>CM034544.1:18689017-19279017 GCA_020002185.1 Paraescarpia echinospica
GTTTTTAGGTTTTTAGGCCAACCTTTGTTTTATCATACATACATACACACATACACACATACACACATACACACATACACACATACACACATACACACATACACACATACACACATACACACATACACACATACACACATACACACATACACACATACACACATACACACATACACACATACACACATACACACATACACTAACACACACACAGACACACACATACACATACACGGATACACATGCGCACATGCGCACATATGCACACATGCACACATACACACACACACATATATATATATATATATACACACACACACGCGCGCGCGCGCACATATACATACATGTTGATTGTATGTGTACACAAGTGTTCATGAATAGGCGAATACGTGTTTTTGTGCATGTGTAATATTTACGTTTGCAATCATTCGCGTATTCTTCTTTTGTCAACAACCTTAGGAACAAACTATGCACGTAAAGGTTTTGCAACACAGTCATCAGTGCTCCAATATTTTAATGCTGATAAAGCCATAGATGGAAGGATGGATGGTATTTTCTCACATGGGAGCTGTATCCACACGAAACATGAAAAAGATCCTTGGTGGAAGGTATATTTTAAGAAATTCCTTCGCGTACTCGAAGTAGTAATACAAAGTCGCTATGACTGTTGTGGTAAGTAGACTACACGTCATTACAACAGTCTTCCCTTGTTTCTATGGTGACGTTTCATCACATGTACCATGTAATACTACTGTGTGCACACGATAAGAGTAATATAACTCTAAATTATATAACGCATCCATATCTAGCATGCATTATTGAACTAAGGAAAATATTGCTCACTTATTGATTTAGTCATTAAACAGATCTGGATCTTGTCTCGATATAAGAATAATGATTATTTTCTCTTTGGGTTATGTTTATGATAATTTGTTTTACATGTTTGTGACTTTGCTCTCTGCCTATTGCCTTGTTTGTTTATATGGTGCGGCAGTCAAATGCCTTTTTGAAGGTGTAACGTGCATCAAGGTCCGCACGATGTTTTATTGCTTTAGTTTGTGACCTTCAGACCCTCTAGATTAATAATCCGAAATATGCCACCCAGGCTCCCTTTAACGTTTTTTAGAGAAACCCACTAATATGTAAATTAGGTATTGCCATTAAATACATACTATTTGTTCTGAATATATCGAATTGTAAACATCGAATCAATTAAAATAACGTGTCCAAACGCATGTTTTTTTGTAACTGTGTATAATTACATCAATGAACAAATCATAATATGCAAATGTGTAGCAGGAATATGGAAATTAGCTCTTACCAATATAACTTCACGATATTCGTTTATATCTCCTCAACAGGCGAGCAGTGGGCACTACTTAACGGTCCGACGTAAATGTCCCCCTAACTGTACAAACACCCAAATGGACACTTTTGTTGTTCCTCACATCATTAAGCACTTAATTCACTCCAACAATATTGGCGTCGACCGGGACACATACCTCATCAGCAGTATCACATAATCAATAAGAGAGATTCTGAGGAAAGTAACACAGGACAAGAAGGCGCCAATAAACTGGAAATACTTCCATCGCAATGTTACCAATATAGAAGAACTATGTGCATTTCTCTCATTAAGGTGACAAAGCTCCACTATCAAGGTAGAAAGTGTTTGACACTTTATACACCTCAGCTGTCATCAGTGAGGTGTCTGAAGATGTCAACTATGACATGCTACATCCAATACGAAAATTAAAAACCTGGCTCGCAACTGCTGATCCTTGTGCTACGTGCTTTGTGGAAAATGGATCAAAGCCATGCATGATATGCAATGTGTTTCCGATCGCTAGGAGTTATGAGCTTGTCAAGTTTATATCCAGCTGCATACATTTGGATAGCCTTTGGGACAAACAATAACGTTATTCATCTTAATGGCAACGGCATCCGTCATGCTCTGGGAAAAGACCTGTCCACGTCCATGCTAGTTGTCAATAGCATGAGAAACATAAAGTTCATACCATGAAGGAGCCATAGCACTCACAACATCCATTTAGATCTGGATTCGCGACATTTCTACGTATCACCATTGCTCTATATAACTAGAGTTGCAGCGTGCGTGGTCTCCGTTATCGAGGCAATGAGAAAGATATTCTGTCAGAATAATCTCACTAAGATATTCCAGCAACTCAGGATGCTGTTTAGCAGTATTCAGAGCGCATAGCATGCCAAGCTTTCATATGATTGACCAATCAACTGGTTCATCGGCAGACGTCTACTCAAGATGGCTGGTGGTGGACATGCGACATGGAGGTTGTCACGAACACAATACCATATCAGTTAATTAATACAACTGTTTTGACACAACTTTAAGTTTGTGACCCTAAACAATGACCTTCAAATTCAAAATTGAGGATGGCATCCACCATCATATATTTTGTCATCCCACGGGTGATGCAAAAATAACGTAGAACTATAATATCACATGTTGGCTGGCGTACAATCTGCGGAATGGCACACTTTCGAAACTGCATCATTTGATGGTGACGTTGTTCAACCTTCACTCCATAGTTAGACCACCACTATCCAATTTAATCCTAATATTTTTGACAGGTATACAATACGCATAGGTGCATAACATGACCTAGAGTACGTAGCCGAAGTAGATATGCAAACATTGTAATTATAAAACGTTTGCGGAATGGCGTAGTTTTGAACACTCATCATTTGGTGATGACCTTGCTTGACCTTCACCTCATGCTTACTGTACCACTTGATAGTTCCCGGGGTAAACTGTTTACGGGAAGACAGTAGGCTTTCCACAGATATGTGACATGGTCATGCGTAGGTACGCAACGTAGATATAAGCCACAATTGGTATTGTACAACGTTTACGGGATGGCGCAAATTCAAACATTTATCACTTAACGGTGACACTGTTTGGTTGTCGCTCCACACAAACTCCTTCTACTGACACCACCAAGTCATATACCATTTTGACGGGACGATATTGCTCTTTGACGTTCTATATAACTTCATAACATTTCCACAGAAATGAAGTAGATAAAGAGTTATTGTAACTTTACTTACTTCGCGGTATTGCAAAAGTTCGGATATTCATCATTTCATGGTGACCTTGTTTGACCTTAGCTCCAAACTTACTATAAAGGATAACAGCCCCACCGTATCTCATTTTGACGGGGAGATGGGCTTTTCAAAAAATATATATGACATGCCTACGGTATTATTAAAACCAGTACACATGCACCCATAGTGATTATAAAAAGTTTGCGGAAGCGAACAATTTAGAACAATTTTCATTTGACAGTGACCTTGTTTAACCCTGAAGTTACGCCAGTTCTATCTTAGACTACTATGTGATATAGATATTATATATCATTCGAGTGTTTGTACGAGGATTGTGGCATTAAAGTGTGTCTGTTACTTAGTGCCTACCGCTCGCCTATTGGGGAGATAAAAAAGAATATCCTGAGGTTTTATTAGTGAGAGGTAATACGTTTATTTATGATACAGATTTGCATACTATGATTTGTTCACTGTCGTAATCATACGCAGGTACCCTAAAACAATCGTTTGGAAACGTAATGTTCATTGTTTGGATGTTTACAATCCGATATATTCAGAAAACGAGTATAAATTATAATGGCGATAACTAATTTGCATATTAACGGGGTTCTACAAAAACTCGCAAGTGTGCCTGGGTGGACTAATATAATATTATTGTCGATATATTCATTTTTTGTCAGGTGTACTAACGAACTTCGATATTATCGTTGGTCCGTATTTCACTCGATACTATAAGTGTGGATCGACCACCAATGACATGGCAACTGGGGAGGTAACATCATTCACCTGTGACCATCATACATATGGTACTTCCTTGACCATCACATTACTGGAGCGAACCTACACCTTGACATTTTGCGAAGTATCTGTTTTTGGAGATGGTATGATATAAATTCACGTTTAATACGTCATGTAGTTACATCAAACATATATGTTGCAGGACCGGGCAAGCATTTTGTAAAAAAAAATGCCATATTTGACCTAATACCACTTTTTCATTATTATCTTGAATTTCATAATATTACACCTGTCGAAGGACAACAACATATAATTATTAGTACGCAAAATTAGTTGGATGTGTATGACAGTTTTCGAGACATCATTCTTTCAAAATGAGGAAATGTATTGTTTTGACAGTTTAGCACCCGGCAGGAGACAAGCATTGAATTAAAAAATTAAATGTGACTCAGGCAAATAAAAATCGAAGGAAAATTAATTTCATATGTGGATATTAAAACAAGTTTCATTGACTTTCATTGTTGTTGTTTGGTTTTTAACTGACTTGTGTTAAATGGTTTCCTTTCTCTGATCACCTTGAGTCTTGGAAAATTGTCAATACTAAAACTGTTATGGAACTGAAACCTTTAAGTATAACTGTTTTATATATAAAATAATATTAAATTAAAACTATCTATAATCACATATTTAACATAGACACTGTTCTTGGTAATTTTTAAAAAAAATTGGATATTCGTTTTAAAATATATTAGTGTACATTCGAAATTATTTGTTCACATAGCTAAAGGAACAACCAACATACGTTCTTATCAAAGCTATTGTCGTCGATCTTGGCCCGCCGTGCATTCCACCATCGACACTACTTTATTTATTTTTACTTTGACGTATAATGTATATATGTACATTGTTTCCAAATAGAGTAAATATATATTATATAATAAATTAGATGTCCCATGCGTATCCGTAGATCGTAAACGCAATTTGAAAGGCTGCCTAAATAGCAACGACACGGCAACGTATTCTAACATGACACATACATGTTACAATTTACATAAAAAAAGTATTCGATCATGTAAAGTGGGATAACAAACAAAGAAAATAGCACAAAGAATGTTCAGTAAAATGTCAGTTAACGACGGGCCCCTAACACCACAGATCGACTTGTACTGACGTCCATTGCCAAGGTTGTGTGGATCAGTCTATTTTATCGCGATGGGGATATCCACTTTTACCTGTAAACAAATATTCAAATTATTCGCAACCAGTTATCAATGCAATACTATTTGATGTGTAGATCGTATTTGCTTGCTGTTAGGAACCACAATATACCGAAATATCTTGCATACGCATCAAATTAAAATATTTGGATGCGTTTGCATAAGCAGATGTATACACATCTACATGTGTATCTACGACAGGGTTGAATGAAAGCCGTCAGGAAACTCGACCACCGATGAGACATATCTGTAACGCAAAAATTAACACCAAAGTAGGCCCATGGAATGTTCGAACGCTCTTTCACAAGGGGCGGATGGAGCAGGTGCTTAAGGAAATGACTCACCATTTAGATAGTCCATGGAGTTGGCATCATCCTGAACAAGGATGATACACAATCATTGATAGGATGGAAGCCAGTTAGTGAACGCATAATAAGGAAAATACATAACTAGTGCAATTCTTTGTAGAATACAGTGACAAACTGAACGGTCATATAGTTTCGATGGACCCGATAGATACCCCTCAAAAGTACTTTAGACCCTACCGACGGTCAGCGGATCGGACGATAACTAGAATCGGACGGTAACTTGGCCCTAGCATACATGGAAATATTTTTGGGTTAGCCCAAATGACTGCTCTGATAGCTAATGAATAAAAAATCCAACTGTTCTTCACAAAGTTGTGTTAAGCAGAACAAAAAGGGTCCCCGGATGATAACGCGAAAAACTTCCCCAAACTTGAGTCGGCGGAGAAAAAACTAAAATAGAAAAATATCAAAAGGTACACATGAACAATAGCAGTATATCTTGGTTCAATACATGTTAGGATATGTGTACAGCTAAATATGCATGTTATTAATTAATAATTTTACATGAATAGGCCAATGGGAAAAGTGGTTCCCGGACGATAACACCGACATTCCCCAAGACTAATGTAATGTGGTAAAATTAGGTTATTTGTAAACAGCTTTAATTACTATGCAGTAACACTACAGACACGTGTGGTGAACTAATAAAGTATTAAACACAAAGCTTATTCATCGCTTATTCATGGTTATCAACTTACCTAATAAAATAATAGGGGTCCAAATGTAAACAAATTACAAAAAAAACTACCATTTTATCAGTTCTAGCTACCAACATTTTCAAGATAGAAAACCAAAACTATATATCCTCCGAAAGGAATCACCGAGCCAGATAAACGCATAATATTTCCACCCTTTTAATGACATAATTACTCAAGCTACTTGTCTAAACATGCTATGTACACCGTTCGTTGGATTATTTCACAATATATATATATATATATATATATATATTGCATACACGCGTAAATAAATACATACGTGCATACGTACATACGCGCACGAATACATACACACGCACATATGATAGCATAAGCACACGCACACACACACATATACGTGCATGCATGTTTGCATGAAATTTTGATGTTTTCCGGTAGAACGCATTTACTCATAACATATTCTTTGAAACGCCTGTCGCTCTGTTTGATTTTAGGTAGTTGTCAACAATGGAAGAAAAATATAGGAAAATATATATATTTCTAAAAAAATGCTAGCGTACTATTTCTTCAGTACGTTCAGACTAAGGTGTCCGCAAATGTCTACATGCACATGCGCACATATATACGCATACACAAACTTGTACATGCAAGCAAGCATAGACACTCACACGTACTCAAGTACATGCAAGTACTTACGTTCACACGGATGCACGCACAAACAAACAAACAAACGCAGGCACGCACGCGCGCACACACGACACAGTCACGTACATTTGCATATTCATATATACTACACGTACATGTTTTTGATTCTCTGAGTAATTGATGTATGTATGTGTGTATTTGTGTTGCACAGTGATGTCGGAAAACCTGGCGCTTGGCGGAACAGCCACTCAGTCTTCTATTGCACGTGGTGGCAGGGCTGCATTAGCCATAGATGGAAATGCTGATGGTAATTACGATCACGGCAGCTGCACGCACACGAGCGCCGACACGAATCCTTGGTGGATGGTCACGTTCAAATACGAGACTATTGTGAGGGAAGTTATTATAACAAATCGGGATGACTGTTGCGGTAAGTAGTTAAACAGTACTGGGTTCCCTTCGTCTGCTTCTATATAATTCTGCGGATTGGTGAACATATTATTCACGTCTTAGATAAAACACTTGACCCATCTATTATACATTCCAAGTGAACGATATCAATAATTGAACGCATTCCATGTGGTGCTATATTCCGAAATGGTGGCGATTTAAAAACATGGCCGCGACAACCTGTTTCCCCACCTTAAAAACTGTGTCACATGCTGCTGTCTAGATGCATATGTTAGTTGTCAGATAGTTAAGATATATCCGTCATTGTTAAAGATGGTGGTTATCAATACAAATGCCACGTTTCTCGACAACTACCTAGCGTAGTAACAAATCAAGGAGCGACAGGATAGTTCAACATTTGTTAAGGAGTAAGACACGGTTGTATTATCTTCCCGGAACTCTTCAACATCTACAGCTAACAGATAATAAGAGATTCAATGCAAATAACATATTAAAGTCTTCAGGAGTGTTGGTCTGCTACTTCAAAACCTGCAATATGCCGATGACACTACATTGATAGAGGAAAAACGGACGATCTGGGAAAAAAGCAAAGCGGCTAGGCTTCTTCTCAATAACGAACATATAAAAATAAAGGCAACTAAATAGGTGAGGTGAGACAATATTAAAACATAGAAACGACCCTAACGCTAGAAAACTCGGCCAGGCAACATCTGTCAGGCCCGAATGGAGGAGGCTGTGTTGAAGAATCGCCACAAGTCGTACCCGACGAAGCGGCACAAAGTGACAACGCGACAACGTAGAGTCATAACCTGTATATTTTTAAAAAGCTTTGTTGATAACACTTTCATGCATGTTATATTTTAATCTTCACCGACATTTATATACATCTGCCATTTTTAAAGATGGCGTATGTGAAAGCATATAATGTTCATATCTTAAGAATTACGTAGCCTGGAGCCACTAAGTTTTTGAAAATATAGCTTTCTAGAATCGTTCGGGATGTTGTGCCATAAACTTACAGCAACAGAATGTGCTACTCTATAGTGTAAGTAAATGTTTACGAAAATTAATAAATTGCTACATATTTCAGGTGATATTAATTAATACTTTATTTTCATCTAGCCGTATCTTGTTGTCCAGGCAAGCACATTTTCTCTTCAATGACCCAAATCCCCTCTCTACAGCATTTCGTGTCCTCTTATGAGATCTGGAATTATTACTATTCATTCAATTTCTGCATAACTAGTTAGCAAAGGTATTTACTAAACTGTTACAGAATGAATGTGCTAGGATAAGTAAATTATCTAAAACAATTCAATTATGCATTTTTATTTATGACTACTTCGAAAACACCAACAAACACAATTTATATGTATCTCGATAAGTATAATATGTTGTATTTAGTATGTTACTTTGCTAAAACTTGATATTGATGTCTGCCACATATCTATGATATATAATATACCAAAGGTATACAGTATATATATATATATATAAGTATGTTTGTAGATTTACGCATATTTATGTTTTTTTATGATATTATTTACTCCCATAGCCAAATCTACCCTTGATTATGGTTATAAACTATGTATATAATACTTGAATGTAGTGACGATCCGGTCTCTTGGTTATTTATGTTGGGTATATTTATTTCTCAAGAAACTTTTTTTCTGTATGTGTATAATTTGGATGACACATTCTCAGAGCTACAAGGGAGTGAAGTACAACAGTTCACACACCAACTGAATGCAATGGATGATAACATCAAGTTCACAGTAGAACCAGAACATGACAGCATACTAGCCTTTCTTGACACATGTGTATATTTGAAGGACGATTGATCAAACAAGGTTAAGGTGTATCGGAAGGCAGCACACACAGACCAATATTTGAACTGGGATTCAAACCACTCATTAGAACACACACGATAAGACGTGAGGACACTCTTCCAAAGGGCAGAACATTTGGTAACTGAAGAGCAGGATGAGGCCAAAAAGATGGAGCTCATCAAGAAAGTTCTGAAAACGAACGGTTGCAAACCTTGGATGTTTAACACCACACAACCAAGGAAAAATAAGGAGAATGCTAATACCAAAGAAACCAACGGAAGATAACATGACATAGGTCTACCATATACCAGTAAGCTATCTGAACAACTGGCAAGGAGTTTCAAGTTCCGTGATGTACCAGTGTACCACAAACCGATCAACACCCTGAGGACCCTGCTGGTACACCCAAAAGACAAAACAGACAAGGCAGCAAACTGTGGGATGGTATATGACATCCAATGCCCAGAATGCGACCAACGGTACATAGGAGAAATAGCGAGGGCACTGGGCACACGATGTAAAGAACAACTATCGTGTCGCCAACTCCTATCAGCGATAAGCGCACACAAGTTGAACACAGGCTACCAGTGTTCGATGAAAGATGCGAAAATCTTAGACCTCGAGGAGAACTGGCAGAGGAGAAAGATCAAGGAGGCGATTAACATCTACAGGGGGAAGCCTTAACTGAACAGAGACGTATGCCAGGAGCTCCCGCCAGTCATGCTCCAGCTCCATTTTTATTTTCACTGCATCAGAACGGAAAACGAAAAACGAAATACGACTGCAGCGCCACTCGTTTTTCGTTTCTGCACTTAGGAAGCTTTGGCTTCCTTACCGCTACACCAACGCGGCAGAAGGTGGTGGCTTCGGCGGAACAATTCGGTCGCGGCATTTTGAAAACAAATTCTCTGAAATTGCATCGTCGCCGAAGTGGTATCGATGCCGACGCAAATAATACTGGAATATTGGTTGTATCGGCGCTGTTGTTCTATGAAAGATTTCGACTACTAAATTAATTCTACTCGAATTTCCGTGGTAAACTACATTATTAGTTATTATGTTTAGCAGAAATACATAATATAAAACTAGTATTTGAGACTGTACTATTAGGTAAAAGTGTTTGAAAATATAATCTAGATAATAGTAAAGTGTACTTCAATGCATTTATTAATGTTTTGACAAATGTAATCGTTTCATTTTGAGATCGAATACACATTTACAGTGAAGTAACATGCCTCATGCACTATATATATATACGTATGTATATATATATATATATATATATATATACGTATATATATATATATATATACGTATATATATATATATATACGTATATATATATATATATACATATATGTATAAATATACAACATAAACTCTAGTAACTTGCTAACGTATGTGTCATTTTGGAATTTAATATATTTGTTCGATAAACTATGTGTTTTTGCCAGAATAATTAGACGTATGTCCAGCATATATATATATATATTTTTTTTCTTTTCTTCAAAATGCCGCTGGTGCGACCGAATTGTCCAGTCGAAGCCACCACCTTTTGCCACCTAGCCGAAGTGGTAAGGCAGCCGAAGTTTCCTAAGTGCAGAAACGAAAAACGAGTGGCGCTGCAGTCGTATTTCGTTTTTTCATTTTTTGTTCTGATGCAATAAAAACGAAAAACGGCTTGTTTCATCGTTATTTCGTTTTATGTATTAGAAATACCGCGAATAGTAGATTGTACTCCTTTTTCGTACTGCAAATATGAAAACGAAAAACGAACATTGTTTTTTTCGTTTTTCGTTCGCCAATTTCAAAACGAAAAATAAAAACGGCATCTACATGGACCGTGCAGCCATGGCACCTCGTAACCACATGCAATATAATGCCTCTGCCATTCATTACCACATGTGCATTGATTGAGTGGTAGCTTTTCTATTCACTTACTCCTGCAGTGTTACTGTTTTCCTGTGACTTCACATTGTCCCTTGTTATGGTTATTACATTTGGCGCGCCTAGGTGCCCTAGTGAATACAGAGTATCCCCTAGGAGTCTTCTAAAAAGCGAATCTACACTTCTTTAAAGACCACAACCACGTCGTAAACCGACTGAAGGAGAATTGACGAGAATATAATTATTATCCGGCTCTGCATCGCATCGTTCGACGGGAAGGCTGTCGACTCGGTGCAAACTCAAGCAATACTGATCTCGCTTCAAGTACAGTGAATAAAAGACGTGTAAATCAAACTCCTGAAAGACATATACATCAAAAGCTCGACTATACAAAGAAAGCAACAAGGTCAACACCAAGAGAGGGGTGCATCATGCCGGCCAAGCTGTTTACAGCAACATTCTAAAGCATATTCCGAATACATTCCTGGTAAACCAGAGAATTGAGCTTAGACGGATTTAAGTCATCTCCACTTCGGTGACGACATAACCATATGCGCTACCACACCGCACGAACTACAGAAAAGCTACATGAGCTAGCTGATCAAACGGAAACACAAGGTGTGAAGTTGAACATTTCGAAGACAAAATTGATGCTAGAAAACGGCACACCAATATATATCAACACCACGCAGACAGAGAACGTTGTAAGCTACGTCTCCCCCCTGATAGCGATTCAGCATCAGAAACAAAAAACTAGACCAGGAGATTCGAAGATAAATCACGGCCTGTTAGACAGCATTCGCCAAACACTGCAACGTATTGAACGGTAACTTTGGAACCTGCTTGAAGAGTATACAAATCACGCGTACTTCCAGCGATGACGTTCGGCACAGAAACATAGACACTCAACAACCAGGCAAAGAACAACCTAACAGCCGCACAAACAAAGTTGGAAGGAGCGGTACACAAATGTCCGAGTAAGAGAGATCACAAAGGTCAAAGGTGTCACAGAACACCTCAGAAGACAAATGTGGACATGGGGTGTAGATTACTATATAATATATGGACATCGCGCCTCAGCACCGGGAGATTTTACGTAGGCAAACCATCTAGAGGAAGACCGGCGATACGTTGGAGAAACGAACTAAATGAGTATTGGAAAGGCATCATCTGGCAGAGAATAGCGCAAGACAGCCATGCTGAGGAGTTTGCCCAACTACGGGACACTACGGATACACAATGATAAAGATGATGATGATATTAATGTCGAAAAAGGTAAATTGCTCTCTACCAAAATATTTAATAACATAAACACACGATTGTACTTGACGTATTTGTTAAGATATCGTGACATTTGTATTGAAGACAGCCATCTTTAAAAGTGGCGGGTGTCGAATAAGTTAATAGTTAAATTTCAGCGTATGTCACTCACACTTTTCGAATGGGCTCGGTCATTTTGGATTGTGTGTGCATAATGTAGCGTGTTCCTAGACACCTTTTCGAAAACTAGAGTGCAACAGTTTAATTACCGTCTTTTTGAACTGATGGTTGCTATCAGCTCCTCAACAAACATGTTGTTCTACCGTTGATTGTCAAAGAACATACTGTAAACCATTGAGAGAGGTGGCATTTAGTTATTTCTTTTATGTGTTTGTATTCACATTTCCTACCGATATATTCCATTTACATCAGGTAATCGGCTGCGGAATTTCTATATTATGGTTGGCCCACATAAAGGGGCATATACGAGTTGTGGATTGTCCAGCAATACCATGGCGCAAGGAGAGACGAGATCGTTCGCATGTAATAACAAGTATGGCTATGCCGTAGGAACTTCGCTGAAAATCACAATAAAAGGCAGAGACAGCATTATTACACTTTGTGAAGTGTTCATTTTCGGAATAGGTAAGATTTACTTGCAGTTAAGGAAAATAATTAATAGAGAAGGCTAGCTGAGTGTAGCATAACATTTGGAACCTAGTTATTGTATGCATCTATTATGTGTACTAATGGTGTGTGTGTTTGTGCGTGCGTGCGTGCGTGCGTGTATCCGAGTGTGCGTGTGTGTATGTGCGGGCGCGCACTCACATGTGTGTATGTGCGTGTATGTTTGTTTGTTTGTGTGTATATGTGTGTGTGTGTGTGTGTGTGTGTGTGTGTGTGTGTGTGTGTGTGTGTGTGTGTGTGTGTGTGTGTGTGTGTGTGTGTGTGTGTGTGTGCGTGTGTGTGTCTGTGTGTCTGTGTCTGTGTGTGTGTGTTTGTTCGTGTCTGTGCGCGTGTGTTTGTTTGTTTCTGTGTTTGTGAGTGTGTGTGTATAAGTTGATTGTGTGTGTGTGTGTGTGTGTGTGTGTGTGTGTGTGTGTGTGTGTGTGTGTGTGTGTGTGTGTGTGTGTGTGTGTGTGTGTGTGTGTGTGTACAAGTTGATTAATTTTCAACCTCACTTTAATGATTAATGATTGTCAATTCAAGTGTTTATGCATGTTTCACTGATAGTATACGATAATTGCATTAGTGTATGATACGCAGAATAAGTCCGAGTACCAAAGGAGTACAAGATAAGTAGATAGTCGTTTCAAATTTTCAGCAGGTAACGCCTGCACGTCAAAACCCTGCAAAAATGGAGGAACTTGCAAAATTGCCATACGTGGATACACGTGCAGCTGCAAAGATAATTATATTGGACCACACTGCGAGAGTGAGTATTAATTGTGTTGGGTGACATAACCTGGCACAATGGAACATGCCTCAAGATATGATTAATTTAAAGTCAAGGTGAAACAAATAAGAAAGTTGAAACGAAAAGCCAAAGCAGATTTTATAAGTCAGAATTTAATAAATACAAAGAAGACATTAAAAAAACATGGGAAAGTATCACTGATGTAATGAACAAATCCAAAGTACAAAACACATTTACAATTCACTTCAATATCTACGGAGTCCAGATTACAGATAAAAACGAAATAGCAAAACAACGTAATTTTTTTCTAAATGTTGGTCAAAACCTTTACGAACAAAATTAATATTTCTGGGAAACCTGACTTCAAATCTTACATAAATCAGAAGAAAGTAGAGATATAATTCACATGTATAACAATCGGAGAATTACAAACAGAAACAATTATTAATCAATTAAAATCAAAGAAAAAGTCTACATATGATAACATTTCTCAAATTATATTAAAAGCTTCTGTAAAAACCTTAGCAAAGCCTCTTACCTGCTTAATTAATCAAACTGATAACCAGAATATTTCCTAATAAACTGAAAACAGCGAAGATTATTCCTATTTTCAAGAAGAATGACAAACCTGACTTGAATATGTGTAGACCTATATCATTGCTGCCCTCCATATCTAAAGTGTTTGAAAAAGCAGTCTACGCACAATTATTTAAATATTAATACACTCCCACATGCAAATCAATACGAATTCAGAACAGGATTCTCAACTGAACTAACATTATGTAGCCAACAAACTGTCTAGGATGTGTGGAATAATAGGTAGATTAAACATCATGTGCCAATGTCCATTTTTTTAATAATCTTCAATTCACTATTTTTGTCACACATAAATTATGGAATAACAGCTTGGGGTTCCAATATAGGACCATGTACAATCAAACTACAAAATAAGGCAATTAGGTCTTTATTAAACAGTAAGCGTAATTCATATGCCACACCTCTATTTAAGAATATTGAACTACTAAACGTAGAGGACATTTATAAACTATCATGTTTCAAATGTTTCTATAAATATAAAAACGGAAATATCCCACACGATGACGAGAACATGTTTCAAACGCGGGAAAATGCAATAATGAGATTTAGAAGGACCCAATTAACAATACGACATTCAAGTAAAACTTACTAATTCTAAACAATGCCGCTTTTGAAATAGACGTGAAATTCCCAAAACAATTAAAGAAAACTATTTACCCACAATTGTACATGTACTTGATAAAGTAAACATCCACTAATGTCAGTGATTAACAAATTATGCACGAAAATACATAATTAGCAATTGTGTAAAACCATGTAACATTTCAAATTGTTATATATGTATGTTAAACAGACCTGTATAACATAAAATGTTTGAACTAAACATTATACCATGAACTACAATGAAATGTACGATTAGTAGTGTTATCTGTTAAGTGTTAGCTGTTGATATCGGGTTGTTTACCTATGTATCATTCGTAAGTGTTCTTCTGTATTTCACAACATTTCTTAACCGTGCAATAAATAGCTTTAACCTTTATTTTAATCTTGAATTTACTATTGCTTATAACCCCAATATTAATTTTTTTTAATCTTTACATAATTTTTTATTGTGGGCTGTACATCAGCGATCTTTTAGGTCTTAGTACAGGTCTCCATAGATCAATCAATATTTATCATCAACTATCATGACTTGTAAATGTACTATTATGTTCGTTATTGATTTAAATAAATTGTTTTTCTTTTTCTTCTTTATCTTCTTCATAGCAATACGGATATTAATTGGCAATTATCCACAATCGCTCGTTATTTTAAACATGCATACAAGATATCTGCGAACGCATTATAATTCATGTTTTTATGTGACGATTTTCTCTGTTTTAATGTAACGATGCTGTATGTTGTTATAGCATTTGGTAAATATTGCTATCACGACTGTCAACTATTAAGCCATACAGTCATCGTAAGGGCATCTGGCTAGTTTACATTCTAAAGGGATACCTGGTAATTGTATGTACTGAATATAATATCATTCTACATAATGTACACAGTTCTAGGTATTCGCCATATTTAAAATGTGTTGCTCACTATATGTTGTCCTTTGGTGTGTATATATATATATATGTGTGGCGGCTAGGAAAACCAGTCACTTTGACCAAAAATAATATGTATTTTTATTCAAAAATGAAAAGCAACACTATTTTTAATTCAAATACAGTTTACTGTATTCAAATATTCCCACCAGAACCAAAGTGACAAGAATTTAAAGAGGGCCCCTATTAAAAATTAGTTCATGAGAAAAATCAGTTTTAAAGTCGATAGTCATTATTCACATGAAAACAAAATTCATGATGGTATAACAAAATATCTGCTGCTATTATCATACACAATCCAGTTAAGCAAATGTAGCTGTGTTTGTTGTCTTTAGCTTACATAAATAATTATTAAATTCTGATGTCTACTTTTAAAGTTACAAGACTTTAAAGAGGGCACCCATCAAACATTATTGCAGGAAAAAAGTACTCTTAGTGTCTGGAATCATCATAATTCATGTCAAAATTAAATATTGTTGCAGTATTAATATTATATCAAAATATCCAGTGCGATCACCATGTCCAGTGTAGTGAAGAAAATGTAACTATGTATATCAGCTTTGGAACACTAAAACTATTATCAAATTGTTATGGTTACTTTTAAAGTTACAATAATTTAAAGAGAGCACCCGTCAAAAAAGTTGTAGCTTGTTAGCAAAAACGTATATATTACTAATCAACACGCAAGAGGTAGCAAACTCTTCCATGAATATGTGGTTAGCTCTGAAAAGAACTGTTATTGTTTGGGTCTGAAGAGAGGCATTTGTGTTCTCATCTTGCGCCTCGGGTCGTCATAAACAGTTTGACTGTCACCATTGACAGATCCGCTCACTTTCTCTCCCAGCTCCGGGTCAAAGTCGTCCTCGCTCGAATCAGACAAGTCCGAATCATTGTCATCATTGCCGATCGGGTGTGTCACAAAGTAGTCATTCACAAGTTCGTTGAGGATGTCCCCACTGGCGATATACTGCATGTTCACCAATGCCAATGCGTTGAAACACCGAGCAACATCGTTCGACTGCGCCGTCTTCGTTCCATCCATGGTTATGGGCGTAGCCATCTTTGATTTTTCGAAGATCGTAAACACGAAACGAAATTCGTCCCGTAGTCTGTATTTCCAACGAAATCCGGTTCGATAACACGTTAAACTGTTAAGAAATATGTACATATATAAACTACAACAACATAAAACTAAACTAATAATTAATTAATTCCGTTAACTTTCACTGCGCACTCAATTTTCTTCCAGCGTATTCGTGCGTACTGCTGCTAGGGAACTGCGTGCTGTAAATAGCTTTCGAAAGGTATGTCATATATGGGCATGGGAACTTCTGTCCTAGGTTTTAAGCGTTCACAAAATAGAGCGCTTTTAATTCTAAAACGCTGCAACCTAGAACGAACTTCACGGTTACAAAAACAAACAAAAAGTACAACTTTCACTTAAGTAATCAGGAAACTACTTGGTGAACTTATAATAAGTATGTTAGCTAAAAGATCGCAGCGAAATCTCAAAATCAACCCAATGACGCAAAATCAACTTTATGACGTGTTTGCGGGCAATTACGCCTGGCGACTTCCGACTGGTTTTCCTAGGCCGCCACACACACACACACACACACACACACACACACACACACACACACACACACACACACACACACACACACACACACACACACACACATATATATACGGTCTTAGTGTATACACGTCCATACCGGAAGAGGGTACACGTGCCGCTGCAAAGATAATTACGGTGGAACAAACTGCGAGAAAGAGTATTGGCCTAAATAAATATGTAAATATTAAAATATAAAAACCGTAAATATTATAAATATTATATTATATAAACTGTATTTATGCTGAATTTATTATATATTTTGAATATGAACATAATAATAAATTTAGTAACAAAACAGTTTATATCAGTGCACATATACGAAATTAAGACAACATTTATAAATTTGATTATATATATAAATATACACATTGTGTTTTCCCTGGTATGTGATTAGCAAGGCGGGCCGCCAAGCTGTGTTATTCACTCGGATCATCATCATCTAAATATAATCTGGTGCTAATATTGTCGTCGACTTATCGTGATCAAGTATCGATTTAAAATTATCTTTGTACCTCACTGGGTTCTGGGTTTTCCAAATCTTTAAACATTACCAGATTAAGTAACATGCATGGTACAAAAGTAAATTATTCAGCATAATTTTGTTTTTTCCTTCTCACGGCGTGCACGTTTAAATGTACAAATACTGTTGTGTTGCTTCAACAAACGCTATACGCATGCGTAGGTTTAAAATTAGCAGCGTTTTATGAATAAAGATATGGATAGAAAATAGCAGAACATTATTGGTGCTCTCCGATGAATTAATCATGGCCATGAACCGGTCATGCCTTTCGGCGGAAAACTAACTGTAGGGAAACTGTTCATAAATATTCACAAAACTAACACTTTATCCGTGTATTTACACGTTATATGTTTTATTAATAACTATTCTGCATTAACATATTTTCGACATTGATAATAGTGCCGACATTGTCCAGTAAGGAACCATGTTGTTTGCATTTACCCCTTACTCCTGTAAGAAAACCTTCGATAATCTAATTCTGACCAATGTTTTGTTCCAAATAGTCAACACTAACATTGGGACTAGGATTTGTTCTGTTGCTGCACCAACTGTATGGAATAGGATCCGTCTTAGTTTTAGATCAGTTGTTTTGATGCGCCTGGAAGCTTGGTTTCCAAGAATTTAGGCGAAATAGAAGTTACCTTATGTTATCTTATCTCATAAGAGGGACGGCATATTTTATTTCAAAAGCTCCAAGTAGTATCAACATAAATTTAGCAAAGATGATTAACACAAAACAGGCAGGCAATTTCCAGTATGCAGACCCCGCCTTATTTAAACTGTGCCGCATTTAGTGTCACTGCAAAGAAACACGTACCAGATTAAATGCACTTCGATTCATACTTATAGCACGTGATGTCTGCAATTCAAGTCCATGCAAACACGGAGGGGTTTGCAAAAGTACCGGAAATGGACACACCTGCAGCTGTAAAAATAATTACATTGAGACAGATTGCGAGAGTGACTATTAATCATCTTAACTATTTTTTTAAAATATATTTAGTGTTTAAAATATATACTAAATTCAGCATCAATACAGCGAAATGATAAAACATATTAAATTGGATTACATAAAAATGCATTCAGTGTTTATTCTGGTATGTGATTTGCAAGGCGAACCTTTTCCCTCTTTTATTCACCCATGTCGTCTAAGATTTACCGTGGGAAACAGCATTATACATATACCATACATATACCTGTCAATATTATTATAAAAATACAAAAGCCGACAGCCAAGTATACACAGTTTAGGCGTTTATTTGTAGTTAGCTAATTTCTAGCATTGAAACCCTGACATACTTAAATTTTCTCGGTTTAATTTAGTGTAAATACAATTTTAATTATATTTATAGCATTTGATGCCTGCAAATCAACCCCATGCAAACATGGAGGGGTTTGCAAAAATACCGGAGGTGGACACACGTGCAGCTGCAAAGATAATTACATTGGAATAGACTGCGAGAGTGAGTATTAGTCTAACTACGTAAATGTTTTAAATGGGTATATCTAAGATTAATTATACATTCAGCATCAATTCAGTTTATATGATTTCTGAGGTTTGCTGTTCAGATATTAACATGAATATCCCATTTTCGGTTCTTGTTAAGGATAAAGCATGGTATCATCTGCCAGGAAAGTCAACTTTAGCAAGTTTCATCACGATTTACTCTTTTGTAGCTATTTGAAGACCTAAAAATGGGGGTATTTTTGCTTTAAAAGGTTAAAACGTTTGACAACAACGTTTAAAAAAAATAAAAACAAACGTTACAGGAATATCTGGAGGTCTGGTTTTATTTATTATATATATATATATATATAATTATTTATATATATATATTCCTAGGTACAGTTGTGTGAAAAACAAATTGAACTGTCTACTCTTACCCACTGCTGAGTTAGTGAGGTGGGAAAATTGCGTTGTTTTTCAAGAGACAGCAATTTTGGGCGTTGGCTGTATCAATTTCAATTATATTTACAGCATTTGATGCCTGCAAGTCAAACCCATGCAAACATGGAGGGGATTGCAAAAATACCGGAGGTGGACACACGTGCAGCTGCAAAGATAATTACATTGGAACAAACTGCGAGAGTGAGTATTAGCTTTACTACATAAATGTTTTGAAGGGATATATCTAAGATGAATTATACATTCAGCATCAATTCAGTTTATATGAGTTCATGCACATAATACACAACATTACGAAATAAAAATATGTGCGCTCATTTTGTTTACTCGTTTACATATTTATACACGTTCGCTTGCAGCATCCTGTATATTTATCTAAACTTTGTTTCCCACTACATATATTGTTTTTACGTAGTGTCTGTACAAGAAATATGTTGCAACATATTTCTAGTTCGGTTTATACTTACAGCACGTGATACTTGCAAGTCAGCTCCATGCAAACATGGAGGGGTGTGCAAAAATACCGGAAATGGACACACGTGCAGCTGCAAAGATAATTACACTGGAACAGACTGCGAGAGTGAGTATTATTCATGTTATTATTATTATACTTATATATATATATATATATATATGTATATATAGACTGCCTAGACTACATTTTAGGCGTTCCATTGTGACCTTTTATTTCCTACGCGCAAACGGCTCCTTCCTTAATCAGCATTGATAAGAAATACTGTCGGCAACATTATTCCAGTTGTTGTAATGTAGCCAACAATTAATCGTTGCAATTCATAGACCCATTCAATGACAATATTGAATAGATTCCAATGATGTTGAGATGGGATTCAATTGAACAGGTCTGCCAGGGAATATAACCTGCGTTGAGTTGTGTCGGAACTTTCCTTTTTATATAACTTGCAATCATTGTAGTAAGCTCACGCGTCAATGTGGTAGTCTGTTCAATTGTTCTCTGTTTCTTAAACATTACATCCGAGTATTCGTTTTTGTTTACAATTCCAAAGAGTCCGGTATGCATGTGTTATTTCAAATGTTAACGATAAATATTTATTGCGTACGCAGGTCAAGTTCCTGTTGATCCGTGCAAATCAAATCCGTGCTTGAACGGAGGTATTTGCACCAATGAAAACAACAATGTTATCTGCGCGTGCAATGATAATTATTCTGGACAAACATGTGAAAGTAAGTCTTGCAGAGCATAGATTTGTTTTATTTCATTAAATATGCGAACACGACTCAGTTCTTTGACGATAAACTATTGCACTGTATATATTTATGTGACGCCTCATGGTAATAACGCTTGTTTCAGATCCCATACACAGGAAAATGTGTTTACATGAAACACGGATATGCGCAGACGACTGCTTCTCTCTGGAAATAGATGGAATATTTGCACAGTGCACAGATTGTCGCACCTACATGGTATGCAACGGTAGTACTGAAACACGCCACATGTGTCCCAATAAACCGAACTGGGGCTTCAATATTGACACCAGGCAATGCCAGTATAATTCACCACACTGCATTGTTTGCAGCGGTAGGTTGCATATTATTCTTATATCTCCTTATGTCTTACCCTATGTCCATATGAGCGTGGAATCACATCACCTGTTTAACTTCACCCACTCGGTAGTATACTAAACGTTCTCATATTAATATTTTCTGGAAGGCTTTCTTCATACAATGTAGTCGTAGTATATCCTGTGATGATTACAAGTTTTAAACAGGATAAGGCATATACACCGCCTGCATGCGTACGAGTTATGCACGTGGTACACATGTTAACGAGTTCTTACGTAATTGTACTATCAGCGAGTGTTTGGTGGCGGCCCGATGTATAATTGTTCTATCTGTCAATCTTGTTCACCAATCGAAACGAGCACATGACGCGATCGGTATTGGGAAGGGAGTCAATATCAGGGCGACGCTTTCCATCGAAGGGCATTTTTGCTAATGATTATAATAAATATACACACACCTAAACGCATCATAGGCAGACCGCTCTATAATGAGGCTACCAGTTCGAATGTTATCCTAAGACGTATCATCAACGCGGATTTGGTCTGCCTTAAACAGCGGTCTGCCTAAAGCGGCGCAATATGAATATTTGGTCTGCCTATATATACATATAATCATTACGGGTTAAACTATGTGGCAAAACAATACAACCCAAAACTTGTTATCCAAACACTATATATATATCTGGAAGTCGGGCTAGTTCTATAAATGGAAGTTTTGTTCTTAATAAAATGAAATTCTTTGTTGCTTCCATGACATTTATTTGAAGTTGCTTTTCACATGAAAATAACATGCATGGTTATTATTAAATCTATAAATTAACATAACTTTTTTGCAAAAATGATATTTCATTGATCTTTTTTGACAAAGGATACTTTAAAATAAACAATTCAAACATGGGTACCATACCACGTAACGCAATGTATAGTGGTCATTCTGTGGCAACATTTAAACAACAAGTTGCAAACAATATAACGTTGATGATACTACCTAATGTCTACAATAACATTTGCTGAGTTTGAGAGATGCTTTCATCAGTCCTCGTGACTGACATTACATGGTAGCTATTGTCGTACCTGACGATACCCGTTAAATATTAACTCTCTCACTGAATTCCACCTATACATATTTCAGGTTCTATAATTCACACACATAATCTGGAGAGATCATCGTATATATTTAGTTTATCGATACACATAGAATGCGTCCCACCTATCTATTTTGTTGTTTCTTTTTATTGCCAGACCCTTGCGGGAACAATCCTTGCGCCAATGGTGGGACATGTACGGTTTACGAAGAAGTTGATTATGCGTGCGAATGTGCACCTGGTTATACCGGTTTTGAGTGTCAATGTGAGTATCATTTGCTAAAGAAAATTATGGACAGTTCATATTTCGTCAGCGTATTCTTCTTAAAATTCCCCAAAAAGCTCTGCAACCTCTCTTGTAACATTTCCGTTGGGCGGTGTTTGCAAAAGCTTGTTGTGTTTTTTACACGTATAGCAACGAGTGCCAAAAGTTACCATAACACACACTCGATATAAACTGAACAAGTTAAAGTCGTGTTAGTTTGACTGCAGGTATGATTGTTCTGGATTTTGTTTCTGCATCAAAGACATATATTCATGTTGCACCAGTTGACAACTCCGTCTGCCAATCGAAGCCGTGCAAGAATGGAGGAACGTGCGTCGTTGAGGGTGGCATTGACCATAAGTACCATTATGTCCCGGAGTTTTACTGTGACTGCGCTGTTGGCTACATTGGCAGATTGTGTGAAGGCGAGTGTTTTTTTTATTTGTTGTAACCTGTGTTAGATATGCTTACAATCTGTTTACATATGTCGTAAAAAAACTTTCTCAGCATGCCCACTTGGTAGTTAGAGTCCAGAAGCTTACAACGCATGCACGCACGCACTTGAAACGCGCGCACTTACACACGCGCGCACGCACACCCACACATTTGTATGAAAGTAGTGTCACGGCATTGCAGTATTCGGACAATTCTTCTGGCTTCGTTATCAGTAATCTTTAACAACCTTCTTTTCAGAGTGCACTGGGAAGTTCAAGGAAACTCGCAACAAAAGCCACGGTCGGGGATATGACACATATGAACGTAGCACAGCGGCTGACTGCCAAATGTTGTGTACTAGGGAATATCCGTATTGTATCGCTGTCGACTACAAAGACAGAAAATGCACTATAATTGACAAAAGTGTATATCGTGCTAACAAATTAATTGAAAACGTTGGCAACATGCACTACAACTTGGAACCGTGCGACGCGTAACGTTCTTGCGAATTAGGCAAACACTAGCAAACACACTTTGGCATTGATTAACTGACGAACTCTGAAATATATTTTCTTGAGGTTCCTCGTTGTAATTTCGTGGAATATTGGTTAACATGTTATGCAACTACATATCTCAATTTCCATACGGAACAACACGTTACACTTCTGCATAGAGGGATACTTTTTGTGATTTCCGGACATAATTTGTTGTTAATTTGGATTATGTGAGCGTGTCTTAAATAATAAATCCAAGTTCACCAGTGTGATTGATTTCGTTGACAAAATACGGGTATCAGCGTGGGAGAGAAACGTAAAGGACGTAATAGTTGAAGGACAAAGGGCAATTATGTGGGCCTAACATCTACAAGAGTTAATGCAACAGTTTGATGACTGGCGAATTGGATAGACTAGGATTGGTGACGGATGGTTTTCTGTCACAATGGCGTTGTCCGTACAATTTAAATTATGTGTAATCAACAAGGTTATTATAGTTACATACTGGCATGGTATTCTTTGCAGTAGCTTCTAATGGATAGTTTTTACAACATTTTTCGAAGCATAAGCCCAAAACAACGCCTTTTGTTTTCGGTTAACATATACAGGGAACATTTCACTAACACTATTCTGAGCTCAAAAACCCGCGTAAGGAATTCCAAGCATATTTCCCAGATCTGAGTTCGGCTGATGCGAAGCGTTGCGGTGCATTAAATACCAGACAGCGCACTCTGTTGTGAAGGTGCCTTTTCTCATGTTGTGTGATTATATTATCGATGACGCAGGTTACACCCGACCACTCACGTGTCAATGGCGCACATCGCAGCCGGTCACTCATAACTCAATGGCGCAAGTCACACCAGGTGACTCACATATCGATGACGCACGTTACACCCGACCACTCACGTATCAATGACGAACGTCGCTCCTGGTCAATCACGTATTATTGTCGCATGTCGCACACGGACACCTACGAATCAATAGCGCAAGTCGCAGCGAGTCACGCATGTAGTATCAAAGGTGCACGTCACACTCGGTCATTGACATATGGATGTCGCACTTCGCTCTCGGGTACTGTCATCTCGGTTGCGACGTCTAGTTTGGATACTCTTGGCTCAATGTCACATGACGCGCCCAGCCTCGCAATGCAGCTTATGATCGACTGTTAAAATCTATATAATGTACGGTTATTCTACAACTCGATATTGATGCGATACATATAATCAAAACAACTAAACAGATTAATGTGCATAACATACACAGCCAATTTATATGGGGGACATACATAAGGCTGAATACGATTTATGGGCAGAACCGACAAGGGGTATGTGAAATGCCCTACACTACAGTCGCTGAATAGGTGCAGCTCTGTGGCCACGTAAAGCACATAGCACGTCACTGTTGGTTGTCATTTTGTTGTCTTCTCACTAGAGCTATTACATCTGTTATGGCGTTGAGAATAGGTCTGGCAATTCTCGCCCAGTCTAACCAGGAGAACGTCCGCCATTTATGTCACGATTCGATAAAGGTCTTCCCTGTTTAGGTAGCTCAAGTCTAAGGGAGGTACCTACGTCACAATTAAGTAACGCCTGTAAATGAAAGAAGTTCTAGAGAACTACACAACAAAAGGTATACAGATGAAAAGAGAAAGCAATTGAACATCACATGATGATAACATATTACAATCCCCAAGAGGGTAACAGGATTTCGGTAATCAATAATAAAATATAATTTAGGCTAACATCGTTCTTACGGGTTATCGCACGTTGCACCTAGTGACGCTAGTCTCAATGACGCACGTCGCACCTGGTCACCCACGAATCAATGGCACAAGTCAAACGAGATCACACACGTGTCGATGATGCACGTCGTACCTGGTCAATCACGTATCAATAGCGCACGTCGCACACGGTCACTCACGAATCATTGGCGCAAGTCGCAGCGGGTCACGCTTGTAGTGTCAAAGGTGCACGTCGCACTCGGTCATTGACGTATCGATGGCGCACGTCGCCCTCGGGTACTCTAACCTCAGTTGCTACGTCTAGCTCAATGTCGCGTAATGTGCCCAGCCGCGCACAGCCGCTTTCGATCGACGTCACTACAATACCCACTCCAGCAACAAATTGGGCATCTCACACCCACCAAGTTCACCATACTTCAATACCGGCTCTGTCTGAGAGCGGCATTGCCTATGTACCTTTATTTTATACGACTCACTTAATTAACATAGAACATTTGATCGCACGTATCCAATCACAAACACATGTACCCAATCACGTAACCCAGGGCCGTGTCCATTTAACTTTATCCCAAAACCTATATTGTGGCTACACTTAAAACACCCCTACGTTCCACAAATGAGCTAATATTAACTAATTAGAATGCAATACAACGTACACAAACACATTGCGTAATACCCCTGTGGGCACATTAGCTACGTGAAGTAATTTACTATTCCTCAGATTCTAAGGTTTCAAACGAAACTAAACGGTAATAAATATATTCTTTCTGACAAATATACACTAACATATACACAAGTAGACAAATGTTTTGGACAGCGACTTCTTGAGGTGTGCTCCTACTTCGACCTCTGCATCACCATCTCCTTCTTTCAGACGAAGTCCCAACACAAGGCATCCTGGATCAAAGCACTGGCGTCAGTTGGACTTGATCATCAACTGACGCTCTTGCGTAAATCAAGTTCTGCTCACATGATACTACCACAGCGCCGACTGCGAAACAAACCACTCCTTGGTATGCTGCAGTATCAGGTTGCAGCCGAAGAAGTTACATCGCTCAAAACGTGAAGAAAACCTCGCAGTGACACAAATAATACATCACTTGCCGAAAAGGCAGCACTGTTTAGAGAGGCACTGGAGGATGCAATGGACAACAGCTGTTCACAGCACGCTGCCATTCAGACATGGGAACATCTACGCGACACAGTCCAAAATGGTCCCATCACAGTCTGCAAAGAAGCAGTCAGGGAAGACTAACAGCTGGTTCGAGGCTAATTCCAGCGTGAAGACTTCAGCCAATCGTGCAGCCCTTGAGGAACACAAACGCTCGCCCAGCCAAGTAAACCTCCAGGCGCTACGAATAACCAGAAGTGAAGTCTAGCAGACAGCTAAGCCCTATGCGAATGAAAACTGGCACCAGATATGCGAGAACATCCAGCGTTCAGCTTATGCAGGCACCATTGAGGCCCTGCCCAGAGCAAGCCATCCCTCTTGATGCCCTCCACAACTGAGCCCATCCATGACAGGAAAAATAAATGGAGATGTGGGTAGATTACTACTCAGAGCTCCACTGCATGAGTGCCATCACCAGATCAGACTTGAACGGCATAGAATATCTGCCCACCCAAGCAGAGCTGAATGAGGAACCATCTCTTGAAGAACTCAGCATTGTTATAAACAACCTTTGCAGTGGAAAAGCACCTGAAAGTGATGGAATTCTGCCCGAAATGATCTAATGTGGCAAGAGCACTCTACTCGAACCCCTACATGTACTCCTTTGTCAGTGCTAGAAAGACGGGGCCGTGACGTAAGACATGAGAGTCGCCACCATCACCACGTTTTACAAGAACAAAGGAGACATTAGTTACTGTAACAATTACAGAGACATCTTACTCATGAACGTAGTTGGTAATTTGTTTGCATCTGCCATCCCGAACAAACTTCAGTTAATCGCCTGCGGAATTTCAACATCGTCGTTGGTCCAACTAAGGGAACATGTAAGAAGTGTGGGTCATCCAGCAATAGCATAACACAAGGAGAGACGAGATCATTCTCATGCGAATCCAGTGCAAAAGGGACTCCACTGAAGATCACAATAAAAGGCATAAATCAAAGTCTCACACTTTGTGAAGTGTTCATGTCGCTTTACACGACGTTGTTGTGGGCGATAATGTAATAATCACATTTACAATAAATGACCGATGTGTCGAATGTCAAACAAGCAGCAGCCGATCTAACTACCCGTCCATTTCCCTTCAGACGAGACGTTTTCTAGGTAAAACGTTTGACATATTGTTAATTCTTAGATGGTATTTAAAAAGGCCTACTAGTTTCATTGAGGCATGTTAGATATATTCATTTATATTCGTCAAACAAAACATTCGTATGCCAATGTGTTAACCTACGTCAGAATTCACAAGTAACAAGTAACACATGTTTTGAAACCATAGTCATACAACACTTAAGATAATCGTAACAAAACGATTGGCCAGTTGTGTTAATGTTGAATTACGGGACGTTCACAATCGATAAATTTACTTTCACGAAACTGTGAAGAGTCGGCCCTTATGTTCACACCAGTAGGAGTTGTTTTTTGGAGACAATTTCTTTTTAGCCAATTGCCATCTATTTAATCTCTCTCGACTCTGTTTATGACCAAAACAATTATTTAGCTTCGTCGCAATACAAATGTGTACAAATATATTTAATTGTACAGCAATTCATGCCGGCTACTTCAATACAATCACGGAGGTACATGCATTGATAATTCGGATGGCTACAAGTGCAGATGCAAGGCTGATTACGTGGGAACAGAGTGCGAATGTAAGCATGCTATGTTACAGAGGAATACGCACACGCACGCACGCACACACTGAAATCAGCTCCAGCCTCTTCACATTCAATGACAGTTTTTGATTCCTGAACTGCATGGTACAAATTGACGAGATTTGTAGTCTTTCTACTGATATGGTTTTCTTCCGTATACAATCATTTGTATAGAACATAAAGCATAACGGAGATTTAACCAAATTAACCACGAAGAGTTATTTCTAACAATTCTGCAACTAAAATGGCCATATTAAAACTCTTGGCCCTTCCTACCAGTCAAGAACGAGACCTCGATGCTTTAACTAGACACGACTAGGTGAGATCCTTTGCGATTGTAATGTAATTCGTGCTTTCAGTATGATGCGTTTTTTTAACTTCCGGTATGTCATTCCATGACGTATTTTCAGTGTTGCGTTCAACTAGATCGTTTATCTTGGTGAATTACTTACTGAAATATCAACACTCGAAAAAAGTTTGTATTACCTCACAAAAAGCCTTATCCCTTAGGCTAAATATCGTTGCTCAGGGGCGTTGTACATAAAACTAAAGTTGTCTTCACAGAAAAAAACTGACATGTGGTAGACGTAGCAGCTGAGCCACCTGCAATAGTGGTCTTTGCCAGTATGCAGACACATACACCGTGCTGGCAAGAATTTTATGCCACGTAATTCATGTATGATAACGACGCCATACATTTACATACTGGTCTCGAGACATATGACACATTGGTATGCAACGGTAGTACTGATTTGTTCACCCCCTTGTGGAATATAATTTGGCAGTTTACAACCGTCTAGACGAGTCGTGAAGCTATGGATTCTCTTCCATGTAAGCATACGAATCAAGATCTAAGAAATTTATTTGAGTTGCATGCCTTGAATAGAGATGAATACAATTTTGTTTAACTTAGCTAATATCAATACTTTTACAATACAATACTTATACTTTATGATAACTACAGGAATATTAACTTTCAATCTAGACTATTTCATCTTAACATTCAAGGACTGGTATGACATTTTTTTAATCTTAAAAATGTATTATCTAATTCATTGGAAGCATTTGTTGAATTTTATTATATCCTACCCTGTGAAACCGTCTTAGATGATGACAATGCTTATATATATTAACTGCCAAATTATAACATTGCTTATAAAAACAAGTATACCAAAACTAAATGTGCTGTTGCTATATATGTGCGTGATGATATTCAATATCATATTCGTGATGATCTTGGCATTTTTGTAGAGGGTGATTTCGAGTCAATTGTTATTCAATCCAATGACTATTGTTGGAGAGATCTACCGTATTCCCAATACAGAGGTTAGTTCATCACTTATATCTTATGAGTCAATTTTAAACAACATTCTAAACACACCTCACCAAATTATAATTGCAACAGATCGAAATGTCGACTATCTTAATTTGGACTCGCATAAACCCTCAAGTGACATGCTAGATACGTTTTTGGTGCTAGCATGGTTCCTACAATTACTAAACCAACACGTATCACCCATACATCTGCAACCCTTTTTGATAATATTTATGTAAGACATACCAATTCAAATGTCCACTCTGGCATACTTTATAACGACATATCGGATCACTTGCCTATATTTTGTTTAATTGGTAAAGGGAAATCACCCAAACCATTACACGAGCCGCTTATCTTCAAACGTAAGTCAGTTTCCGAAGCATCTATCCATCATATAACTTCCGCTCTTAAACAAATTGATTGGACTCAATTACATCGGTTAGATATAAATAATACATTTAAAGAATTTATGACACAACTCCACAATGTTGACGATTTCTTTGCCCCAGATACAATTATTAAGATCAAATCAAAATATGTAATCAGGAATAAATGGATGACCAACGGTCTAATGCAATCTTCTACAACATCCAGTAAACTTTATCGAAAATGTATTGGTAAGTCAAAGACACATTCCACTTACGTTCATTATACTAAGAACATCAATCTTCATAATAAATTAAAACATAGTGCTAACATAACTTATTATTCTAACCTATTACACGATTACACAATTCAAGAATGATTCTAAAAATAAATGGCAGATACTTCGAACAATAATCGGGAAACAAAATTATAAATCAAGTATCCCTACATATTTCAAGTTCAACACTTACCGAATTAATGACCATGTTAAAATTTCGAATATATTTTGTAATTTCTTTTGAAACATTGGACCGAGTTACGCTAATGCAATCCCAAAGCCCCAGACCAATGTTACCGCTTATCTACAAAAGCCATGGTAAAAGTATGAATGGTATGTTTATGAATCCCACTGATGCAAGTGAAGTCAGCCAAATAATAAAGTTTCTTCAACCCAAGAAAAGTTGTGGGTCTGACAATTTAAGTACGTATTTTCAAAAACAATATGGTGAAGGAGAGTCTCTACCGATAGCTATTCCGATAAACAAGTCTTTAAGTGAGGGAATTGTAATAGACGAATTAAAAATTGCTAAAATTATATCAGTCTATAAATCAAAAGCTAAATATGAATTATGCAATTATAGACCTATATCTTTACTTCCCGCTATTTCAAAGATATTAGGAAGGATTGTACATAAAATGACCTATACTTTTTTTTAACAAATAACAACATCTTGAATAAAAACCAATATGGTTTCCGATCGAAACATTCCACCATTAATGTGGCATCTATATTAGTTTCTGACGTTTTAAATGTGTTAGAAAAAAGACTTACTCTTCAGTGTGTTTCTTGATTTAAGTAAGGCGTTCGATACCATATACCCTTTAATTGGTTCAGGAGCTATCTTACAAATATAACACAATGTGTAACTTGTAGCAACAGTGCTTCGCTTCCACAAAATGTAACATTGGGTGTGCCGCAGGGCTCTATTCTTGTTCAACATTTATTTATCTTATACATAAATGATCTCCCCTTTTGTCTGAAACAAAGTAAAGCAATATTATTTGCTGATGACACCACGGTATATATATGAATGGAAATCATATTACCAAACTTTACAATGATATAAATAAAGAACTCCAAGTATTAGCTGACTGCTTTCATGTTAATAAGCTCTCACTAAATGAACCCAAATCAAAATATATGTTGTTTTCTAGGTCACGACATCTACTTAGTGAACAAATTACGTTAAATATGTCAGATCAGATAATTCAGCCTACCCATTGTGTAAACTTCCTAGGCCTTCTTATTGATAATAAACTTGACTGGCACGAACACTGTCTGCAGAAAAACACTGTCAAGTGCTTTATATATATATATATATATATATATTTATAAGTGGTTCAAGTTATATTATTTATGTTGTAACATTGCATATATACTGGTAACTGCCAACCAGCAATTGTATAGATTGTATACGCTCTGTCTTTTGTATTATACAATTCCAAAATAAAACACCTACCTACCTACCTACCTATTACAGACATCGAGAGTTAGTTCCTGTGCGGAACAACTGCGGGCAGCGGCGAGCTGTAGGTGAAGTTGATGTCAACAATATCATTGACCCAGCTGCATGCGATGGTGACGATGTTGCTACAATTGACAGCGGCAACCATATTGCTGGTCCTGTCATTCGAACAAAGGGTTATCTTATCTGCCAAACGATAGTTCTACTTGCTCGACTGAGCCCAGACAGCTGCTGTTGATATGTCAGACAACAGTAGCTTATCAACTACTGGTAGCGACAACAGTGACAGTGCCGACGCGTCATCCATTGCCAGTAATGATGCTGATAGCGACACTGATTCTGTGGATGGGGCTTAACCTGAGAGTCCAGTGTTACACTGCACATCTATAAATGTAGTCGATTGGGCATCAACAGTGCCTTGAAAAATAAAGATGTCAGATTAAGTTCTGAAGTATGGGGTACTTTTAAATTAGACAGGTCTTACGTCTTATTCTAGGAGTTGTATATTAATCCCTGAAAGTTTGCCGCTCGAGATTTAAGCCGTCTAATAGGAAAATGTTAACCTACCCGCATACATACGCTAGCTCGATTAACAGTAAATGGTAGTGGAACAGCAATACATAAAATAACATTTAATCAAAGGAAATGTGTTATATATAAAACTTTCTGAAGGGAATGTTTACTTAGCGAACATTGCGGTGCTCTACTAGCGCTAGCACCGCAGGTCGTTGTCGATTCGTTCGACAAGAAAGGTTACCTTCGTATTGGAGATGGGAAATGCATGTTTATTGCAAATAACAACAGCGGTGGTTCCCAGCAAAGCGTCGTATTTTATTAGTATACGACAACGATTTTTTACCACGTCAGACAACTGATTATAGTGTGGGTATATGGAACAAAAGTGAGCTTTAACGTAGCAACCTTCTGTCTCGATTGTTGTAACCAAAACGACTTGCAAACGTCTGATTTTTAGTAATATGCCTGATTTTCGCGCATGCGCGGAACCTGCCAACCTAATCTTATTCACTGACCTATATTAAAGACTGGAAGGCGCGCGGCTGTGTGTTTGACGCCGTCTACCTGCAATCTGTCCGTGGCCCTTCTCTGAGAATCGGTCGCCTGTTCCACAGTAATTGGCTCAACTTCAGTACTCAATTGTATGCATTTATACAATTATTATTTTGTGGTAATGAATTTATGGGATATTATTATATAGTAATGTGTAATATTTATCCTGGTAACGTCAAGAAATTTACGTTCGAAATGACGTATTAATGTTTTAAAGTGTAGATAGGTGCGGCAACCTATTATTAATAATTACTATGTCTGAGATGTTATTGTAAATTTAAATTGACATTTCGTTATGTATTGTTATGATACAGCTGACGCTACTCAGCGTGTCGTTCCAAATCTGCCTGCCTTGCGCTATTCTCTGCAAGATGGATGGGTTGAGATACGTGAAACCATTGGTTATCTCGTAGTCTGCTGATGTGCCGTGCCCACGTGCATTTCTGTCTACTGATTTATTCTATCACGTTTATGACCTTTGTCTTCTCTATTACCCAGATGTTTGTTTTTCTCTCCCAACATGTGATGTTTAACATACTTCTTTCCATCTTTGTTTGTGCGGCTACTAGCTTATTCTTTGTCTGGAATGTGAGTGTCCGTGTTTCCGCGCCGTATGTCAGCGCTGGAAGTACGCATGAGTTGTAGACTTGTCTATTCATGCAAGATCCAAAGTTACCCTTGAAGATGTCGCGGTGTTTGGCGAATGTTGTCCAGCCGGTGGTGATTCATCTCTGAATCTCGTTGTCTTGCTTTTTGTCTTTGATACTCTATTGCTATCCCATACAGACGTAGCCTTCAACGTTCTATACGCGTAGTGTTGATTTATATTGGTGTGATACTCTATTGCTATCCCATACAGACGTAGCCTTCAACGTTCTATACGCGTGATGTTGATTTATATTGGTGTGATACTCTATTGCTCTCCCATACAGAAGTAGCCTTCAACGTTCTATACGCGTGGTGTTGATTTATATTGGTGTGATACTCTATTGCTCTCCCATACAGACGTAGCTTTCAACGTTCTATACGCGTGGTGTTGATTTATATTGGTGTGATACTCTATTGCTCTCCCATACAGACGTAGCCTTCAACGTTCTATACGCGTGGTGTTGATTTATATTGGTGTGATACTCTATTGCTCTCCCATACAGACGTAGCCTTCAACGTTCTATACGCGTGGTGTTGATTTATATTGGTGTGATACTCTATTGCTATCCCATACAGACGTAGCTTTCAACGTTCTATACGCGTGGTGTTGATTTATATTGGTGTGCCATTTTCTAGCATCACTTTTGTGTTCGAAATGTTAATCTTCATACCTTGTTTTTCACTTTCATCAGCTAGCTCCTGTAGCATTCTTTGTAGGTCTTGCGGTGTAATACCACATATGAGTATGTCGTCGGGGAAGCGAAGATGACTGTGATATTCGCCGTCTATACTCAAGCCTCAGTCTCCGGAACATGTTTTCGAGTGTTGTCGTAAGCAGCTTGGGTGTCATGTTGTCACCATGTCGTACTCCTTTCTTGATGTTGATCTTGCTGCTCTTTTTGTGTAGGTGAATTGTCACCGAGCTGTTGTGTAGATGTATTTCATGAGTTCGATCGATGTACACTTCTTCCACCCCTTGTTCTTGAAGGGAGGTCAGTTTTGCTTGAGTGTTCACCGTGTAAAAGCTGTCTAGTAGTCGACGCAAGCGAGGCAGAGCGGGATATTATATTCTTGGCATTTCTCTTTTAGTTAGTTTACGACGTGTATGTGGTCTGTCGTCGAGTACCTTCTTCTAAATCCTGCTTGCTCTCGTGGTTGATTTTCATCGAGTGTCTTTTCGAACCTAATCGGTAGTATATTTGATAGTAATTTGTAGATGTTTGATAACATACATTTCGGTCTGTAGTTATTTAAGTCTTTCTTACTTCCGTTCTTGAAGATTATCACCAGCTTTGAGTTCTTCCATGCAGTGGGTATTCGTCTTTCCGATAAGCATTTAGTATATAGCTCAGCCAGTTTCTTCGAGATGGCATCTTCTCTTGTTTTTATGTTTCAATGTTTACATGGTCGTTGCCTGATATCTTCACATTCTTCATATCTTCTAGCGTTGCGTCCATCTCCAATGGTATTATCTCTGGTACCTCTTTTGGGTCGGTGATCATATTTTGGTATTGTATTTCTCTACCCTGCTTGTCCAGAAGTGTAGTCAGTCTGTCTCGGCCTAATGTCTATGTTCTTCTGGCTTTCTTCAGGCTCTTTGATGCCATATTCGTTTATCGTATGATCTCTTGTTTGTACTTCCTGATGTCCTCCTTCGCTTTTTTATGGTCTTTCATATTTGTGCGTACTCTATTTATTTTGGTCGCCGTTATCCATAATTTATGATCGTTTCTTCATCAATGCTTGTGTCGGTGACGACATTCTCGTCTTTACATGCCTGTTGGTTGCTCTGGCTACACTTGTCACGCTTAGTTGGATCATCTCAGTGATGTTTTCGGTCATTGTCGTCTAGTTCTTATAGTGACTCGAATCGATTTCGCAGTTTTAGTTGGAATTCGATCATTTTGTTCGTATTTGTGTGGTATCTACGCTTGGTGGTCTCTTGTTTGTCTACTTCTTCCTTTCAGGTTTGACATCCAGTTTGATGTTGCTCATTACCATTCTGTGGTCTCTTCCGATGGTGAGTTTTGTTGGTGACATTTACGTCAATGACCATGTCTGGCCTGTTTGTTAGGATATTGTCAATTTCGTTCTTCGTTTCTCCATTTGGGCTATTCCATCTCCTCCCTGCTTTCTTCTGGAACATGGTAGTCATGATTTTGTACATTCTTTGTGTTGCCCATTCCACCAAGGTGTCGTCTCTTTCGTTTCTCATACCTTTTCCGAAATGTTTGTTTGATTCCCTACTTGCGCATTAAAGTATCCCATCACTATCGTGTAGTGGGTTGGTTTTCTGAGGTTTCATCTACGTCGTTGAAGAAGATGTTTGTGTCTTCTTGTTACTATGATGTTTTTTGTGCATATACTTGTCTATCTTCAGTTTGTAGCGCTTTGCTATGCATAGAACACTTTCTGCTACTCTGGCGCTGATACTGTTAACTTTCACTATATTGTCTTTCTATTTCTTGAGAAAGCCTACTCCTACTTGTTTTGTTTTAAATGTGTTAGCAAAATAAAAATCAGTAAAGTACACTTTGAGATATGATTTTTGTAGAGGTAAAGTTTAGCTCTTTTTCAGATTCTTCGTCTATCTCTTAAATAGTACCAGCATATTTAAATTAACAATTTAATAACAGCCATGTTCAATGTTTATCAATGACATTTGGGAAACTGATATGTAGCATTCTGCCATTTATGTTATCAAAATTATATTTCCTTTTCCTTTTTTATTAGGGCAGGGCAGGCCAGCCAGACTGATATATGATAATTAAGCAGACTATAATTGTGTTACGTAATATGTGTAGGCGGCTGCAGTTGCACTCAGCCTGAAGGTGCGGCTATGATTAACTCAACACCGTCGACACGGACTGTCTCATTATTGATTAGATGTGTTTTGAGTTATTTAGATGCATATTTTTAGAGTTGTCCCACACATTGGCTCCGACACACGTCTGATATGTTTGATGGTTGCTTAAATCCAGTCATGTGTTATGCACTGGTGACCGAATATAAAAATACATTATTCCGGAAACACTACCCGCGGGATAGAGAATGAATGTTTAAAGAGTGTGCTACCCTATTGTCTTGAGGAAGACAGGGGACATCATAATGTAGTATGGGAGGCGAGTAACGAGGTTATGTTCCCAGCACAAATTGATATAAACAGAGAGGACTCTGTATATACTGCAGCTAAGCCTATTTGGAAGAGTCGGTGGGTGAAGTCTGTGACGTGTTGCCGAGGTGTGTTGGCAACCAGGTGTGTGTGAAGACAATGCGGAACGTACGTAGTGGGTACTTTCGGATCTGTATAATACCCGTTGTTAATAAACAACGTCTGTGTGGACTCGGACTTGTTGAGTATAAACACATGACAATGTTTTTAGGGCACTAGAATTATTGTTAGTATTAGAACAGAGCGTTCTACAAATTTTTTTTTTGATAATATGTATACTTATAATAGTTAGAGGGTAACTAGGAATTAGCTATGACCGAGGTGAGATAGAGGCTTAGTCAGGGATATGATAGGAGATTAGATAGTACTTTAATTTTCAATGTTGACGACTTCCTAATTATATTAATGTGTAATTAAAAAAATATTATTTCCACTGTTCATTGCTGCTTTGCTCACTCTTGCAAACATCATTCCCATGCGCTGAACGAATTTATTCTGAACCTATCTAAACTTGAGCCAGCTAGTTACGGGAACCTCTCCAACTAATGATATGATAGATGTGTAGTCCATCTTTTCAAATACATCAACAAACTAAGATTTCCCTAATCTTTATTGGCTTTATTTGCATAACATTTCATGGAAGTTTTGTAATTAAGATGTTTAATGTAGCAAATGGAAGCTGATTTGCTCAGCAACAACACTAATTAAGTAATTATCAATAATAATTAATTAATAGAACAAGATAATAATTTTGTGGTGGCAATAGCGTGTAACATATAAATTTAAAGCTGCATGACTCAGTATTTAATATATGCATTTGTGCAGGTGGAACAATACATTAATTAATTAATATAACAACATTAAGAAACAAGATGACTTATTGTGCAGTGATCACTGTGTGTAATCATCTTTGTCATCATCATCATTGTGCTGCCGTAATGTCTCTGCCAGATGGTGCCCTTCCAGTACTCGTCTAGTTCGTCTCGCCACCATCTCGCCGGTCTTCCTCTAGATCACTTCCCTTCGAAAGGTCTCCAGGTTGTGATACGCGAAGCCAATGGTTATCTCGTAGTCTGCTGATGGGCCGAACCCACGTCCACTTCTGTCTACTGATTTATTCTATCACGTCTAGCCGTCATTATATTGTTTTTCGATTTCTTGGTTATGAGAAAGCCTACAACTGGAATTTTTCAGATCGCCATTTTCACGGCATCATTTTCTAGTACTACTTAATAGGCCTGTTTTACCAAATTACTCTTGCGTCTAAAATGGATACGTTGCTTAATTTTTATATACGTGGCATATGACAAAACTTAATTACGAACACTTGTGGCAATAAATCACACATTCACATAATACTTAGAATTGAAGTGAGTTGAACCATTTATTCCAGGGCCAGGGCAAAAAAACAACGGCGTTTTTGTTTTAAGTTTAACATTGAAAATTGGGACATCATAAATTGTTGACTATCATTATGCCCATAATATTTACGCCGGAAGGATTTCTCGACAAATGATGTAATAGTACATACGGTCAATTGCATTTATTTCACTTGGCGCACATGTGACGTAACAACACAGGTGACGTAATATATGCGTCGAACGTTTTTTACTTAACGTTCACTGACGCAATCTGTTTGTCCTTGATCCAAACGCATGTGTCTGTGGCATCGATTTGAAATGCGGTTGTGGAATGATGCACGCTGAAAATCATTGGTAAAGGTAAGCTGGATAGGAACTTGTTAGACTTTATGTAGGACCTACTGTTGTACTTATGTATTTACTTATTAACTAATTAGGGTTGTGTTTGCATGAATAATGCACATATACATCCGACTAGACAACCATAATAGATAATTTCACGCGCGGTGTTTCCGCCTCGTAAATTAGCAAAGGCTACGATGATAAAAACAACGTATTCAAGATGAATTTTTAGAAGACGTCAATATTTAAGCATGTTTTGTTCGACTGTGACACAAGTCTCTTACAATATATCAATTGATCAGAAAAAGACCATAACAGTGGGGCACTGAGCTAAAATTAATAAAACTGATAGAACACTAGATGAACGACTGGCTACAGACGAATTTTCCGGTCGTGGGTATAATATATAACTGATATATACCGCCGGATCAGATATGTGCCAATTTAATGTTAATACATATTCACATTGTTAGCACAATCATATACTGTTTACCCTTCTCTGTGGTAATTAGCGTTTTAAAGGCCTCGACCAGATGTACTTTTTTTCTTAAAAATAACAAAACACGTGTATCAAATGTAAAATAGTTTATTACAGAATTTGTTTAAGATAAAGTATACATTAAATCATACAATCATGACCTAGTTAATACTTTTGAGCTAAATGAACATTATTTAGAATTGCTTCTTTAACGGTCACAGTTTATTAGTACATGGTATAGTCTTACGGGATAGTGTTTGTCCACATACATTGTCCACGATGCTAATTAAGAGCAAACAATTACTTGTAAAAGACAACATTTGATATGAAGCTACACATGATGTATGTACCTTCTGTGAATGCATATTAAACAAGTAAACATTATACTGTATTGTTAACTATGAACAACGTTCTCTGAAGTGCGTTACACAACATTCACGATATTCCACTGGATATATATGTTCTTCAAACGGACAATTTCCAATACAACCAGTTGCATATGTGTCAAAGGATCATGTGATCACACCAATGAATATGTTCAAATTATTAAAGGAAATAAAAACAAGGCATTAGCTAAAATCCGTTTTCCATGTGTACACAAAGTTTAACATTGTATGTAACATTCGAGAACATTAAAACAATACAGAAAAAACATTTGTAGCATAAATTCCATTTTAAACCCGTCTGTTTAGCGATTCCAGCGGATAATTATAATTTAATGAGTTAAGCGATCACGTGGTATCGTGATGTCACACATGACCCACATTCCCATGAGGACGACCCTTTCCATGCATTAAGTCGAAACGAGCGCCAGAATTAGTTATTGTGCAATATTCCGATGTGATACAAACACTAGTCATCATAGAGGAACAAGCAGTTATCTTTCGGTTCCACATGAATCCAATTTTATTCAAAACAATGAATGCGAATTGGCCTACAGGCAACAAGTCGACTAGTTTTCGCCATTTATAATTGTGTAGTTTTCATTCCACTATGATGTCAAACTAACTAGAGATGGCAAAATGAAATATGTACAGTATAAAAAGGCTAGATTAATTAAAACATTTTAAATTAATATTTGATAAATATTTATTGACAAAACCACTTTTCTTTTTTGGTGGCATCGTTTTTTACCTGAATTAAATTAAAATTAAATGTAATAATATCATGAACTGTAAAAATAGCTACAAAAAGTAAAAACAAATAAATAAAGATAATTATTCATTTATATACTGTTTTTTTAGATGTATATTTTTATATTGAAATACTAATTGTTTGTGTGAAATAATAACACTATTAAATAAAGAATGAGATCAATACAAAATATTGCCTACATCACTTACCCACAAAATCCACGTTTTGGCACCAAAACAACCAAAGCACATTGTGGATTGTGTTTACAAACCAGGCTCCGCCAATAACATGGCGGGAAATGGGTCACGTGACCAGATCCGTTCGATGTAGCCACGACAGAGTGAACAAACTGAGCCATCAAAATCGTCAATCATCCACGCTATAAAGGAATCATTTAAATGAAGCACCAAAGAATTAAAAATATCTAAACATGTCGTATTTGTCAAAATAAGTCGACTGGTACGATGTGTTTAAAGGTCGTTTTTTCCGAAAAATAAATGAAATCCGGCCCGATGTGCCATTGCCGGCTGCATCTTCGCGTTTTGAGGATCCAACTAAACTATGTTAGGATCGTTTTTCTAGTGTAGAACAATATATAATGTAGCACTTCTATTAGTTTGAAGCCAAATGATAATCACCTTCTGTAAAAATGTTTCGACTTTAGACGTGCATAAATGTCGGAAGAATAATATTTAAACTTGTAGAAATCGCACAAAACAAATTCGAAATTGTGGTTCCACGGGAGAACATAATCTACGTCATTTATCACGGGGTTTTCTAGGAACTCCAAAAATAAACGCGACAACGGTATTGCCGCTGAACAACGCCGGCGCGATAGCCTCCAGCGCTAGTACAGCTGATAAGGCCGTAGAGGCTGGGCCTATATTTAAGTCGGCTGTCGCGTCCCTACTTGTAGGCCCATTCGCATTCATTGTTTTGAATACAATTCGATTCATGTGGAACCGTAAGATAACTGCTTGTTCCTCTATGATGACTAGTGTTTGTATTACCTCGGAATATCGCACAATAACTCATTTTGACGTTCGTTTCGTCACGAAAGCTATCCTTGTAAACATGCTCTGAATGCATGGAAAGGGTCGGCCTGATTGGAGTATGGGAAATATGTGACGTCGCCAAAATATGCATATTCGAAAATGTCCGGCTGCACAGCATAAAATGTGGAATTTCTAATTCATTTAATTTTTTGATTTTTGTTGGCTTGGTAGACATGGATATAGATAGCAGGATTTAATATAATATGAATTAAAGCAATATGTGTTTTTATTTCCTGCTTTTCATATGTTTACATCAATAACAATAAATGTATAAAAATGTCAATGTACACACACTCATGTGCTGTTGTTGGGCCGAACATGTGCTTCAGAATCAGAGGGAATTAGGTGTGATGATTTGATCACAGGCTAATGCAGGGTCGAGGATCATCTTGCTGCACAGCTCGCCCAGTGGGAAGTCAACATAGTTAGTAAACATGCCATACTTAATGTAAATGACAATGTGAAAGTACACACAGTTAGGCAACACATTCCAAGCAATTGATAAAACACCTGGCTGGCATGCTATAATTCAGCATAAACTTGTTATGTGTTTATATTTAAGAAAAAAGAAACCGTACCGTATTGCCACGGAATTTATCGACGAATAATATTAGTAACGACTATAAGTGTAAAACTAATTCCCTTCCTGTGCGTACAAGTTTTTTTTTTAATATAATAAACACATCGTGATCCAATGGCAATGTCGTTGTCTGATCACGTAATGACACAGCGCATGTAGGATACACGGTTTTGGGCAGTAGGCGCCTTTATAAATATAAACTTCGTTGGTCTAAATTTTAAGTACTGAATCAAAATAACTATTCTAACAGTTTGTTTGTACATATTTGACGCAGTATGTGTTACAGAGCTAGCATATATAATTATCTTACAGAAGAATTTGTCTTGGTTTATCAAACATTAGGTCACACGAAGTTTACTCCCATGGCCGAGTGTGCGAAGTTAAGAGTGTTAAGGGACCACGACATTTGATGACGGTGGCAATGCGATGCAGGTCATGTGTATTATGTTTTACATATAATTATAAATGAATAACCAACCAGGTTTATTACCAACTGCAGCTACACTTTCAACATAAATATTCACAAAAACTGTCAAACAATAGCGAAACTACGACACAATATCAAGGCCAGAGCCGGGTCAACGTCAACGATTTGGATAACGCATGAATTTATGTGACGCAACGATTGGGCAAAAAACAGGAAACTCGCCGTTGTCGTTGAAGTGAACGGTTGCTTATGGAGTATATCATATTGTTTTGTATTTTAGTTCTTTTACGCCGACTCACCCGCCGAACTTCGATTGTTCTTAATCCAGCCCGCTGGCTCGTGGAACTTCTGTTCCGACATCGCCGGTGACGGTGGTGTTTTTCTGTTAGTCCGGATTGCAGTTTCCTTCACTTTAGTAACAGATTATCGGCGCATCCGGTGACAATTCGATGTTTCAAACTTAAAGTTCTTTGTTAGCCCGTCATCAAAAAAAATGTGCTGCATATGTGAGCATATTCTACGAGCTTTTCCAATGTGCACAGGTTCTCTAAATGAATCGGGCCATTGGGCTTGTGTCGCCTGAGAGTGAAAAATCAACTGGACGGACTACGTTAGAATTTTGGTAGATGATTTGTGTTTATTATGAGCTACCGGATAGCAGAATAAAAAATTGCTTACCATTTATATAGCCGAGGCTTTTAATTAGTTTAACGACTAAGCGAATGCTTAGCGGATGTAATGACAGGTTGAGCATTCGTGATGTACAAACGGAAATTTCTCAAAAAGTTAACACAATTCCTGTGTACATCCAGGGACAAACTTGCAGATAAGGTTATTGTTTTAAGGTGATATCAAACAATATTAAATTCCTAAATTGCCATTTCATGTACTGACTAAAACAACAAGCCGCACTGCAGTTCGCCGTGGTAAGGGATAGGGCGCGTTCAGCGTCATTGCCTGTGGTGACGTCAGCAACAACTAATGGGCTGGTTGCTTTGTGACACGCAAATGACCACGTTTGAACTGGCTTAGTGACTTGAGTTCGCAATGAACAAGCTTCATAACATGCACACTACTTGAAAAGAGTATTATACGAAGTATCAAAGACATTTAAAATGTCATTACAGTTACGAAAAACCGTTTAGCTAACTCGAAAACTCGCCTCGCGTAGCATCCTTGTAGTTAGCGCTGAATTGTACCGTTGGTGGTGCTATAGTTTAACAAATACGCTTTCCTAGTTGCCAGTGACACTACAAACTGTCAGTTGATCCATTTAATATTGTTCGTCATCGGGGAACTGTGCATTCTGATGGCACAAAAAAAGCTCACTTACACATCAGACGAGACACGTTTATTCTCACCGCCCCCGGCATCACTACGTCAGCAACCAACAAGAGAAAAGGAAAAAGTCACTATTGTTCAGCTGTAAGGGAAGAAGTAAAAGCCCAACCTATCATCAGTCAATAATAATGACAGTTTTAAACAAGTCATACATGATTAAGGTCATTTGTGTCGTTATACCCGGACTTGCTAGAGCCGATGGTGCGGTATTTCGACTTCAAGACACATTAACACCAATAATTTGCAACGTTAAGTGCCTCAAACCATATAGAATGATGGAGTAAACACACAGATGATTGGAGAAAGAAATGAAATTAAAGTAAACATAAGGATAAAGATACTTTTATTTTCCCAACAGCATTTAAACAAATACAAATTATGTAAATATATGCACACACACACACACACGCACGCACGCACGCACGCACGCACGCACGCACGCACGCACGCACACACACACACACTCACACACACACACACACACACAGTAGTATATGTTGCAATATCGAAATGCGAAAAATACAGTACAACTGAAGATATGCAGTCAGCAAAATATACATTTTGTAAAACACAAGAAAAAGCTGTGGGATGGGAGACTCCTACTAAGATAAGAACTATCGTAGGAGTCACCCAGAACAAATATTAATATATATGTATTCTTAATGTATCTAATCCTAAGTTATTTTTATAACAAGAAGATGATTATGTCAAACATTTTAAAAGATCGAATAGTCTTTCTCATACATAGTGTGCATAGTAGTTGTTTTATTCATGCAATGTGCTTTCTAATGTGTTGTGTATGTGTTGTGTACGCATGTGCACATGTAGTCATGCAAGCGACTATACAGATTTAGTAGTTGTATTTGTAAACATATGCATCATAATGACAACAAATGAGGTGGTGCCGGATCTTACAGAAGTCCAATATCATGTTTTACCCACTAAGTCTAACTTAGCGCCACTTGGGGGAATTCCTAGGGAATTTGATCATAAATAATATTTGTTATACCGTTCTTTAATTGAACTGATCATTCACGCTGATTATTATTAATTTCTATTTGTGCAGTTAGTGTCAACTGTTGTTTTTACTGGAATGTTTTATCAGAATATATTCGCATAGTGTTTCGAAAGTTTCGTGTGTAGCTAAGTATATAGTTTCAGTTCAATATAATATATATAGATAGACAAATAGAGTTATTATTTGAAAGAACATCCATAAAGATAGTTTCAATATTGTAGTGCCTCAAATTGCTCACAATATGTTCTATCATTGTGACTATTTTATTTATTGTAGGACGTTTTGCTGGACACTGAGACAAAAAGCAGAACAAGATGTGGTTACCTGTGATTGGTATCGTGTTCCTTCCGGCGATATATACGACAGGTAGAGTAAACTTGACCTGTTGTCAGCTTGTTCTATACGTGGACATGTTTTTATTTCACTTCCTGTTCAGTGTCAAATAAAGGTTACTAAGGTGATGGGATGCACAAAAATGCCGTCTGCCAGCGTTGTTTTCCCTAACAATACTAGTTGTACATAGTGTAAAGGGCGCATTTGTGAATTGCACAATCTTGACATGTGTGCTCTGTAGAAGCGATCATACGCAGTGTCGTGATAATGTTGTTAGCTGTAATGAGAACATTAATCGCGTGTGCCCGTTATTCCTGCAAATACTGACAAATTGTTACTAGTTTCTATTGATGCGCTCCCTTTTGATGTCAATCTTCCTTTACGCTTAAGAGACGGGAACCATTAGAGCAGATGTGCAATGAAGAATACTAGCTATGGATACGAGATACTACTGCAAAATTCATTTTGCGCATCTCACACTAGGATTATGTCACCAGAGAAGAAATCGACAACAATTATTAAGGAATTGGACCCTTTGAAGACCTCCTGACAAAAGTCAAGAAATGGACGAAAGGGATATGATGATACAAAACGTCAACTCTACTGCAGAAGATGCATTGGATAGGCACGGCTCTCTTCTTGCAATGGCAACAATAATCGGTGTTGTTACAACTCGTCAACATCGGATGTGTTATGATCTCCTGCAAGCAAAATCAGCGCCGTATTAGCCAAACACGACCTTACGTATAATTTTGAACATCGATAATTCACAACTGTACGCGGACATGAACAACACTGCGAGGCCAAAACAAAACCACACGTTTCCTGCGCGTGTTACTGTCAGGCTCGTCCCAGCATTGACACAATCAACGTATGATTTAACAAGATTTAACACTATTTAACAAGAGGTTAACAAGATTTAACAAGATTGCGATTCAGATAATTAATTATAGATGACAAGTAGAAAAGGAAGCCTTATCGAGAATCCAAACGTTTATTTATCTATGTGTATCCCGCCGTTCTGGGGTATACGTATACTTTGTTATTAAATATATTCACGCTGCTAGAACTCAAACAATCAGTTAAAAACTGTTCCATTCAATTATAGTCTTCTTTGATGATGAATACTTTCTGATATTTAATCAACACTGTCCCTTTAAAGTTATTTTATATTCTCTAGCCTTTCTAGCATTCTCAACTGAGAAAAAGTATGTTCACACCCATTCTATATTTAAAAACCTCTATCTTATCTCCTTTTAATCTCCTTGTATCTCCTGTTGTAGTATTCGTTTAGGCGTATTTCTTAACTAAGATCTGACAGTTCTGGAATAATTTCAATCGCTCTCCTCTCTAATTGTTCTACAAAAACTATGTGGTGGACATATCATCGCAATCATTGGTTTGGAATATGGGCGTCTTCTTTTTGGTTTGCCTATACTATCGTTCGCACGTCACGTTCGCAAGTCACTGCATATGCGTTCATTTCATCGTCCCCTGTCTTCGGTAGTGAGGCTGGCATGGATACATCAACTTTTTTTTTATTTCTTTTTCTTCCTCCCCAATGCGCTTGCACTACTTTCTCTACCACCTTTCTTCATTATTCTGGGTCTGTTGCTCGTTTTCTCCATTCCCCTTTCCATCCCTCTCTTCACGCAATCCTCCCACCTCTGTCTCGGTCGTCCTTGTCTTCTTTGACCCTCCACTCTACAGGCATCTGCTTCCTTTCTTTCATCCGTTCTTTTCCCATTCACTCCATTTATCCTGCCCAGTTCAACCGACTTCTCACCAACTTCTTCTTGAAACTTTCTTTCACACCAAAATCCTCCCTCACCTCTTCCACTCTTCGCTTATATACTCTCTTTACCCCCGTAATTATCCTGACCAAGTTGTTTTCCCAAACGTGTACCCCCTCCTTTTGTTTCTCTGTCACATCTATAGTTTCTAGGCCATTCAGGTAGGCTGGTGTCGTCACCTATGCTCAGAGTACCTTTCCCTTGAGTTTTCGCGATAGGTGCCTCTCTCCCATCACACCGTCTACGTTCCTCCATACATTCGCCCCTGCTTGTATTCTCCTGCGATTGTTTGTCTTTGAGGAACCATCTCCACATACCGCTCCACCCAGGTAAACAAAACTGTCTCTTTATTTTAGTTTATTCCCCTCCAAGTGTATTTCCAGTTCTTTGCTTTGTTGCCCAACTCACATCACCTCTGTCTTCTCCAGATTCATTGTCAGTTCGTCTTTGCTGAAGATATCCATCTACTCTATCAAATGTTCCTGTAAATCCGCTTCCCCGTCCGCTACCACCGCTAGACCGTCGACATACAGTAGTTTCAGTAGAATAACGTTCGTACAGATCCAGTTCTTTGTTTTCTTATTGGTTCAGCAGCATCTTGAAATACTCTTCCCATACATGTAGTACTTCTATCCTGTTTGTATCTAGCTTTCCATTCTTGTCCTTAATCACTGTTTCAGTTTTTACATCCTTGCTGTCCTCATTCTTCTCTCGAACCGTCTTTTAGATCATCTTCTTTCCACTGTCTCATCTAGCTATCGGTATAGCTCCTCTTCCATGTCTTTCTTTGCTTTATCCACAGCTCTCCTAGTTGCCTTCTTTTTCTATGCATACAGCTACTGTATGGCACTACCCAGTTGTCCTCCATTCCCTTTGATCCCTTTTATTTCTTTCCATAATTTTATCTTTTCTCTAATTGCTTTCGCTACTTTTTCGGTTCATCATGTTTGATGTTTTCTCTTCGATGAAGCTCTTCCCTTACCAGATGTCCTGCCACATACTGACATAGCTCATCTGCTGATCCAATGCAAGCATCCTTAAAGTGTTTCCACTCTTCCTCCACAGTTCCTATTGTTGGCCGCAATATCTCATACTCTGATGTCACTCTGTCTCTATATGCTCTAGCTGTGTCCCCGTGACATTTCCACTACTTAATGGTCTTTCGCCCCACAATTTTAATATCCCTCCCTCCCTCCTGCATAGGTCTACGCACGGTGAAAAACAGGGGTTTGTGTTGCGTAGTCCCGTGTTCATCGGGGATGACCTTACAGTCCTTCACTCGCCACATTTTCTGTTTTCTCACTATCAGCAGGCCCACCTCTGTCTTATGGAGGCCACTCCTATAAGATATTTTGTGGCGTTCCCTCTTTTCGAAAAATTATCAAGCCACAGACAGCCCATTTCGCATCACCAACTCTAATAACTCCCGGCCCTCTCGGTTCCTTGTACCCCGTCCAAATCACCCTACCGAATCCCTTTCTCCTGTCTCCACTGTACCCACGTGTGTATTAAAATCACCAACTACGCACATCATCACATGCGCTTCCACCATTCCTTGAAGGCCCTTTTCTTTGACTCTGCCCTTCCTGTTTGAGGTCCATACACTGTCATAATGCACACCAGCTGCTTCCTCACCATCAGCCATAGAATATTGATCCTTCTTTGCCATCTCTCCACTCTCACCACATCTCAACTGATCTCCTCCGTTACTATGATGCCTACACCATTACTCCTACCATCTCCTGCTGCATGTAGCATCTCATACCATCCTGCCAGTGTCCTCGCTCGGTCTCCCTTCTATTTGGTTTCTTGAACGCACAACACTTCTATTCTCCTCCTTTCCATCATGTTGACCACTTCCAGTGCTCCCCCCCCCCCCATCGCAGGCGGGACGACCCACCCGGACTTCGCTAATGTGTCACCACTGCCGGGAAGCGTGGCGCGTCGGCTGCCCCGGACGTGTTAGCTATATCGACTATATGTATCCATGCGACATCATTGCTTGGGATTTTATAGCCATCGGAGCGCTGTCCTCGCTGACCCCCAGCGAGGTTTCTTTTTGGTAGTATCGTTCTCCTAGATGGAAAGTCTGTCAAGATTTACGAGTTCCATCTGCCCTGGTTTTTGGTCGAGGTTTTCCTTCCCCTAGATCAATTGCCTACCATGGCTAAAAAGCTTGATCTGCCCGGTACTATTTACGCATAGTTGGGGGTTGGAACAGTGAATGTCGGGACGGCCCAGCAAACCCACCTCTGGGGCTCCAACCTGCTCCGAGATCCCCAGCACATTTGCCTGGGGCCGCAAGGTGCCAGAGTCTTGACTGTGGAGAGGCTATGTACCACCAGAGGAGACTTACACACTCGCCTCACTTTTCACCCAGATTAGCTATCTGGCGGCTGTAGCTGAAAGCGAGAGTATGAAGCGAAAATTACGTACTACACAGTACACTACAGCACATGTCGCGTCACACTGACCAGTGTTTACACACCACACCACGCAAGTACATACATGGATAACAATGATGGTTTACTATTATCAAAAATACAGATAAGTTCGATATACGCCAAGACACTCAATTCTCTACTACCATTATGATTCCCCGATCCCGATGACGTTGATATCGAATGAAACCTTAGACGTTTCGATATTTTAGTATACAAATATATGTCCTAAACAACCTGTAAACGGACCAATAATTGAGTCGTTTTTATGTTTTAAACATTGCCGAACAATATCGATTCGTCGACAGGAGGCGCCACTTTCTATTTAAATATGGTTTAGAAAGGCATACTTTAAAGGTCTTCATTCCATGCCATATGCTCCAGCCACTTATAATTAAAACACGCAACTGCCCAGGTTAAAGTAACATGACATCAATGCTTGACTGTGTCGCATACATGTACACACGCACATAGACACACGCGTTCACACGCACAGCGCAAAAGCGCACACGCCCACACTCATAAAAAAATACGTACACGAACGCACACACATACGCCCACAAGTTCAACACATACACACGCACATGTGCACATGTACACAAATAACATATTCATGCACGCACGCACGAACGCACACACACACACATACACCCATGCGGTCGTACACACACATGCATGCACGAACACAGGCATATACGTACATACCCATACATGTACAAACATATTTAAGCAAACACACACACACATTTGGGCGCGCGGGTACATACACATCCACAAACGCGCGTATATGTATGTATATATATATATATAGTGTGTATATGCATGTTTTGGTTGTGTTTGTGTGTGTGTGTGTGAGTGAGTGAGTGAGTGAGTGAGTGAAGAGTGGGTGAGTGAGTGAGTGAGTGAGTGAGTGAGTGAGTGAGTGAGTGAGTGAGTGAGTGAGTAAGTGAGTGGTTGAGTGGTTGAGTGAGTGAGTGAATGAATGAGTAAGTGAGTGAGTGAGTGTGGAAGAGAGAGAGAGAGAGTTTATGTGTGAGTTAATGCGTGTGTGTGTGTGTGTGTGTGTGTGTGTGTGTGTGTGTGTGTACACTGGCGCCCAACACAACGACGAATGTCTGTGTGTGTACGTGAAATTGCATGCAATTTGGTTTGAGTGCTAACGTGTCTCAACAATTTGGACAATAATGGACGTATTCACTTTTGTTGACAGCTGGGTTTTCCAATGTTGCTCGTCAAGGATTTGCAACCCAGTCATCAATAAATGCAAATGGTGACGCTCGAAGAGCCATTGATGGAAAGGCAGATTCTGTTTACAATCATCGAAGCTGTTCCTACACGAGGAAGGATTATGAGCCTTGGTGGAAGGTCTACTTCAAGAGCATTGTTAAGGTGTACCAGGTGAACGTAGTATATCTGGCCGATTGTTGTGGTAAGTTAGTGATAATTATAGTACAGGTTGTCATGTTCCCAGATTTTAAAATTAACACGTCAATAGTGTGGCAAGCATCAGTAACTGAGCTTGTATGTAATTGGTTATATGTACTTACGCATGTGTGTATATATATGTGTGTGTGTTTGTGTGTGTGTGTTTGTGTGTGTATATGTGTGTGTGTGTGTATGTGTGTGTGTGTGTGTGTGTGTGTGTGTGTGTGTACGTATGTTGGTATGCATGTTTGCTTGTAATCATGTGTGCATGCATATATGTATGTAAATATGTGTATGTATATTTATGTGTGTGTGTGTGTTTGTGTGCGTGTATGATGTATGATATATCACATATGTATATGTTTACGTGTGTACATATGTACCTACGAATGTACGTATTGTTGGTATGTAAGTATGGATGCAAGCATGCATCAATACCATGTTTGTACGCATGCATGTATGTATGTATGTATACATTTATGCATGTATGTACGCGTGCATGCAGTTTTTGGAGATATGTACATATCCGAACGTAAGAAAGCGAATGAATACATGTCATTACATTAATATACTTTGATAGGTATGCAACTATCTGCATACATGATGCCTGACATTGCTGGTTTTATTGACGATTTACTGTCAACTTATTTAATTTTCGACAGGTACCCGTCTGAGTGGTTTCGAAATTATTGTCGGTCCATATATTTGACGAAATTATAGGTGTGGATCAAAATTAAACAGCATAGCGCAAGCTCAGACAAGAGCATTCAGATGTGAAGCCGGTGCCAAAAGGTCTGCCTTGACGATCAGAATTAAAGGCAGACGTGAATATCTCACACTTTGCGAAGTCTATGTTTCAGGAACAGGTATGATGTAGTTAACGGTTTACCTTTAATCGGATAAATCTAGCGTTAGCAAACTAAACTGAAACTTGCAATAATAAAAAAAACACTTGCATCGAACATTTATGTAATGAAAAACGTAACGTCGGTATATCTCATGTTAGTTACATCAACATATATATATATATATATATAATCTTCTTGATATACATTAGGGTAGTATATATGTATATATATATATATATACTACCCTAATGTATATCAAGAAGATTATGCTTAATAAATGTGAAATAAGATTATTAGCTACACAGGAAATGCATACACATTTTATTATTGATTTATTAAATGTATATTTGTTAATAAAATTATGTACATACTAAGAATGTATTCCATTTGATACATGCACATATACACACACGCATGCATTCATACATACATATATACATACATGTATACATACATACATACATACAAAAATAATATACACATACATACATGCATGCATGCATGAATACAAATGTATATTCATACATTCATACATAAATGCATACACACACACACACAGATACAAACATATGCACACACACGCACACGCACACACTTACATACGTACAAATATACATATGTACATACATACATACATACATAAATACATACATACATATATACATACATGCAAACATGCATACACACACACACATACACATACGCACATACACACACACATACATACACACATAACACACCTACACACTTACACACTAGCACACTTGCACACTTACACACATATACACATACATACACACATTCACACATAGACACATACGAACACAAATCCGTGTAGACTACAGCGATATGTGTATGCATCTTGTTGATTTATTGGTGTTTTTTTTTGGAAAGTGGTGAGAGAAAAACTGGCGCTATGCGGAACAGCCACACAATCTTCTTTTTTCGAGGACATCAGTTCTGCCGTCGCTATAGATGGAAACCCAGATGGTAATTTTTATCATGGCAGCTGCTTGCATACGGAAAGTAGTATGGATCCCTGGTGGAAGGTCACGTTCAAGTACATGCTTCTTGTGACGGAAGTTATTATAACAAATCGGGCAGACTGTTGCGGTAAGTTGTTATACTTGTTGAGAACGCTTCATATGTTTCCTGGTATCAGTATTTTACAGAAACAAAATTATTTTATAATTGCACCACGTCCAGACCCGAGGGTGGAAGAGTGTGGGCATTTTAGCGTAAGCATAATTTATTTTGGGTAAGTTGAGATAATGTGTAAATGCGAGCTAATCCAACTACTTGCGGCGTTAAGATGGGTTTCAATAGACACACGATACTGTATCATTAGTTATGCTTTCTAAACCTCTCCAAGATCCAAAACGTGACATCCATATGATAACGTAACGTTATTTTTGGCGAAGGTTGAGTTCAAGAAGCACGGCAAACTATTTGTTTAATAATAGCGAGTTTCGCTCTGTGTTGTTTATTTTGTTCCGAAAGAGTAGTTTGGGACTTCGAGCAACAAGATACCCAGAGAGGGAAATCAGGTATTCGTTACACCCATCGATTATAGCGCCGAATTCGATACAGGGATCACATCTCCCTTGACTAGGCTGGCACCGAAGCAGGCGTGTGCGCTAAAGTCAAACGCGTCGTGCAGGCCATCTTTTCGGCAGCTACAGGCGTTGTACGAGTGCTTCAGAGCGACATTTTCTCACCAGTGTCGTTCATCGCTGGACTGGACAAGAGTGGACTATTCAGAGTGCATGATATTTCTAACTCGGATGTGAGGGTGGGTGTTGCCGAAAATATTACTTTCAGGTCCAACTTTAAACATACCGATGACGCGGCTCTCGTGGACGAAAACACCGAATAGCAAGGCTGTGCCTAAGCACAGAACACACAGAGTGAGTGCAACAACTGAGTCTGATATAGTGGGACTACATCAGCACAAGTGTGAGTCATGTTCCCGATTTTCCAACAGAAAGCCGATTGAAAAGCGACGTAGCACTGTGATGCCAAGGGACAAAGTGACGTGCCGGAACCCTGGTCGAAAAAGCTGTCACGAACCCGCGAGGAGCAAAGTGAAAATTGGTGGACAGGCGCTAGAAAATGTTTACTTGTTTGAGTGCCTGGACGCGATACTACAGTGCAATAGGCTGATCATCGCCTATCTGTCGTTCCAGGCTTTAAGCTCAGGAACTATCAGGTAGTCGTATGCTAGCTGTCACTGATAAATGGATACGAGGCATGGGCCTGCAATAAATGGCTTCAACAGCCGCTGCCTACACATCATCAACGGTGCTGACTATCGAACTACCGCCACGGCCTGATGCGGACAGTGCGCAAGCGCGCCTACACTACCTTGCTGAGGTGCTACGCATGCCCGGAAGCATGGGCCGGTTTCATGAAGCGTACTTAAAGTTACGCATGCAGGCAAACATAACGCATCTGCATGCGCTGGTCTATGGTATGACGGTGTGGGCCACTTGCATCAAGGCACTACAATGACAATTAGTCTCGATTGGAAATTCAGAGACACAGTATCATTGGACCAGCTGCATCCTATATGAATATACATACATACACGTTAGACAGGACACTGCTTTTAATTGTTTTTAGGCTGAACGGGGTGCACTAGACATAATCAAATGGAGGCGTGTGATATAAGGAAGGGTAGCAAGGAATCAGATTTGCATTTAAGTCAAGTAAATTCAAGTATGTTTTAAAGTTGCTTTGGTTACCATAACAGTAACTTGCAGAGTTTTAAATAAGCACTCTAAGTAAACAACAGGCATGGTACTGCTGATAATATGTGAAAATGGTTCATCATCATCATTGTGCAGCCGTAGTTTCCCGTGGTTGTTTCCAGATCTGCCTTTTTGCGCTATCCTCTGCCTGTTGGTGCCTTTCCATTACTCGTCTAGTTTGTCTCTCCATTGTCTCGTCGGTATACCTCCAGATCGTTTCCCTTCGTAAGGTATCCAGGTGGTGATACGCCATGTCCATCGGTTATCTCGTAGTCTATTGATGTGTCCTTCCCAGTTCCAAATATGTCTTTTGATTTGTTCTATCACGTCTATGACAGTTGTCCTATCTCTTACCCAGATGTTTGTTTTTGTCTCTCGATATGTGATGTTTAACATCCTTTTATTTTCGCGGAAACATGGTCACTCACCAACCAGACAAAGAATAATTTAGCAACCGCACAGAGAAAGGGGGAAATTTGAAAATGATTGAATTGTATTAAATCTTTTAGATGAATAGGCCCACCTAATTGTTTATTACGCTTAGGTAGCAAACGCAATCACAGTGCTGTACTGATATTTAACGTTTAATACACACTCTCCAATACAACAATTTTACAGACGATTTCGTTTGGAAATCACGGAGTTATAAATTTATATTCAACATTTCAAGAGAACTAAATCTATGCAGAACGGTTTGCATAATGTAACATGATGTTCCATAAGACATTTCAAATATGTAGTTGAATAACACATTATTCACGTATTCTGCCACATTAAAACAAGGAACTTCAAGAAAACAATACTTGTTAGAATTCGTCAATTATATTCAATGTTGAAGACTTCGTTTCGTCGTATTCGTATATGACACAAACTTTATTCGTCACATGATTCCACAAGATAGTGAATGCTGCCAGTGTCTTCAGTTAGTTTGTCAGCACTATATTCAGTTATGCCAACTAAAGTGCATTTTCCGTCTTTGAAGTCCACTCCGCCACAGAATGGATACTCCTTTGTACACAGCATTTGACATTCAGTCACTGTTCCACGTTCAGATGTATCATATCCATGACCATGACTTTTGTTGCGAGTTTCCTTGAACTTCCCAGTGCACACTGAAAATAATATGGTTGAAGATTATTCATAAAAAACAGAAGAACGAGCAATATAATGCTATGAAACTAATTTCATTTCAGTGCGTGCGTGCGTGCGTGTCTGCGTGTCTGTGTTTATGCCTGCCTGCCTGCCTGCCTGCCTGCCTGCCTGCCTGCCTGCCTGCCTGCCTGCCTGCCTGCCTGCCTGCCTCGCTTCCTCCCTCCCTCCCTCCCTCCCTCCCTCCCTCCCTCCCTCGCTCGCTCGCTCGCCCGCTCGCTCCCTCCCTCCCTCCCTCCCTCGCTCCCTCCCTTCTTTGGAGAGACAAACTAGACGAGTAATGGAAAGGCACCAACAGGCAGAGGATAGCGCAAAAAGGCAGATCTGGAAACAACCACGGGAAACTACGGCTGCACAATGATGATGATGAACCATTTGCACATATTATCAGCAGTACCATGCCTGTTGTTTACTTAGGTGCTTATTTGAAAAGATGGAGGAGATTCTAGTGAAATCTCACAGATCCCGGCCATATTACAGTGGAGCGAAGTGGCGCAGTAGCTAAAGCTTCGGACTCTGGGCCCGTATTCTCGAACGACGTCTTAGCATTTATGATACAAACATTCGCAAATATGGCCTATGTTTCACCGTAAAGTTACGCCAACGCAAGAAGTTGTGTAACTTTTGTGGTACTGCGTTCAGATGGAGGTTTCTCCGTTATTTGCTGTTACAACGTCGCCAGAACGCAATAGTAAATTGTGTGTGATTCAATGAAACTGGTGTGTGTTTGTCAATTTTTTATTAAAGCATCCCGCGCCTACACTGCTAGCCAAAAAGTACACAAGCGGAACCAGCCAACAAACGGGACCGGTTAGTAATTCACCGCAGTAATTAATAGATTGACTGCGTGCTATACAATTACGATTTGTGTAGGCTCATTTCACTACACTTTAAACCACAATTTCTATTTCAAAATACCACAGTATTGCATATATTAATTCGATGGCATGAATTTTTTTATATTAATGTAAAAACAAATGTGTAAAAATTACGCTATTTCTTTATATAAACATATTTCATCATTTATTATTGACCATGGCCATGGGACATATATTTTGCAAATGTATTTAATGTTTCATACTTCACATACGTTGCTTCAGATATGCTATATTAAGTGCATCAATATTATGACAACCCGTGATAGATTACATCATTTATTCAAGCATTGACAATACCATCCAAAACAAATATCTAACTATTATAATATAAATAATCATTATATAACATAAATTATATATGTATATAATTAAATATGTGTATATATAAATATACTTGTATATGTATATTATGATATGATATATGTTTGAATACACCTACTTTTGTGTCTACAAAATAACACTTATAAGTATAATGTGTGAGGACACCTGTATTGTTGAAATAAGTTTGATGTTGAAATAGTTCATATACAGTAAACCTCAGATATAACAAATTCACTTTAAACTAATTTTGCTTATATTGAATAAATGAATTGGTCCCTATTTGATTTTAATATACAACAAATTTCAGATATAACAAATGTATTTCTGATATAATGAATAAATTGACCGGTCGCAAGCGATTTGCTATATCTAAGGCTTACTGTATGAAGTCATTGTTTTGTTAAAATGCATTACTTCAATATCATCAAGTTTTGCATTTAGGCTACTTATATACACACATGGCAACCAAGCAGTCATAGTTGTGGATAAATAAATTGTGTAGGTTTCTATTTTCTAAGTAGTCATAAATGGAAAGTATTGTTGACTATGACAATTATGGGCTGACTTAAAACAATTGTTACTGTACATTTTTGGCACATCCTATTTTCCAGGTGCCAATAATCCAATTTCTTTTCTCCCCTAACCGACTTTCCAACAGAAGACATAATATTTATTTTGACCTTGTAGTTTGTATTTTTACAAAATGTAACAACTGAATCAGTATAAAGAAGATTGCTAACATACTGCTTTCACCAGTAGTCATTGATTTGTATATAGTTTCCAAAACGATTGACCTGCATCGTAGAAATCTTTTATATAATTTATTTGAAAAATAAATACCACTGTTAACAATGTATGCAAACAATGGATATTAATGAAAAGTATTATAATAATTCCAGATGTCATAAGGAAACAAGAAACTTATCTGTATAATGAGGTGTTGGCACACGAATTAGTATTCAAGATATTTGATGTATAATTGATGAAACGTGAATTTATAGTGGTCTTCCTGGTGTTCATAATACATTGTATGTTCGAGTTTCAATGTATCCTATAGGCATTGCGAAGAAAAGAAATGTGCCACATCCACGCAGAGCATTGCATAACATAATGTTAATGAAATCAAATGTTGATGTCACTGCAGCACCAGGCTATGCATGATTCGCAGATTGTTTAGCCATTTTAGATTTTTCTTTTGTGCAGCTACATTGTCTTCTTGGTGCTAAACCATGTCCAGTTGTATCTTCTTTGCATCTTTTAATATCAAGATGCAACAGTCAATTTTCTTTCTCAAAACACATATGTAGCACGTCATAAGTATGTTATTACATTTTAAAATACGACCGTATTAGACACACCGTATTTTACTGTGCTACTGGTGATACCTAAAACAAATGTAATAAATGTAGACATATTATACATAGTTGTGCTCTTTAGTGTCCATACAATACACGGGCAAAGTAGATATTACCCAGTATTTAAAAGATGTTGTAACATGTAAAAAAAACTAGGCTGTTCCAGACAACAACACCACTAATAGAGTATACTGTGTTTATTTCATCATACCATAACCACATATTGTAACTTACCTTTCATACCCACTGGTTTTCAGCCTTCGTGGGTGGTATCATGGTTATTTGGCAGATGAATTTGGATGTGTGCTGTAAGTACAGGAAATGTCATTGTAGTTGTTTTGTAGCAATAGTGTGTATTGCATTGCTTTTTATGTCATTATGCACTGGGTAGGCCCCTACATGAAATAATGTTCTTTGATAATCTTGATTCTTCGTTACCTTAGCCCTATGCATAGACACACCATCCAACATAGTCCTTATTCAAGGGCGGATCCAGAGTGGGTAGTCTATGGGGGCAAAAATTTGAACAATTGTAGAGGGAGTGCATATATAAATGTCAACACATTTTATCCTATGATGCTTTGTGTTTAAATTCGCATTGGCGTCGGAAGGCGGTGAATATTTTGGGGAGGGGCTGAGACTCTCACAAAATTTTTTATTGCACCCTACTGAAGCTCCCCAATACCCTACCGTAAATCCATGACCATGTTCATGTGAAGTTACCAAACGAGTAGGCTACTGGGGGTACATTCCAAAGGTCTAGGGAGGCCTATGCCCCACAGGCCCCCCTGGATCCACCTATGATATTTCTGGAGTAGTCCACTTTGTGGCTCAAACTTTCTGCATGAAAAGAATAAATAACTAACACGTAGTATTTTTCCGTGTAACTGCATGAGGCACGCCTCTGTTATAATTTTCTATCTTTATCTAGAACCATTCAAAACATATACTAAGTCTAAGACCTGAAGCAGTTGTAAAGATAACAATATCAAGTGGTAACATAAAATGATTAGAGACATACAGGGGTGTCCCATTTTCATAGGTTGGGCATACATACCTACCTACATATATGGTGGGGGGCCATGTTGGTATGCATGTAGGAGGGACTGTTGACTTGTATGTATGTGTATGTAAGAATAATAAAGTGAACAAATACCAAAGTACGATTTCGTAGTTTTTTATTTACTAAGCAATACATTCAATGCGGTTTTAGTCAGTCGAATAAGAGACAGTCGTTGGCCACACTAACGAGTCCGAACATGTTCTGGAAAGTCTTTAACGGTACATCGCGGCACCGGAAGAGCAGGTAAGCGATGCAATAATGCCCGCATACGTTAGACACCCCGCTCTGCAGTCTCTTGTCATTGTACGTCCAGGCCTCGCAGTTACGGTGCAGGAAGGCAGAGAAGGCGGCGTGCCGCGGCGGCAGTCCGTACGAGTCGAAATAGTCGCCTTGACGGGTCGCGCTCACGTAGACGACGAAGGCCGTTGGGTATGCGGTGAGCCTTCTCGGTAGCTCACGACGTGTTTAGTGTACGCAGCGATCATCAGGCGGCGCATGAGCTGTAAAATGTCCATTCTCAGTAGTCGTACACGATGTTACGGTTCCTGTCGATCTCCAGCACCGTCTCGAACTCGCTGTACATGACGACGTTCACCGTCCGCGCTAGCGCCGCGGCAAAGTGTACCTCCAGTCGCAGGTTGCCCTTGCGCACGACGTTGAAGTGGTCACCGTCGCAACAGTCCGGCGACAGGTCGAAACCGAAGAAGGTGTAGCCGGCGACGAAATCGGCATGTGTCAGGTCATGCCCTCGTCTTCGTACGCCTTGCCCGTCGACGCGAAGAGGTTCAGGTAGCTTCTGGCGTTGGCGCCTTCTGCAAAGTTTGGTTGTAGCGGTTTGCTCGGTAACTGCTGTACGTCGACGTAGAGGGCGAGGAAGTTTATGCCGTTGTGCTTCGCATTTAACGATGTTTTATTGTAGGTCCCGTTATAGGCGTCGTTGTCGATCAGGCACAGGACCACTCTACACTACATCACAATCAGGTGACCTGTTAGAACCACGTTGAGCCGCATGAGAAGCGTGAAGAAGAAGGCGGCTATCTGCTTCTTCGTGGTTACAGCCAATACCGGTTCAAACAAGTTTGGTCCTATAGATTCATAATTTTGTCAGCATTACAGTAGGCTTAAAAAGACGTAGTGAACATGTACGGTAAAAGGAAATAGGGATGAAAAGACGTCGTGAACCAGTACGGTAAACTGTTAACCGATTTTCAGCCATTTTGACCAAATTCCCTTTTTTTTCACCGATTTTCCGGCATTTTCATAGAAATACCGCCCTTTTCACCAATTTCCCACATTTTTTACAAAATTGCCACATGTACAATAACGCTACTGAAATGGAGAGTTTGTTTAGGCGCGATCGATTGGGATTGGAGGAACAAAAAGAAAGCCGGAACTATTTGCCTAGCCTTAACCTGGGCCATTCATACCTTGATTTCAACCTACTATACTACTCACGTCACACTCATTAACTACCTCTTCCGCAAGGATCTCAGCGACACAGCTGCACCCTCAGGCCAGCAGAAGCAGACTCACAAGGATCGGGAGCCGTTTAACGCCACGAATATACTAAAGGTACGTTTAGTAGGTCGTCGGTTGTTTTTCATTAATATGTTTAGTTGATTGTCTCAGTTTTCTCCGACTGGACGTGAGTCACAAATACGTGCTCCATGCTTTTCTTAGACAAAGCATAGAAAACTTCACTGCTGGTTTTGTGCAATTCATCACATGCCTTTGGCGTCTTATGTGCGTGTTTCGTTAAAAAAATTATGTTTCACGGTAGGCCTAATGCAGTTTAGCGCATAGATCTTGTCGGAATCACCGACAGAATACTGAAACAGCATATGACAGTGCATAATGGGTTCCGTATTGTTCTACAAACATCCACTTGGGGTCATTCCTGGTCGTACATATGACACTGGAGCAGGTTAAAGAATTATGGCACAGGTACGACTCGCGAGGTGATATCGCAGTGTGCGATGTGCTGGCGGCCATATACCGTACTGACACAAGAGTCATTTTCATGATTCTGATATGGAATCAAGGATGAACACTCAAACGAACTTTGATGAAATAACAGTGGCCAACCCTAAGCCATTCTTGATGCAAACTATCAGAAGCATAGCAATGATGGGTTGATGCCAAAAGTAGCCAGTCTTCATCAATGGTTCATCGCCACGTTGTTCTTGGTTTGCCGTATTGTACATGTTAATATAGGAATTATGTCACAATTTAACAAGTCGGGGAGCATATTACACACGGGGGCGTATACACGGAAACATATGGTACTTGTCCATAATCAACAGACACAAAATTGGACAATAATAATGTTTAGTTGTCCGCACTGCGAATGTCTCTGTTTCTCACAGTTGCCTCATGGACATCCAGTAAGAACAGCTTCAGTTGACCTGGATAAATGGAGAGGCAGAAATTGTTAACCCTGCTATGCTATTGATTGTGTAATGAAGGGAGACAGCTAGTTACTCTGCCCGGAATTAGCCAGCATCGTAATTTGTAACAGGACATCTGCTCTGTCGAACGTGGGACATCGTTGAACATCAGAGAGTATTGCAGTTAACTCAGCCCGCCTCAGCATTATTGCCGATACAACTTGTTTTGAAACTATATGTTTTATTTACCATTGCAACAGGTCCCGGGGTCATACCTTCCAAAATTGCGAACGTTGTTACGGGCTTACTAAACACCATTTGGCGGATACTATACCTTCAACATAGTTAATATAGTTATATTAATTAATTAATAAAAACCTAGCAACAGGCTGCCTCCTTTTTATGTTCTAAACTATCAATGAAGTTAATTTTGTTTATTTGTCATTTCAGCAATTCTCGGAGTATGACTTTCGCTCGTTACCAGTTGACACTGTCCACCTGTCAAAGCGGTACTCTCCAGGAGATGACGAGTACTACCGAGTACTGCCAGCATCCCATTATGAATCACCCCGCTGACAGTGGGTACTACCCGAGTACAACACCCAGTTCTGAAGTACTTCACCCGAGACAATTACAACTATGCGTGATTGTATATGAAAATAAGTAGTAAAAACAAATACCTGTCATCGTCATAATGTATATTTACAGCTATAACCGAAATTGTATGTATGTTGTAAATTATCCAATATGCTTTAGACTCTCGGCTCGACTCATGACAGCGGAAGATGGGGGAGGGGGGGACTGGTGTTGCAGATTTTCTAGAAGTCTTGGCAGTTCATGCATTACCGGAGATCGACTTGTTGAATACATCCCTAACAAGTTGTAGTAGAAATAACGTAGTGGACAGCCGTTCAGTGACGACACCGGTGTGACTATAGGTGAAAAGTTGTCACACGTGGCACAGCCACGTGTACTATGTAACACTACTTGGGGATCGTGGCTCAGCCACGTGTATTATGTAACACTACTTGGGGATCATGGCTCAGCCACGTGTATTATGTAATACTACTTGGAGATCTTGGCTCAGCCACGTGTATTATGTAACACTACTTGGAGATCTTGGCTCAGACATACCACATTAAGGATTCGTTCGAGACAATGGGTCAACTTGTGTTCAACGTCCAATTGTGAAGTACGTCAACAGAGACAAATGGTTACTACTTTAGTACAATGAATTAATAAAGTTGCTTCACGAGTATTGTTTATTCTTAGAACTCTGCGCAAGTATATCTGCACATATGTAATCAATGCCTATTTCTTGTCGATGATGTTCAGTAAACAGTGTTGGAATCACGTGGTCAGCACGTGACAAAGGAACAATAGATACACAGAATCACAGTGTGACTTATATATGCATATAGGTCGGCTCACGCAATCGGCGCATCAGGTAAAATCATCTACAATACAAACTAAACCGCCGTTTGATCGCTATTGCGCATATATGTCTCCCATGTTAATTTTAAACGTATTTTTTAGTAAGCATCCGAAACGTGTATATGAATATTAAAATACACTATATCAATATATCTAGTGTTATTTGCCATCATTTCTACTACTCAAGGAAACCAGCTTGACTTTTACTCGATTGGAACTTTCAACTTAAAAAATGTGATTGAGTGTATTTTCACCATCACTCGGATACCGCTATTTCTCGGAAGGCGAGTACGTGCGGACTGATGCGCTGTGGTCATGTGTTAGCACGTACGTTACGCGGTGTTTCAGTAGCAGCTTATAGACGACTTTGTTGTCTCCGAATGTTGTTTTATGGGACACAATAACCATTCCCGTGGCGTATGCTACTATACTCATATTGATGATTCGCTTCGTGTTCGTGTACCTGCTTGGCGGTTTTTTTATACGTTCACGCGTTTTTACCTAATTTCATACGTATTTGGACTCACTTTTCGATTCCTCGTATTAGCCTAGCAACTTGACGGGGCAGAGCGGATAAAAGCACACATTTTTTGTGCTGTTTCCTCGAACAATATATATATATGTATATATATATATGTATATACACAGATCGGATAAACGCCAACTATGTTTGCAAAACCCATAACTTCTTAATAATTTGTGATTCAAAGGTGTATCGTTTGGTAAACTAAAGAAATGATTAAATCATACAAACTGATTACCTGACGTCTTCTCTTAGACTTACAGTTTCCAAATATTATGTACGTACATAGCATGCTGAACCGAAATAGGGCGAATCCAATAAAATGGCACATGACCGCTCAATGGGGGTAGGAATTTCGGACCCACCCACACAATTTTTGATTACAGTCAAAACGTATAGGCTACTATCACAAGGATGCAGCGAAAACACGTTTGGTGATGTGGGTAAATATGTATTCAAATTCAGAATTGCTGTAAAACAACAGCCCACAGTTGATTGAGGTGACAAATAATGGATCCACCCTTATAATGGTTTGACTCCGTTAAGAAGCTAAATATAATAACCAAAGAATGCAGAGAAAGTCGTTTGATGAAGCTAAACGGCAGATTTCCATATATAAAGGGTGGTAGTTAATGGGCCCAACGGAAGTAAGTGCTGAATCCGATCAAACAAATAAAGCTATCAATTTAAGGAAAACGTTTGGTGCCTTTATCCAATCTGTTCCCATATCGCAAAAGTATACAGCTAAACGTTCTTCTGCATCTGTTTCAATCCCGTCTTCTTTTTAATCGGGTGAGGTGACACCTGTACGTCTTCCAGTGAGTCGTTATCTCCTTCATGTTCGCTCTTAGTGTCAAGGTTTCCAAGCTTGTTCAATTCGTAGTGTACGAAGCGACGTCTGTGCAGAAATAATACAAATATATAAATTATAATCAATATTTAATAACTTTTAGCAAGATTTAACAAGATTGCCCCCATGTAATTATACATAGATGACAGATGGAAAGAAGCGTTTGGCTAATCGAGAGTCCAACCCTAACACATACTGTTATATAATTAATTAATTTTACCACACATTAATTACTGTATCATTGCATTTGATTTTCAATCAAATAGAATAATAAAACTTCAAAAAAATCTTTAAGAATTATTATGTTAAGTAATTATAATTGTCACAGCTACTATATAAACATTTCAACATGTTAAAAACACACGACATTTTTAAACTACAGCAATTCAATTTTGTGTATACATACTTATATGAGTTACCAGATTATTTCAAAACTGGAGGATAGTTTTTAACTATGACATACATAATTATGATACACGAATTAAGAATGAATTACACACGTATAAAGCTAAACTGGAATATGCAAAGAAATGTCTTAGGCATAACGTGCCACTTTTACTAAATAGCATTCCTGATATAGTTAAAGAAAAGCTTAATACACACAGTTTAGAGGGATTTGCCAAGTACGTTAAACTATATGTTGTACAAAATTATGAAATTACAAGTACAAGGCAAAACTGCTATATATGTAAGCACTACTAAACATTAAAGCCACCTGTCAAGTTTATATTTTATAATAAATGGTGTCTAAACTAAAAAATATGTGGGCATGTTCACACACACACACACACACACACACACACACACACACACACACACACACACACACACACACACACACACACACACACACACACACACACACACACACACACACACACACGTACACAAACACACGCGCGCTTGAATGTTATCGTAGCGAACATTAACATCATTAACACAGATAACAGCCTTATTTGGGTTAATTGCGTAAACGTAGCACCTAGAGCATCCATGAAATCACGGCACAGCGATAACGGCGTGGGACGGTATATAACGTATATGCGAACGTTGCATCTTGCTCCGATATTAAAGTGTACGTGGACACATTGTCGATTTGGCGTCTTTCATATGTTGTTTACATTTTTTAATATGGTAAGGTAAACATATTGAAGATTTGAAGACAAAACATGGGACACTTTAATATTGTTATTCCTGCCAGAGAGTAGGGTTTGATGTTACATGTTCGATTCGTGTACTACAACGCGAAATGCATAGACCGTCTTGCAATTGTGCGTATCCTTTGAATTATGTTTGAATGGCAGGACATTTAATGAAATAAGACAAATGTGTCTAGGTTTCGTGAGAATCGACCACATACGTATGTACTGCCACAAATGTCCTCAGAACTCAAAGACTTCGTACTCGGATATATTTCACAATTTTGGCACAGCAATGGGGAAAACGTTTGCGCCTAAAGTCCATGTTAAAAGATAGGGCCTTGTCACTGGTTGGCCCGTAGGCAGAGGTTCTGTCAATGGACCGAGCGCTTGTATGACTGATGATGACGTGTCTAATATGTGGCGTTATAATAAGGCGTAATTTATAATAATAGGATTATAAATTCAACGAATGCCTATTTAACTGAAGAGCTGTATACGACATGTAGAGTACATATAAGATGATGTCATAGCAGGACTAAAAGTCTCGTTTGTTCGAACAGGGCGACCATCTTGGAATTAGACCCTTGGTATTATTTCCGTACGGTAGCACGCACGCACGCACGCACGCACACACACACACGCACGCACGCACACGCATACACACATAGTCATACCTCACTACGTACATACACATTCATAATCATATATTTTTATTATGTTGTTTTCTGATTTTCTCTGGAAGAATTTTATTACGGCGACGTATTGATTCAGCTAAATTTCTAGCACAGAAAGTGGCTCCTCCGATCCGACTACCGCTGTCTTAGAGGTCACCTTACCCTATTTGTTGTTACTTACCATACGTTATACCATGTTTACCAGAAGGTTATCTACTTGTTTCTTTTATTTTATTTTTGTCATGGGTGTATTGTATTTATCATTTGAGATGTTTGGGTGAAATCAAACAAATTCTTATTTTTCTTCTTTTAACTATGTGTATGCCGCAATTCTGAGGTACGTGTCGATTTTGCGTTTAAGCATGTTCACGCTACTAGCACCCAAACTATCAGGAGATAATCTGTTCCATTAATTTATACTCCTTTGTGAACATGAAAACTTTCAGATATATAATCTACACTCTTTCTTCACAGATGTTACTTTAAGTCCTCTAGTCATTTCTTAATTGAGAAAAAATATTTATGTTAGTATTGTTATAATTGATTTCACACAAAAGTCAATGACTTCGTATTTACCCCCTTCAAACATTGTATATTCTCACTTGTATTATAGTTCATCTTATTTGGTTTTCATGTCTCGTATATATATTGTTATCAATGTTCTGAATAAACGTTCATTCATAATCATCAATGTCTTATAAAACTCCTATCTGATCTTCTCTTAATCTCCTGGTCTATAGTGGTGTCCAACCATATTCGTTTAGGCGTCTTTCGTAACTAAGCTCTTTCAGTTCTGAAATAACTTTAGTCGCTCTCCTCTGTACTCTTTCAAGCATATCTATGTCCTTTTCTCTATTATGAGTTTCTTTATATGGGCATATTGCCCCAGATAGACCCATGAGCGGATCCAGAGTGGCTATTCTAGATGAAACTCAAACCTTTAATTTCACCCCCTTTGAAGAGCGAACATTGGTCGGGCTGAACCGGAGCTTCTGCACGAAACGATGTCGCTGTCGGATCATGACATCGGATGACGGAGGAATGGGGGGGCTGTTGAAGATTTGTTTTCTCCTTTATATTATGTTATGTAATAGCACCTCTATTATGTATGTTAACATTCAAACATAGAGATTACGGCAGGATTATTCCAAGCTTGTAAAACTTATTGGAGCAATGAACTATCAATGCACTCGTAATGGAGTAGCCACCATTGGCCAAATCATGTCTGGCTTGCTGGATTTTGGGAATATTCAGTCTACCAAAATATACTATTTTCGTGGGTCCCTGTCCTGCCTATAGTGTCCGTTGGTTAAGTTGACACTGGCAGTTTCCCACCAGAGAGGATGTAAACACATATTAGGCTTCTGTATAAATGCGCAGGCTGGTCAAAATTAGATTGCTAGTGAAATGCTCTTGTCTCCGAAATCAAGGAATTCGTGATAGTCGAAACCGTTGTGTGAAGAAAGACAATATACATACGACGACAATGTATGTATGCAGTAGGTCGCTGTTTGCCTACGTCACAATCATAATTTTATGCGTGACCTTCGTCAGACTTTTTTGCGGACAATGTTGATAACGGTTATATATGTGTGAATTACAGTAAAATTGCTGCATGCCACCTCATAAATAAAACATCCCCGCATGCAGTTATCAATCTACAAACTTTGCCTTACTATTTTTTCCATAAAGAATCACTTTTGGAACCCGAATTTCAAGACAATATACGCGGGAGTATCAGAACCAACCATGTTTTGAACGTTTGACGGAGTTTTTGCTAGTCAACAGGTCACGTGATGGATAGGTCAATTAAGAATAGGTCAACGGTAACCTACCTGACGAATAGTGCATATAGACCTCCAACGGCTACTACTAACAGGGTAGGCAGTCCCACGATGAGGAATATAGGGTCGGCTTCTACGTGATCTGAAATGTTCGATGTGATGCTAAGAATACCATTTAGATTACAAAACAAAAATCGGTTATCACATCTGTAATACAGCTCACCCCCTAACTATATGGGGTGCAGTTAGAAGTTTTCGGAGAGCTTCAGCCCCCTGAACTTTCGCCCCGTTCCGACCCCAGTGACCGATGCGGTAAATAAAACAAAAAGAACGGAAACAAGAAAATGTCACAGTCCAAGCTAAGGGCATGCCTTGTATTATTGTTTAACCCCTATCATTGCAATAAATCACTTGACAGCATTAAGATGCAGAAACGTGGTGAATACGGGGGAACTGGGCTTACCAAAACAAAACGAGGCTCGCCAAAACACCTACCTTGATTGAGGCTCACCAAAACAGCGACATTGAGTGTCTCGAGAAACTCCAATTTGCACCTCCCCTCAAGCTGACCAAAAATCTCAAATTATACGCCATATTCCACCCACCTTCCCTGGATATTGGAGCTTTATCTCTAGCCCCCACCTAAATTATTTGAGACTGAGCGGGTTCCGACGACTATGTTACATACTCCCACCATGGTTCAGCTATGTGTGTGTGTGTGTGCGTGCGTGCGTGCGTGTGTGGTCGTGTGTGTGTGTGTATGGGTTCAGATGGGCCCTTTAAAGATAAAAAAAAGCGTTTATTCCTTTAATCCTACGTGGAGGGAACTTTTTAATTAAACATGAGTGGATGAATTTTGTGCAAAATAATGTGAAAGAATTATTTTAAACACATGATTATGAAGGAGAGCGCCAAAATGCAAAATGGTACCGATGGCCCATGATGATACATTAGGGTCAGATAGGCCGGTAAACTTACCGGTATGTACATTCTCTTACATTTAGTTCAGAAATGGGTATTGATTTTGTTTGTAGCTGCATATTCAAATGTTAAGGATCTGGCATATGCCACTATAGGATGGAATTATCTCCTTTCAAACTCAACCATTAAACAAACCAGATCTAATTCAGTTTATTTCGAAAACACTGACCGTGAATTGAAAGCGGCTGTTCCCGCTACGACTATTGCCGGCCACGATGCAAGAAATAAAAGCCTTGCATGTTATACACAAACCACGATTGACTATTGTTCCCACTAAATGTATTCTACATAGATTTGTTCGACATCATGACACTTATTACTGAATAATAATGGAATTACATCTTTAGCGCCATATCCTTAAAACCGAACTCAGTGGCGCAACAAATCCAAAGGATTAAGCGTTCACTTTGTCATGTACAGAGCAAAAATCGTCAACAGATGGATGGAATTGCTAAGAAGCTAAGGAGGATATGCAGTATTAAAATTATAAGTTTTCAAATGACTGCGAAATTAAATTTGATTTCTTATTGACTTAACAGTTGTAGGGATGTGAACTAGATGGCGACACTTATCGGACATAATGTAATCGGTGGCCCATCTGTCTCCATCAGAAAGAAATGGCTCCACCATAGAATTTCCCCAAAAACCATGTGCAATATTTTTCCGGCTTTTTCGACTAGATCAGCATTATTTAACCTGCAGGTAATTATCCCTTTGGGGGTAATTCTGGACTTTTCGGCGAAGGGGTAACACAAGCTTTTTAATAACTTGCCTGGATCTTCGGGTGTTAAAGTAAGACTACAGCCTTGTGTACACCCGCCTTTATGCATCGTATTTTGATATTGAGAACGTGGCTTGTCTTGTTATTTTGTGCTTTTATTAAAATTTAAACCTGTCCATCTTCAATTCTTTGTCGAGTTTTGTTTTGAAGGAGAGGATGTTTTCAGCGTTCACTGTTTGCTGAGAAAGGTTGTTCCAGTCTAGGAAGATGCGTTGTGAAAAGGAGTGTTTCCTAATATCAAGTCTGCTTGGAGTCTTATACAATTTTTTGTTGTGGCCTCGTGTGCGGTTTGTTGTGATCATGAAGAAGTCCTCTTGATTGATATCGTCGATGCCATTGGTAATTCTGTAGACTTGGATCAGGTCTCCTCTTCTTCTTCGGTATGCCAGACTTGGTAAGTTAAGATGTTTCAGCCTGTCTTCATAGTTTAAGTTTCTTATTTCTGGGACCAGCTTGGTTGCTCTCCGTTGTGCTCTTTCAAGGGTGTTGATGTCTACGGCGTAGTGCGGGTTCCAGATGGAGTCAGCATAGTCGAGATGTGGTCTCACTAGCGCTGTATATAATAATCGGAAGCTGCTACTGTCCAGATGTTTAAACGTGTGTTTGATGAGGCCTGTCATCTGGTTTGCCTTTTCTGTTTCTGATGTGCTGTTGATTTCTGACACTTCCCCATCTTTACTTGTCATCGTGTATGTGGTGTTAAGTTTCGGCTTGCCAAAAGTCAGATGTTTGCATTTCGATGGATTGAAATGTAACTGCCATTTCTCTGACCACGATGTTAGTTTGTTAATGTCTTCTTGTAATAGCTTTTTGTCCATTTCACACCTCACATCTCGATATATTTTTGTATCATCGGCGAAGATCTTGAGTCCACTGTTTATACCGTCTGGTAGATCGTTGATGAACAGGATAAATAGAATGGGGCCAAGGACACTTCCCTGAGGTATGCTACTTGTGACCTCTGCCCTATCTGATAGCTTCCCATTTAATACTACCCTTTGTCTTCGTCCCGTTATGAAAGCTGCGATCCACGCTGTCACCTCTCCTTGGATGCCATACGCAGTTAGTTTTTTTGCTAGTCTTTTGTGTGGCACTGTATCGAAGGCTTTCGCAAAGTCAAGATATATTGTGTCTACACATCCGCCCGAGTCAATGGTGGTAGTCCAATTCTCCATGACTTCTAGGAGTTGGGTGGTGCATGACCTGCCTGGTCTAAATCCATGCTGATCTTTGTGGAACATGTTGTTCGTAGTCATATGAGTCAGGAGATGGTCTCGAATAATGTTTTCCATAATCTTACATGCTATGCATGTCAAACTGATTGGCCGGTAGTTGGAAGCATGTCTTTTTGAGTTCTTCTTGTGTAGCGCTGTTACGTGTGCTGTCTTCCATTGAGCTGGGAGCACTCCATCCTTCAATGACCTGTTGAAGATCAAAAGGAGAGGCTCCACCAGTTCATTTCTCAGTTCATGTAGAACGTACGGGTGACATCTGTCTGGACCAGGTGACTTGTTTGTTTTAAGTTGGTTAATTTAGCCAGGACTTCTTCTGCTGTGATTTCAATGCTGATCAGCAGGTTTCCATTATGTCTGTCTTCGAGTGTCGGAATTTCCGTCAGATCTTCGTGTGAGAATGCACTTGTAAAAAAATTGTTTAGTGTGTCTGCTTTCTCTTGGTCTGTTTTTGCTGTTGTGCCATCATCCAAGTCAAATTCACTCATGGCAGATCTAACCTTTCTTCCATCTTGGACATAACGCCAGAACACCTTGGGGTTTTTGCTGACCTCTGTCGCAAGCTTCCGTTCAAAGTCTTTTCTAGCTTTCCTTACAGCACTGGTCGCAATGTTTCTCACACGTGAGTATTCAACATAGTCTCTGTACTGTTTTGTCTCAGTGTACCTCTTCCAACTGTTGTACTTCTTTTTCACTTTCCTCATTGCATCGCTGTTCATCCACAAAGGCGTAACTCTCTTTCCTGTCACTGTCTGTTTCTTTGGTATGTGTTTATCAACCAGGTCTGAGAGTGTGCTGTTCAGTTCTTGCCACATCTTGTCCACACTTAGGTTATTCAGAGTCTCTTTCCAGTTTGTTTCTCTGAGTTTACGCTTGATCTTCGAGGCTATATTTGGCGGAGATAGATCGTTGAAATTGGTGGTGTATCAAAGTTCATAAGCAAGTGGAATTACTGATTGATAAGTATTATTCTTGCCTTAATATCATTCATAAAGTAGCAGTAAACATATATTGAGTAGCAGTTGTGCTTAAAGTTAGTTAGATAAAGTATTTTAGGACACTTTAGTCTAGTGAGTGATAATAGGGTACGTTAGCTTACGGCTACGATAAGTTTGTAAACAAGATTTAACAAACCTCGTTATGTGGTAGAATATATAGGTGATAAAGTAACAACCATAAACTACCTACATAAGATAATATCTGTGTAAGTCAGTACCTGCTAGACATTTTGATAAGGTAGCTTTGTTGTTAAAATTAAGCATTTGCGATAATCGGGCGAACTAAGTTTATGTAGCTAGTGTCTCTCTTATTCGCTAGGGCGCTGTATAACCTAAATAAATAAGGCAGTCTAGCGTACGCAATCTTACGAAAAGTAAAAACATTTGGGCACAGAAAACAGTCTTCTTAAAGATTACATAGACAGTGAATAGTGTAAACACAGTTGACAAAACTATTTTAAATAGCTAATTAGATTATTAAATAAATTCTGATATGGCGCCTTGCAAGCGGCAAGTCAAGGCAAAGAGACACTTGGTGTGCGACGACTGCCACAGTTGGGTGGATTTTGCCTTGTCCGGCTGTACGAAGTCATGGACAGAAACCAAGGAAGAGGGATTCACCTTTCAGTGCGTGGGGTGTTGGAAGGTGAAATGTCTGGAGAAAGAGGTAGCTAGGTTGGTAGATATTGTGAAGGGGATGGAGATGAGAATCAGCAAGGAGACAGATGGAATGGAGAGAGACGACAGGGATAAAGTTGGGAATACTGTGAAACTGAAGGAGCAGAGTAGTGGCAACAAGACCGAGGAAAGGAGACTGAGAGGAGGGAAGGTGATCGGAGGGGAAGAAAGTGGAGGATCGACGGCAGGAAATGTGACAGGTGTGAAGGTGGCAGGAGAGAAAGTGACCGTAGAGAAAGAGGTAGGAGGGAAAAAGAGACGGGAGAGGAGAGAAGGAAATGCAATGGGAGGAAAGATGACGGGAAGAAAGGAAGTGAGAGTACATGTGACAGAAGAGAAGTCGGGAGGGACGATGACAGGAAGAAAGGTGACAAGAGAAACAGCGTCAGGAAAGAATGGAACGGACGAGATTGTGACGGGAGAGCAGAAGACAGGGGAACAAGATTACAACCAGACAGATGCAAACCGTAGAAAGAGCTACACTGAGGCAGTGATTGAGGGGGCAATGAGGAAAGAGAGGGTGTTTATGGGCGATTCGATTATGAAAAAGACAGATAAGACTCTAAGCGAGGAGGAGGACGTCGTTGTTTGTCTACCGGGGGCTAGGATAGAACATGTAACTGAAAGGGTAGAGAAGGTACTGGGGCATGGCAAGGGAGGGTCTATACTAGTACATGTAGGGACAAATAACGCAGAGAGGGAGGGAACAACTGGGATAGTTCAGAAGTACAGACAGTTAGTGAAGAAGTTAAAGAAGACAAGAGTAGAACAGATTATCCTCTCAGGAATTTTGCCAGTAATGGGAGGAAGGGGGCCGACATATATAAACTGCAATAGGATGGCGATCAACGCACTAGTTGAGCAGATGTGTAAAGAAGAGGGGGTGGGATTCGTAGATTTATGGGGATACTTTGTTGGGAGGGAAGATATGTACATGAGAGATGGCCTACATCTAAGTGGAAAGGGGGCAGCAGTTTTCTCAGAGAACTTGCTGCAATCTGTTGACAGTGGGACAGGCTGCATCTATTTAAACTAGATTCGCAGGGGGGATTCACAGAGAAGCCTGAAACTGGAGGCATAGATAAAGACAGCAGAAATAAATCGGCAAAGAACAGCCTGGAAAACTGTTCTGAATCAGGATATAAATGCATTTGTTTAAATGCAAGGAGCATAGTAAACAAAAGAAGTGAACTAAACATTATGGTAGAAGATATTGACCCTCACATAATAGGTATAACTGAATCGTGGGCCACCACTGATATATCAGATGCCGAATTGGGACTAACAGGATATGTAATGTTTAGGAAAGATAGAATAGGAAGAAAGGGAGGTGGAGTTATTTTATATATTAAAGAATCTATCCAGGCTTATGAAATAAAATTAGAAAGAGAAGCAGATTGCGAAGAAGCTGTTTGGTGTAACATAGTTACAGGAAACTCAACGTTAACAGTTGGGTTAGTTTATCGAAGTCCAAACATAAGCATAGAAGAGAATGAAAAAATACAAAACGCTATAAGGGAAGTGAGCAAACGGGACTGTGCTTTTATGGGTGATTTTAACCATGGACATATACAATGGAAATCTCTACAGAGTATGGGGAGTGAGGACCACAAGTTTTTAGTTTTAGTACAAGATAGTTTCCTTTCTCAACATGTGCTAGAACCAACCGGGGGAGAGAATGTGTTAGACTTAGTTTTGACCTCACAGAAAGAATTAGTTGACAATGTCAAGATATGTGAGCCACTGGGGAGTAGTGATCACAACCAGATACATTTTACCATCAAAGTAAAATCAGAAAGGAATAGTAAAAAGCAGTATAGGAGAAATTTCCACAAAGGAAGGTATAAGGACATGAGGAAATATTTAGCAAAGATAGACTGGAATAACACACTGAAGAATAAGACAGCAACCCAATGCTGGAATATCTTAAATAGTGAAATTAAGTGCATAGTCGATAAATTTGTACCTTTCAAAAAACAAGGGAAGCGGTCTAAAAAGAAACACTTATCGAAAGAAGCCATTAGAAAAATTAAGTATAAACAAATGATGTGGAAGTCATATAGATGTACTGGAAATGATGAAGACTACAACATTTATAAAGAAGCACTTAATCAAGCTACAGCTGAAATTAGAAATTCAAAGAGAAGCTATGAAAAAAAATTAGCTAGTAATATAAAACATGACAGTAAGAGTTTTTATGCGTATATTCGAAGCAAACAGAAAGTTCAGGATAAGGTCGGTCCTCTAGAAGATAGTGCTGGAAATACAATATCAGAGGGATTCTTAATGGCAGAAGACCTGAATGAGTATTTTAGTTCAGTGTTTACCAGGGAAGATATTAGTTCACTGCCAGTACCAGAGGCTAAGTTCAAGGGGGCAGATTCAGACTATTTAGGACAGTTAGCTGTAACCTCGGAAATGGTAGCTAAGAAAATAAGGGCTATGAAGGATAATAAATCACCTGGAGTGGACGGGATTCCGCCCAAACTACTATTGGAAATTGTAGAACAAATTAGCGTACCGCTTGCAACAGTTTTAAATTTGTCATTAGAAGAGGGAGTGGTTCCTTTAGAATGGAAAGAGGCAAATATTATACCGTTATTTAAAAAAGGTTCGAGAAACAAGTCAGAGAACTATAGACCAGTGAGTTTAACATCAGTGATTTGCAAATTATTAGAAAGACTAATTAAAGATCACATGGTGGATTTTCTTGTTAAACATAACTTGATAAACCCATCTCAACATGGGTTTTAAAAGCGAGGTCATGCTTAACAAATATGTTATGTTTTTGGGAAGACATCACTAGGTGGGTAGATGAGGGATCACCAGTAGATATCATCTATTTAGATTTTCAAAAAGCTTTCGACAAAGTACCACATCAAAGATTACTCCTTAAGCTAAAGGCCCATGGCATAGGAAATGGTATAATAAACTGGATAGAAAAATGGCTGAATGACAGAAGACAACGTGTAGTAGTTGATGGGGAGGCTTCAAACTGGAAATCGGTATTGAGTGGGGTACCACAGGGATCAGTACTAGGACCTATATTATTCTTAATATATATCAACGATTTGGACGATGATATAACAAGCAAGGTGTTAAAATTTGCGGATGATACAAAAGTGTTTAGAAGGATTAAAAGTGATGGAGACAGACAGCATTTACAAGATGATCTTGATAGGTTGATCAAATGGTCTGAAAAGTGGCAAATGCTGTTCAATTTTGGGAAATGTAAATGCCTCCACACAGGTCATGGGAATGAAGAGGTAAAATATAAAATGGGGGTACTGTTCTAAGTACTACTGTAAAAGAAAAGGACTTGGGGTTAACCATTAGTGCTGATATGAAGGTTTCAGAGCAGTGCGGAATTGCAGCGTCAAAGGGAAATCAAATCCTTGGATTAATTAGGCGAAATATAGCGTATAAGAAAAAGAATTAATAGTACCGCTGTACAAAACAATAGTGAGGCCTCATTTAGAATATTGTATACAAGCATGGAGGCCATATCGCAAGAAGGACATAGATATGCTAGAAAGAGTACAGAGGAGAGCGACTAAAATGATACCAAATCTGAGGGATCTTAGTTACGAAATACGCCTAAAAGAATGTGGTTTAACAACACTAGAGACCAGGAGATTGAGAGGAGATCACATAGAAGTGTTTAAAATATTGAATGGTTATGAAAATATTGATAGAAACATTTTTTCTCAGTTAAGAAAGATAGAAGGACCAGAGGACATGAAGCTACATTAGTAAAGGAGCAGTGTAGATTAGATATAAGAAAGTTCTCATTCTCACAAAGGACTGTAAATGAATGGAACAGATTATCTCCTGATTGTGTTGGTGCTAGTAGCGTGAATATGTTTAAAAATAAAATCGATACACACCTAAAAAAGGCGGGATACATGTAGATAAAAAGTATTGGACTCTCGATAAGCCAAAAGGCTTCCTTGTCCACCTGCCATCCAGAGTAATTTTCTGGATGGCAATCTTGTTAATTGCCTTTTTCAAACTGGTAACTTGCCTTCTCTTCACTCATTGTATCACAGTAGCAGTGGCATTCTATCTCAATGATTATGTGGTCACTTTTCCCTAGAGGTGGCTTCTGTTTTATGTTTTGTGTCATATTTTCATCATTGGTGATTATCAGATCAAGAAGTGATGGTTCTTGATTATGTCGATACCTGGTGGGGAAATTGACATGTTGGTGTAGAAAGCAGTCACTCAGGGTTTCGAGTAGTTCCGTTTCTAACATGTAATGTTCTGGTACCGTCCATGTCTCCCAATCAATGTCTTTCATATTAAAGTATCCGGTTATTAGGATATGTGTCACACCTCGACTGTTGCAGGCTGTTTTGATCAACTGAAGGAGTGTATCGTTTTTTTCAGAGTCACTGTTAGGACTACGGTATACTACCCCTATCAGAAGTTTGTCCTTGTTTTTAGACTGACTGTACACCAGGCAGATTCATTGAAGATGTCATCTGTGAGGGTCTCTTCTGGAATAGCTCTCAACCACTTTCTCACGTAAATTACAACCCCTCTACCTTCCAGGGTGTTTGGGAAAGCATCATAGCCATCTATGTCAATCATTTGTTTTGTTAGTGTTATGTCACTGGCTTTTGGGCAGACTTCGGTTACCGTGATAATATCTGGCATCTCACTAGCAATTAATGTCTTCAGCTCATCCAGTTTGTTAGTTAGTGTGTCAGCATTTGTTGACCAACATTTCAGTGTCTTTTTGCAGTCAATGTGCTGTGCTTCGTCATCAATAACTTGTGCATTTTGTTCCTCTCCTTGTGCTTGTGGTGCTTTGGTAAAAAAATTGTGCATATGTTGAGGGTTTGGAACATCATTTTTTTGATTAAGTATTCCCTTCGTCTTCGGGGGCTCCTCGAAAGGGCTGATGGTTGGCTGCTTGATGTGTGTATCTTCGGTCATGGGTTGTTGTGTTGCCCATGTTTCCAGAAGTGCTACTTGCCCATTCTGATTGTGGTGTTGCATGTCTGGCTGTACCATGTTGAACATCTTGGTTGTTGTTCGGTCTTCTTTCTTTTTGGATGATCAGACCATTTTTGATGACAAGATCTGTCTCACCTTCATGCTTTCTTGTGGCAAGTTCAGCACGCAATTTCCTGTTCTTTTCTCGTTCTTGGAACGTGAGGTCAGGTGTTATGAACACTTTCTTGAAGGCAGCATTTTCGGTGATCTCTCGAACTTTAGTAGCATTTGATAGCAGGGATCTCTTCTGGGCAACGGTGTCGACTGTCACTTTCAGTAGTCTGTCTCTGTTTTCTGTTCTTTTACCCAGTCTAATTACTTCTTTCACTGTAAAGTCTGTGATGCCAATACATGCTGCTAGATCTGCTACAGACAGCATATCATGGTATTTTCTCTCTTCTGTGTTGGCTGAGATTGATTCTTTCATATTGTGAACAATCACATTATATTTTCTGCGTTCCCTGTCCCTATACTCATCAACCACTTTATTTACCTCTGCACTGATTGCTTCTGTCTGGCTGTTTGGGCTCATGGAATGATGAACAAGGGATGTACCTGTGGCTGTGCTGTTTGACAGTAGTTCTACATTTGCCGCCAGTACTGAGACCTTCATGGACAGATCTTCTACAGTCTTCTTGTCTGCTTTTGTGTTTATTTTGGTTTCAACAATGCTTAGTCTCTCAGAGTATTTTGACAGGTATGCTTCACATTCCTGTTCAATTGTTCTATCAGTTCTCACAGCAGTCAATGCATTTTTGTCACAACCGTCACAGAACCAGTGCGTGTTTTTCCTTTTCCTCATGTAGTTGTACTCTGTTTCATCCATATCTATACATTTAGCACAACATCATCCTAGACATCTTTCACACATTAACAGTTTGTCATCGTCATCAGTGAAATCGATATTGCATGCTTTACATGTTGCTATGTCATTGTGAGTTAGTTCCGTGACGCTACCCCGTTCGGGCCGTTGTTTACCCCGCGAAGCCGGAATAGATCCCTTCCTTTTTGCTTTGCCCTTGTTTGTATGTGCCTTGTCCTGTGATTCAGTGGGTAAATGGGACTTACCGGATGTTTTCTCTGTCCCTTTTGCCCTACCTGTCTGCTCTGCTTTACTTGTTTGGCTGCATTCGTCGTCAATGTTTACTTTATTTTGCTTCATCCGGGCATCTCTTTGCTTTTCTCCCAAGGCTTCCCTGGATACGGGTTTTGGTGTGACATTTTCTTGAATATTTTCACACCCATCTAGCATTTAATGCTCCCTGTACGTTCTCTCGGCATAGTACTTTTATTTGGGATTGAAGATATTTGATATAATGGTCTTATTAACGCAAAAACTGGTTTTTATCTAGCCCTTATGAATATTGTACTGCTCGCGCCAAGCCTCGTTCTCGTCTCGTCTCTGATCTGATAATGTATGAATTGTTCCATAATTAATTCGCCACGACTATGCTCTTCGTTGAAAATATATGTTGTGGAAACACGTTCAGACGTTTAGAATGTATCTTATTAAAATAAGATGCATTTTTAAATCGCAGAAGGTCTCGTCAAGTCATGTTCTAGTTGAAACATCGAGGCTCGTCCGAACCAGATATACTTTTATACACAACCAAGAACACTGAATATCTGAGATGAGCGAGGTCACGTTTGGATCATTTTAGTTGCAGAAGTGTTAGAAACCCCACGATGTTTGCGCTTGATTTAAGTCTATCAGTGATGTTGTTTATTTTGCACATACATATTTATTGGCGACTCTGTAAAAGAGGAATGTCCGTTTTCTGAAGGGCTTACGATGGAGTGCCACGATCTCCAGAATTATCAGTGAATGTGAAAAGGTTGGATCCGATTCAGTGTTCTTCTCTTCCGTACGAGGATCGCTTGGATTTATAGTATTTCGTCGGGTGTTCGAAGTAAGAGAAAAAAATCGTGTTCTTTGAAGGGGGAGAACAGTTACATACCAATATTTCAGGTGACGATGTCAGATATAGAGGCTATACAGTCATTGTAGGGCTGGGATATATCGCGCATCTTTTGGTGAGATCGATCAGACGGACCTCTCACAAGAAAGGAATATGGCTAATATTGTCACAGTTCAGGTAAGGTTGCTAGCTCTCTCCGCAAATCCAATGTTATCAACATTGTGTTGAGGCTAACGAGGTATCGATGTTCGCAAAATTGTCATCGCAAATTGAAAAGAACAAAGAGTAATGCCTGTTTGTTGATTGATTTATGCCGCACAATACTCGTAATGGAAGAAACCATCCTTGTATATATATATTTCCCGGAACTGCAACACTGTGAGAGGAATGCATGGCTACCGATACTTTTCAGTGGACAACAGAATTTTCAAAGACGAAAGACGAGTTCCTTGGCATTTTGTTACAAGCAGCGATCCATTTAAAATTTTCTCTATATACGTTATTGATTATGGTATGGTTTGTTGGACTTTCTGAATTTGTATTATTAGGTCAGAAAACGGGTTTTTATGTATAATTTGACATAAATTTGATCAAAACCGTATTACGGCTCTACAAAACATAATAACGATGTTACGTGTTTCCAAGTCAGCTTAAAGTTTCTCTAAATAGGCCACATACTACACAATTGTAGTTTTTGTCGGTCTAGTTTGGGGTTTTGACCACATACGTACCATTTTGGTTCCGGAAATTACAAAATTTGACTAAAATGTAGTTAAGCCACTGTGTTAACTATCATTTTTCAGAATGTAATCAATGATTTACAGTTTTCTAATCACTTTGTCATCGGTTATTGTACATGGCGTTTGTTAAACACAATTTTGACTTTTTGTTAATTATGAGTAGTTGTTTTACGTAACATCAATTTTTACACAAAATTAGTCTAACAGCAATTTTGTGTACATGAGGCCTATTACCTATTTTATAAATCGCCAAATTGGCATTAGTTTAGTACATAGGTCACTCGTTACATAGTAGGCGGTCATGTTTGTCACAATTGTGGTTATACGATTAAATGTCCATTATATTTCACGATGTAATCGGTGTGATGCAACTTGACAATCATATGATTTGGTTGGCCACATGTTTCAATGTTTATGATGCGGTAAGCAAAATTTCCTCAGCGGAGGGGTGCGGACGCAGCCATTGAACCCTGTCATATCATACGGGCCTGCATTGGGCTATTCCGACTGCAGCAACAAGAGACAGTAGTGAATTTGAACTTCAATCTCCAAGTTACAAGCTCAATAAAGATACCTGGAATTGCAAGAACTGTTTACGAAACACCCGCCCACCCCTGTATAAGATGGTTCAACTGTTTACATAGTTATATCTGCCTGAACACAGCGTTCTAGATAGCCGGAACTCACGTCTCATATCTTTCAAAAAAGAGTTCTTCCTTTTCACAAAATCCAATCAGCGTAGTTTGTTTAGATACGATGTCTGCATTTCTGATGGCGTCTCGTTTTGATCATCAAAATTACAGTACATCACCTTTAGAGGGAGAGAAGAAAATGTGACGGGAGGAAAGACTAAAGGGACGAAAGGGAGTAAGAGTAAATGTGCTAGAAGAGAAGTTGACAGGAGGAAACGGGACAAGAGAAAAAGCGACAGGAAAGTATGGAACGGAAGAGAATGTGACAGAAGAGAAGACGGCAGGGGAAACGATAACAACTAGGCATATGCAAACAGGAGGAGCTACTCTGAGGAAGTGATTGAGGTTGCATTGAGAAAAGAGACGCTATTCTAAGAAAGGCAGATATGATACAAAGCGAGGGGGAGGACGTCGTTGTATGTCTACTGGGGGCTAGGATAGAGCTTGTGACCGAAAGGGTAAAGGTAACAATTGCAGGGGAACTTCCGGTGGTGAATTGGTTTGAATTTGGTGCAGCAAACTTGCGAAAATATAAGGATATTTGATCAAGATAAGTGATATTATTGAGTGTATAGCATACATAACGTAATTATAGATATATATTAAGCAATATTTTTTGGTTAAAAGTCAGCTAGAGGGAGTAATCTAGGGTAGATTAAAAGTAGGCGATTTGCGAGCGATAATTGGGGACGTTAATGTAATCGGAACGTTGTTTACAAAGTAGGTCACTGGCGAAGTTAACGTACCGTGAACGACAATAGAATAGCGTTATTTGAGATAATCGATGTAGTTAGATGAGTAATTAAAACCTGAAATAACAACCTTTTAAAGTGTATATTAGTACACAGGAAACAGTCTTTGTAAAGACTACCTTGTATCTAAGGCTGCCTAACTTGAATACATTGTCATCGACATCGTAACTAGGTAAGGCACGGTGTATCACTGTGTGTTAACAAATATAACTAATTATAACCTAAACAATCTGGTGTAAATTGTACACAGAAAAATGAAAGACTACATAAAAAACTATTTTGAACATAAATACATTCTGATATGACACCTTGCAAGCGGCAACTCAGGGCAAAACGACACTTAGTTTGCAACGACTGCCAGAACTGGGTGGATTTTGCGTTGTCTGGCTGTCCAAAATCATGGGCAGAGACCAAAGATGACGGATTCACCTTTCGGTGTATGGGGTGTTTGAGGGTGGATTGTCTGATGAAGGAGGTGTGTAAGTTGACGGATATAGTGAAGGAGATGGAGGTGAGACTCAACATAGAAATAGATGAAGCAGAGAGGGATGACGCGGAGAGTTGAGAATTCTACAACACAGAAGGAGCAGAGATGTGACATGGAGACTGAAGAAAGGAGACTGAGAGGAGGGAAGGTGACCGGTGTGAAGGAACAAGAAATTGAGAAGACAGAGAGACGGAGGAAAAGTGTTCGGCAGAGGAAAAGAAAACGGGTCAGTGGGGATAGATCAACAGGTAGTCAGACTGTAGAGAACGAGGAGAGACGCGACAGCGATACAGGTGGTCAAGAGGTAGATACCACAGATGCATTTGGTAAGACTGTGAGACAGAAGACTGATGGAAGAAGACAGTGTTCAGCAAAAAAACAGAAAACATGATAGGCGTGAAGGTGACAGGGGAGAAAGTGACCGTAGTGAAGGAGGTAGACGGGGAAAAGGGACGGGAGAGGAGAGAAGAAAATGTGATGGGAGGAAAGATGAAGGGACGAAAGGAAGTGAGAGTAAATGTGCTAGAAGAGAAGATGACAGGAGGAAAGGGGACAAGAGAAAACGCGACAGGAAAGAAGGGAATGTAAGAGAATGTGACAGGAGAGAAGACGGCAAGAGGAAAAGACAACAACCAGACATATGCAAACCGGAAGAGCTACTCCAAGGCAGTTATTGAGGGGCAAGGAGAAAAGAGAGAGTGTTTATGGGCGATTCAATTCTAAGAAAAACAGACAAGACTATATGCGAGGGGAAGGACGTTGTTGTGTGTCTTCCGGAGGCTAGGATAGAGCATGTGACCGAAAGGGTAGAGAAGGTATTGGGGCATGGCAAGGGAGCTTCTATACTAGTACACGTAGGGACAAACAATGCAGACAGGGAGGGAACAACTGGGATAGTTCAGAAGTACAGACATCTAGTGAGGAAGCTAAAGAAGACAAGAGTGGAACACGTTATTCTCTCAGGAATTTTGCCATTAATGGGAGGAAGGGGGGCAACATACAGAAACTTTAAGAGGATGGCGATCAACGCACTAGTTGAGCAGATGTGTGAAGAAGAGGGCGTGGAATTCATAGATTTATAGGGGTACTTTGTTGGGAGAGAAGATATGAACATGAGAGATGGCCTCCACCTAAATGGGAAGGGGGCAGCAGTATTCTCACAGAATCTGCTGCGATCTGTTGACAGTGGGACAGGTTACATCTATTTAAACTAAATTCGCAGGGTGGACTTGCAGAGAAGCCTGAAACTGGAGGCATAGATAAAGACAGCAAAAATAGGTCAGCAGAGAACAGTCTGGAAAACTGTTCTGAAGCTGGGTATAAATGTGTTTGTTTAAATGCAAGGAGTATAGTAAACAAAAGAAATGAACTAAACATTATGGTAGAAGATATTGACCCTCACATGATAGGTATAACCGAATCATGGGCAACCACCGATATATCAGATGCCGAATTGGGACTGACTGGATATGTAATGTTTAGGAAAGATAGAATAGGAAGAAGGGGAGGTGGAGTTATTTTATATATTAAAGAATCTATCCAGGCTTATGAAATAAAATTAGACAGAGAAGCAGATTGCGAAGAAGCTGTTTTGTGTAACATAGTTACAGGAAACTCAACGTTAACGGTTGGATTAGTTTATCGAAGTCCAAACATAAGCATAGAAGAGAATGAAAAAATACAAAACGCTATAAGGGAAGTGAGCAAACGGGACTGTGCTTTTATGGGTGATTTTAACCATGGACATATAAAATGGAAATCGCTACAGAGTATGGGTAGTGAGGACCACAAGTTTATAGTTTTAGTACAAGATAGTTTCCTTTCTCAACATGTGCTAGAACCAACCAGGGGAGAGAATGTGCTAGACTTAGTTTTGTCCTTACAGAATGAATTAGTTGACAATGTTAAAATATGTGAGCCTCTGGGAAGTAGTGATCACAACCAGATACATTTTACCCTCAAATTAAAATCAGAATGAAATAATAAAAAGCAGTTAAAGAGAAATTTCCACAAAGGAAGATATAAGGAAATGAGGAAATATTTAGCAAAGATAGACTGGAATAACACACTGAAGAATAACACAGCAACAGAATGCTGGAATATGTTAAAGAATGAAATAGAGTGCATCGTAGATAAATTTGATCCCTTCAAAAAACAAGGGAAACGGACCAGAAAGAAATACTTATCGAAAGAAGCCATTAAAAAAATTAAGAATAAACAAATGATGTGGAAGTCATATAGATGTACTGGAAATGACGAAGACTACAACATTTATAAAGAAGCACTAAACCAAGCTACAGCTGAAATTAGAAATTCAAAGAGAAGCTATGAACATAAATTAGCTTGTAATATAAAACATGACAGCAAGAGTTTGTATGCGTATGTTCGAAGCAAACAGAAAGTTCAGGATAAGGTCGGTCCTCTAGAAGATAGTGCTGAAAACATAATATCAGAAGGATTCTTAATGGCAGAAGACCTGAATGAGTATTTTAGTTCAGTGTTTACCAGAGAAGATACTAGTTCACTGCCAGTACTAGAGGCTAAGTTCAAGGGGACAGAATCAGACTATTTAAGACATGACCCCAGAAATGGTAGCTAAGAAAATTAGGGCTATGAAGGATAACAAATTACCTGGAGTGGAATGTATTCCACCCAAACTACTATTGGAAATTGTAGAACAAACTAGCATACCGCTTGCAACTGTTTTCAACTTCTCATTAGAAGAGGGAGTGGTTCATTTAGAATGGAAAAAAAGCAAACATTATACCGTTATTTAAAAAAGGTTCGAGAAACAAGTCAAATAATTATAGACCAGTTAGTTTAACATCGGTGATTTGTAAATTATTAGAAAGACTAATTAAAGATCACATGGTGGATTTTCTTGTTAAACATAACTTGATAAACCCATCTCAACATGGGTTTCTAAAAGGGAGGTCATGCTTAACAAATATGTTATGTTTTTTGGAAGATATCACTAAGTGGGTAGATGATGGATCACCAGTAGATATCATCTACTTAGATTTTCAAAAAGCTTTCGACAAAGTGCCACAACAAAGATTACTGCTTAAACTAAAGGCCCATGGCATAGGAAATGGATAGAAAAATGGTTGATTGACAGAAGATAACGGGTAGTTGTTGATGGGGAGGCTTCAAACTGGAAATCAGTTTTGAGTGGGGTTCCACAGGGATCAGTACTGGGACCTATATTATTCTTCATTTATATAAACGATTTGGACGATGATATAGCTAGCAAGGTGTTGAAATTTGCAGATGATACAAAAGTGTTTAGAAGGATTAAAAGTGATGGAGGTAGACAGCATTTACAAGATGATCAAATGGTCTGAAAAGTGGCAAATGTTGTTCAATTTTGGGAAATGTAAATGCCTTCACACAGGACATGGGAACGAATATGTAGAATATACAATGGGGGAACTCTACTAAGTACTACTGTAAAAGAAAAAGACTTAGGACTGACAATTTGTGCTGACATGAAGTTTTCAGAGCAGTGCGGAATTGCAGCTTCAAATGAAAATCAAATCCTTGGATTGATTAGGCGAAATATAGCATATAAAGAAAAAGAACTAATAATACCGCTGTACAAAACAATAGTTAGACCTCATTTAGAATATTGTATACAAGCGTGGAGGCCATACCGCAAGAAGGACATAGATATGCTAGAAAGAGTACAAGTGAGAGCGACTAAAATGATACTAAAACTGAGGGATCTTAGTTATGAAAAACACCTAAAAGAATGTGGTTTAACAACACTAGAGACCAGGAGATTGAGAGGAGATCAGATAGAAGTGTTTAAAATATTGAATGGTTATGAAAATATTGATAGAAATATGTTTTTTTCAGTTAAGAAAGATAGAAAGACTAGAGGACATGAAGTTACATTAATAAAGGAGCAGAGTAGATTAGACATAAGAAAGTTCTCATTTTCACAAAGGACTGTGAATGAATGGAACAGATTATCTGATGATTGTGTGGGTGCTAGTAGTGTGAATATGTTTAAAAATAAAATCGACACGTACCTCAGAAGGGCTGGATATATGTAGATAAAAGCGTTGGACTCTCGATAAGCCAAAGGGCTTCCTTGTCCACCTGCCATCTAGAGTTAATTCTCTGGAAGGCAATCTTGTTAAATCTTGTTAAAGGTATTGGGGCATGGCAAGGGAGGGTCTATATTAGTACACCTAGGGACAAATAATGCAGACAAGGAGGGAACAACTGGGATAGTACAGAAGTACGGATAGTTAGTGAGGAAGCTAAAGAAGACAAGAGTTGAACAGGTTATTCTCTCAGGAATATTGCCAGTAATGGGAGGAAGAGAGGGAAACATACACAAACTGTAAGAGAATGGCGATCAACGCACTAGTTGAGCAGATGTGTGAAGAAGAGGCGGTAGGATTCATAGATTGATTGGCGTACTTTGTTGGGAGGGAAGATATGTACATTAGAGATGACCTCCTCTAAGTGGAAAGAGGCAGCAGTATTCTCAGAGACCCTACTGCGATCAGTTAACAGTGGGGCAGGTTGCACCTTTTTAATTCGCAGGGGGGACTCAGAGAGAAGCCTGAAAGTGGAGGCATAGATAAAGACAGCACAAAGAAATCAACAAAACCAGTCTGGAAAACTGTTTTAAAGCTGCTTATAAATGTGTTTGTTTAAATGCAAGTAGCACAGTAGACTAAATAAATGAACTAAACATTATGGTAGAAGATACTAACCCTCACATAATAGATATAACCAAACCATGGGCTTCCACCGCTATAACAGACGCCGAATCGGGACTGACAGGTTATATAATGTTCAGGAAAGATAGAATAGGAAGAGGGAAGGTGGAGGTATTTTATATATTAAAGAATCTATGCAGGCTTATGAAATACAATTTGAAAGAGACGCAGATTGCGAACAAGCTGTTTGGTGTAACATAGCTACAGGAAACTCATCGTTAACAGTTGGGTTAGTTTATCGAAGTCCAAACATAAGCATAGAAGAGAATGAAAAAATACAGAACGATATAAGGGAAGTAATCAAACGGGACTGTATTATTATAGGGGATTTTAACCTTGGGCATATACAATGGAAATCTCTACAGAGTATGGGGAGTGAGGACTACAAGTATAATTTTAGTACAAGATAGTTTCTTTTCTCAACATGTGCTAGAACCAACCAGGGGTGAGAATGTGTTGGACACAGTTTTGTCCTCACAGAATGAATTAGTTACATGATAAAGTCAAGATACGTCAGTCACTGGGGAGCAGTGATCACAACCAGATACTTTTTATCATCAAAGTAAAATCAGAAAGGAATAGTAAAAAGCAGTACAGGAGAAATTTCCACAAAGGAAGATATATGGACAAGAGGAACTATTTAGTAAATATAGACTGGAACAATACACTGAAGAATAAGACAGTAACATAATGCTGGAATATCCCAATGTGAAATTGTGTGCGTCTTCGATAAATTTGTTCCCTTTAAAAAACAAGGGAAACGGTCCAAAAAGAAACATATCTGAAAAGAAGCCGTTAGAAAAATTAAGTACAAACAACTGATGTGGATGTCATATAGACGTACTGGAAATGATGAAGGTTACAACATTTATAAAGAAACACTAAACGAAGCTACAGCTGAAATTAGAAATTCAAAGAGAAGCTATCAACAAAATTAGCTTAAAATTAGGTTAATATAAAACATGAAAGCAAGAGTTTTTATGCGTATATTCGAAGAAACAGAAAGTTCATGACCAGGTCGGTCCTCTAGACGATAGTGCTGGAAATATAATATCACAGGGATTCTTAATGGCAGAAGACCTGAAAGGGTATTTTAATTCGGTGTTTACCAGAGAAGATGATAGTTCACTGCCAGTACCATAGGCTAAGTTTAGCGGACGAAATCAGACTATTTAGGACATTTAACTATAACCCCGGAAATGGTACGTAAGAAAATTAGGGCTATGAAGGATAATAAATCACCTGGAGTGGATGGAATTCTGCCCAAACTGCTACTGGAAATTGTAGAAAAATTAGCGTACAGCTTGCAACAGTTTTCAATTTGTTATTAGAAGAGGGAGCGGTTCCTTTAGAATGGAAACAGGCAAAATTATACCGTTATTTAGAAAAAGGTTCGATAAACAAGTCCGAGAAATATAGACCAGTTTGTTTAAAATCAGTGATTTGAAAATTACTAGAAATACTAATTAAAGGTCACATGGTAGATTTTCTTTTTAAACATAATCTTAATAAACCCATCTCAACGTGGGTTTCTAAAAGCGATGTCATGCATATGTTATGTTTTTTTGGAAGAAATCACTAAGTGGGTAGACGAGGGATCACCAGTACATATCATCTACTTAGATTTTGAAAAAGCCTTCGACAAAGTGCCACATCATAGATTACCCATGGCATAGGAAATGGTATAATGAATTGGATAGAAAAATGGCTGATTGATAGAAGATAGCGGGAAGTTGTTGATGGGGAGGCTTCAAACTGGAAATCAGTTTTGAATGGTGTACCACAGGGATCAGTATTGGGACCTGTGTTATTCTTAATATATATATATATACTTATATATTTAAACGATTTAAACGATGATATAACAAGGAACGTGTTGACATTTGCGTATAATACAAACGTGTTTAGAAGGATTAAAATTGATGGAGTTAGACAGCATTTACAATGTGATTTTGACAGTTTGATCAAATGGTCTGAAAAGTGGCAAATGTTGTTCAATTTTGTGAAATGTAAATGCCTCCACACAGGACATGGGAACGAAAATGTGACTCTGATTAACGCAAGATCCCTACGCAATAAAGCGACCGTTATAAGTTAATCTATCCTGGAGCATAAATGGGATGTGCTGGCAATCACAGAGACGTGGTTTAAGAAGAACGGAAACGATTAGCCGAAGTAACCCCGCCCTGATATACACTCCAACATGTCGCTCGTGCATGGCGTGCGTGGCGGTGGAGTGGCAATTGTGCATCGCGCTACATACACAAACAAATTGCAACCGAAGTTATCTTTAACAATCATTGAACTACTCCGTTTGCAGTTCGTTAACCCGCATTGTATGACATTCAACGTGTGGGTTGTCTACCAACCCCCGGTATCAAGTAAGACATCCGGGTTAACTTCGGACTTTTATATCGAAATCGAACACTTATTCAGCGAAGCGTTTATATCTGTCGTACCCACCATCATTGTTGGGGATTTGAATATCCACTTTAATAAAGAAACTAAATCTGAACCTCTACGTGATCTTCTGGAGTCGTTCAACATAACTCAACATGTACTTTCACCTACGCACATTAGTGGATATATCCTGGATCTTGTCGTCGGCAATAATAACACCAACCTCATCTCTGCTGTCACAGTTCTTCCAGACTCACTTTCTGATCATCATCGTATTGAAATTGCAGTAAACGCATCTTCTATGGTATCGACGAATGCAAAACGTAACTTTCGTGACACATGTAACTGTGCACTGAGAGACGAAGTAAAATATGTTTGTGCTGATATGACATCGTGCTGTAAAGATATGCAAGTGGGTGAATTAGTCGCTACGTACAACACCAACTTAATGAAGTGTCTGGATAAACACGCTCCGTGGCGTACAGTACGCACACGAAACAACTCGACCCACCCATGGTACGACGCAGACATTGACGATGCCCGTGAGAAGAAACGGAAATTGGAAAATCTTTGGAGGAAAACCAAACTTGAAATTCATCGCCAGTTGTACGTCACTTCACGTGATGAATGCAATGCCTTCATACTGGAGAGAAAAACATTATATTTTCAAGATCGTTTAGAAAACCCTAACAACAACACTATGTTTCGTCTGGTGAGATCCCTTGGTGGTCACAATTCTCAGCTACATCCGGAATTCAGCTCGGCAGTGGAAGGATGCGAACTATTTTCGCATTTCTTTAGTGACAAAATCGATCAATTCTTGTCAAGCTTACAACTTTGCATATCAACTGATCTGGCTACATGTGATGAAAAGCAATGTTTCGTAGATCTTATACATGTCTTCCATCCTACAACAGCCGAAGAAATCACAACAAGTTTTGCTACCACGAACAAAACTTGCGTGCTTAGATCCTCTACTTGCCAACCAGCTGAACGACAATGTCTTCAGTCTTGTGTCTATTGTAATACTGATCACAAACGAATCTCGCGGTCATGTCAACACTGCTTAAGCAGGCTATTGTCCGTCCTTAGTTGAAGAAGCCATCGCTTAACAAAGACGTCTTGAATAACCATCGTCCAGTGAGTAATGTCATACATTTGTCTAAAGTAGTTGAGCAAGTAGTGGCGCTTAGAATATCCATACACGTCTCTAATCAGGAAATGAATGACAACTACCAATCGGCCTATCGAAAACACCATTCGACGGAAACGGCTTTACTATACGTTACCAATGCCATGAAATCAGCCATGGACAACAAACAAGGCACATTACTGGTTCTCATTGATTTTAATGCAGCTTTTGAGACAATTAACCATAGTATCTTAATTTGATGACTACGATTGCGCTACGGCTATGTTGACAAAGCCTTAGACTGGGTGGTCTCCTACCTGCAGGAACTGACTCAGCGCGTCGTAATTGGTGACACATTTTCGGGTACAACTCCTCTAACGTCAGGTGTCCCACAAGGCTCCGTCCTAGGCCCACTGCTCGTCTCGTTGTATGTGCAACCAATTGGCGATATCATCAGAAAACATGGCCTTTGTTGCCACCACTACGCTGATGACTTACATTGATCCAGTGGACTTATTTATATTAGTAATATTTTAGAGCAATTTATTTATTTATTTGTTTGATTTTATACTGCTATATTTTAGTGATTAACTTATGTATTGTAATTTATTAATTATATTTTATTGTAAAGTGTTTATTTTAACATAACATCTTACTACCAAATTCAAAATATTTTGCTTCCTTTTACTTATGAATATTTTTTTTACTATTGTATGGCACAATTTTTAGTTTAAATTACTGCTTTAGTACTAATATGTTAGTTTAATGATCATTACGCATGGTGTATTGTAAAGCGCCACGAACAATTGTGAATCTGGCGCTATAACAAATTAAATATATTATTATTACTATACTTGAAACCGATATCCGAGCTGTGCTCCGATATTAGGTTCGCTGTGACAGTTTGATATGCAGGAAATGAAAAAATGATCCTCTGGTTAGTGTGAGTCGACCAGCCTCCAACGGAAATTTGAGATATCGAACGCGTTAACTTCTTCATGTCCGCATTGGTTGATAATTTAAAGCGTTATCTGTTTCGAGTCCTGAGTGGTTGGTAACTTTTTCGAGTCCTCGTTGGTTGCTATTTCAACGCGTTAACTTCTTATTTAGCGCATTAAGTGTATCGCGTTTATGGCCCTATCGGCCTGCCTTAGTCGTGTGCATAGACACGTACGTTTTCCACCGGCTACTTCTCTTTATTTGCGAAAAGAAATAATTTGAAGTTTGGATGGAGAGTGGTGCAGCTGAGCAAAAAGTTACTTCTATGTCAGATTTCCGCCAAACATTCACAACAAGCAACGTACAATATTCTTTGGGTCCACGCATTAAATTGAGAGGCTATGACTCCACAACATCATTGGCCAGCTTCAGTAAGACGAATTATTGGGTTGTACTTGGTTATGTTGGAAGATATTGCACTACACATAACACATTTCATCATATACAATTATCGATCAAATTAGCCTCACCCACATATCGCCATTGTGACACAAGTGACTGCAACTCTAAGCGATGGCGCCACCCGTCAATTTTGGTCTGTGACTGGTTTGATTTACAATTCGCATATCAAATCAAAATTGGAACATAAACTTACATAGGTTCAAGTATACTATCGCGATAGTATCGCAATAGTAATTACAGCGATCGCGATACCATCACGATAGTAAACCAATCTCCTAGAGTCACCCCAGGGTATTACCATCATGGTCATCAGCATGCTCTGCCTTTGTTGGTTTCTCTGTCAGTTTCTCACCGAACTCTACAATAACGGTGCCGCATGCCGCTGTGGAGAAAGGATATCGTATCAAAAGGAACCTTTACGAAGTGCAGCGATACTATTGGCTGAGCTTATCTTCAGAGATTCGCATGGCGATCTGCCAGGGAGTACTAAGACTGTAGTCAGCAGCCCCTCCCTCATGAGGATGCATCGAATGCTAATCGTCGAAGATAGTAACAGTCCAGAAGAGCATTGCTAAAGTAATCCGTCAAGGTACTAGACCGAGTCCGAATAATTGTACAACTCCACCAGTCATCGTGGACGATTACGCCTACAGCGTATTTCAAATTAATTAATCACAACACGCAATACAATAATACATAGATAAAGTAAACTAAAAAGTAAAGTAAAGGTTAAATTCTTATAAAGCGCTCTATCCAGTCCTTAGGACAATACAAAGCGCTTTACAATTATACTCCCTGGCAGAACTGTTCACCCATTCCAGCTGCACGAACTACCATAACCACAGATTGTTGCACCCACATACTCATCATCATTTTACTACGTGCTTGAATAACCAACCACTATCAACTGTACACATCAATACACATACATACGCCGAGTCACAGAATGCATTTATACAAATATACACCTAAATATGATTGAACAATGATGCGTGAAATTATTCTACAAAACAATTACTAGTGTTAACCCCCAAGATAAAGATTAATGATAGCGACTATTTGTTTGTCTTATTAGGAGTCTCCTACATCATATATACATGGTACAAGCTGAATTATCAAATATGTTTGTCTCTCTGTCTCTAAGTCTGCAGGTTTGTTCTGGTTAAGGGGTAATTATTTACATCAAATCATCTATTTATATTTAACCTAAAACATTGTGTGTTGACATGTCACTACACCAGAGAAGAGAAGTGGCCGTATACGATCTTTATGTTTTGATACGTATTGCGAATATTGCCTACTGGTACACGTGTTGGAAATCCCTTCATTACCTGGCAGCGTAAAATGCTCCTCTTCGCACCTTTCTCCTGAGTAGCCCCCCAGGCAAATGCACATGATGCCATAAACAAGATCGCGACAGATACCTCCGTTGAGGCAACTGATGTTTTTGCATGACAGAATACCTGCAGTGAGATCGCAAACAAATATCAACTTACATAGCATGTACATCACTTGATTTGAAATACTTCGACCTACATGTCAATTCAATATTTAAATATGAATATATTTCGTTTTCATCTGTTCACTGATTAGTTGTAGGAATGTTCATCAGTTCAAAAACTTTACTATTTTACATATTAAATAGCTATGTATTAAAATCTTAACCCATTTTTGCCGAAAACGTAATATCAACATGATAAAATCATAGTTTTTTCTTTAATAAATGTTCCAATATTTTGTTTTCATCTAACTTTATTTGATTATACATTGAATATTTATGTTCTCGCATTTTCATTCTAAATATATTATGAAGTGAATTAAACTATTAAAAGGGTAAACGCTATAAGCTATGCACATCTTTTACCCTGTTTTCAATAATTTGTCTTCATTGAAATACAGGCATGCACTGTATAAATGATGTAAATATGTTGTTGAAATAATTGTAAATCATTCAAAAATTCACATTTGTATAATTGGAAATGTAAGCATAATTAAGTCCTTCTCGATACGTGGCAATACATTTCTATTTAAACTGTTATGTATGTACACGACATTTTTTGTTTTCATAAATTGCTTAACATCACGTGTACGATATTTGCTACCTTGGAACAATTGTATCAAGGATGCATTGCGTCACGAACTACATCATTAAACCAGTTTATAGTTAAAGCCGTTTAAACTGGTTTGTGTGAATAATACATAAGCTATATTTCTACCAATTATCCCGATTGTTTTATTACGTTTTGATTCCTCAAGTTGTGTTTGCTAGGACGACGCAGTCCTAGCTAAGACTTAAAGCTGTTCCTCAACTATCTGTACAAGAAGATCGGCATGCATACACACGACATAGCTATATATAACTCACAACATGTACACGAGAGAGAGAGACACTTGGTAGGAGTCACCCATCCCGTCGGCATAAATGTTGATGTGAGCTTACCTATTTACCTGTTAAACGTAATTTATAGGCGGGTATCTATGTATACATATTATGCGTTATAAGCTAATGATTTAGGGGAAGGTTAAGTAATTTGAGCCACAAGAAAATGCGGGTCATTTCCATAATTCATAAATGGTACACCAAATGTTGTCATCTAGCGATTACTTACTGAGTTAAGGAAGGTTTCAGAGCACTCCAGAACAAATTGCAATGGTATGACTACACAATTTAGAAATATTTACGTGAACAACAGGTAACAACATTTCTTATGATTTCCGCTTGTTGAATGAATGCATATAGATCATACATATTTAATCTACATCAACATGAATGACGTTTTTTAATGAGTCTAGAACAATAATGCCTTCTGGGCAATATGAGTCACACGAAGTTCATTTAATATGAGCATATGCTCATATTACCATTGGTGATACACATTTCAGAATAATATATGTATGGTGTGTGTCGCATTTTTGGGGTTATATGAATACAACAAAATATCCAAAAAATATTGTATAAATTATCCCATCAATTACCAATTACTAACAGTAATTTGTTCTGTTAGAGAATATGCCGAAGTTTGAAAAGAAGAACTTGAGAGGCACATGGACACATGAAAAGTTTGCCGCAGCTGTAAGAGATGTTCAGATGCAACCTAAATCGGAAACAACTGCAAGTCGCCATAACCAAATGCCACGCCAAACACTCAGACGTTACCTGACCAAGGTGCACAGTGGTGCAGGTGTTGTGAAGTCTCCCCTGGAGCGATCACTCGTACTGACCACAGATCAAGAATAATAGCTGGGAGTATTCATTATGGATATGGATTCGATTATGTATGAGTTAACACTAATTAATATAAGAAAGCTAGTAAACACATATTGTGTATCAAATAATATACGTAACCAATTCAACAAGCATACACAGGTGGCGGGGGCAGAGTGGATGATGTTTTTTTTGAGTAGAAACACTGGCATCACTTTACGCACCCCAGAGGCAACATCGACACAGAGATCTATCAGATTCAACCGTGTAAAAGTAGCTAGGTTTTATGACTGTTTTTCTGGCACACTATTCACAGAGAACAACACACGTCGCATCACTTCATCGCACATATACGACGTAGATGAACCCGGTTACTCAATATATCACCAGCCATCCTAGATACTGGCCAAGGAAATGAAGAATACTGTCAGTGTCCTTACCAGTGCCGAAAGACTTCAGTAGTGTGTGCCTCTGCCACTGGCAATTTTGTGCCGCCAATTCTCATCTGCCACATGGTGCGTTTTCGTGAAGAACTGTTTGGCGAAGCACCTGCTGGTACCATTGGAAAGGCCAATAACAGGTTGAATAAACGAAGATTTCTTCAATGAGTGGTTTGATCACTTCCTAAAGGAAACGCATCCGATACATCGCGATGAGCATGTCCTGTTAATCTTAGATGGTCATAGCAGCCATACCAGGAACTTGTTGCTGGTCGAGAAAGCAAGAGACAACAACGTAATCGTCCTCTCGCTGCCGTCACATTGTAACACAAACTCCAGCCTCTCGATGTAGCCGTGTTTAAAAGTCTCAACAACTACTACAACCTTGAAATGCAGACTTGGCTTCGTAATCACCCTTGTCGATCTGTATTGGAGTGGAATGTGGCTGAGATTTTCTGAGTTGCCTATGGTAAAGCCTCAACAGTAAAGCATGTAGTTAGTGGATTCAGACAGTGTGGAATACATCCATTCAATCGAAACATCCACACAACAGTATTTCACGTGACAGAAAACGTATCCAAGTCGACCTCCTTCAATGCAGCAATAGCCACCAAACTTAAACGAAGAAACCCAAACGTAAACGGTCGTCAACAAATAGTCAACAATTCTACAGTAGAACCCAAAGGCACAAAGACCGCAAAAACAATCAGAAAACAAAGCTAGTGATGATATGAATGGCGCCGACGCGAATCCGATGTGTCCATAGTGCAACGAATGGTACTTATCATCCAAACTGAGGAAATGAATCAGGTGTCATAAGTGCGATAAATGTTGCATGTTTTGGAGCTGGTAAAAGGGTGAGGGTATTCAAATGTGATTTGTGTTACGCTCTCTGGCTATTATTGATATCAGTACACTGTCCTTGTCAACACTTCAAAAAAAATATGTGGTATGTGCCTGTGGATAGGTAGATCTATGTGATTGTCTCCAAGCGTTCAACGTCTTTGTGTTGCACTTACGGTACCAATGTCGATATGCTTTCACGATTCTCATTTTAATTATCTGCTTGTGAAAGCATAAACATACTATTTCGCGAAATATTACCGACATATTGAAATAATTATTCTCACTTGGTTTTCCATAATTAAGGTGTTATTATTAGGGATATAACTTTGAACAACTGTAAAGAAGTTTAGGCTCCTGGAGTACCATACCATGGTTTTGACACAGTTAGATTAAGAGATTATCGTGAATTGGATTTAGAATCATATAGGGCTGCTAGTACTTTTTCAAAGGTTAAAGTACAGTGATTTTTCTACAAGTTGATACTGCCACTACAGCTAGGTTAGTGCTGCCTCAATACGCATTAAGTTGTCAGTATAGTATCAAGTATCACGATAGCATTCTTTCTGTATTTGTATTGTCAATGCACAGTGAAGTTTTTCATTTTTTGAGTGACCATTACATTTATCTATGACACAGTTAAATAAATATGTTAAGGTTGTTCATCAGTTCGGATGGGTAGTGTGTGTGTGTGTGTATGTGTATGTGTGCGCGTGTGTTGTGTGTGTACGTGCGTGCGTGCGTGCATGACTCTTGCATTGGTTGAGGCTATGACCCTGGTGTGTCTGGGTCCATCTTGGATAATATGATCACGTACGCCCATACTATCCATGGGTTTGATTTAACATGAGCCATTTGGGGAAAGTGTTCTCCTCGTCCTCATTAAACAAGTAACCAAACTCCGCGTACAAAAATGCACACAAGAAAAGTTTACCATCATAATTTTTACGTCAACTTTACATACAGCAAATATCTAATTATACGGCTGCAGAATATCAGTATAAAAAAGTTTCTCATATTACCGAACGTTACCCTGTATATGTATGTAATATATATATATATATATATATAGTAAACCTCGTCTAAGGCGGATCTTCGCTCAACTCGGACAGAATTCTGAAGAACGGTTGACTTGTAATGTATTTCCTATAACAAAATATTCCTCTAAGTTGGATTATGTAAGTAACTTGGCCTAACGGAATGGGCCCATTTGATCCGATAGAATGTGGTATTCCTCGTCTAAGTCGGATCGCATTAATCAATAAAAGTCACTTGGTTGCTTGGAATACATGTACCAGATAAACTAAAAGTGAAACGGCTATTCCAAGAAATTGATCCAGACAGCCACAAACCAACGTAGGTGTCACATCGTCGCTCGTATAATACAACTAGCGTCATCCAGCCAATAGCCAATGGGTATAGCCAAGAACATGACGTTCCATTACTGGAATATCGCAGCAAGTGGACACTGGAGGCATCAGAAGGAGTCGTAACATTTTCTCAAAAAATGGGACTATTTTGGACGCCGTCATTTCCCTAAAGTCAGCGTAGAACAAAGTAAAACCGGAAACACTTTTAAAGGTGTTAAAAGTCAAGACAATAGCGACGACGAAGTAATTGCTTCGTTCAGAAGCGTGTGGGACGAGCTCCTCGAGGTGCATGAAGATGTTGTATATAAGATGGACGACTATGTTGGTGTGAACGAGACAACAGAAACGTCGGCTACTCTAAATAACGAGCAGATCATCGAAAAAGTACGACACCCCGTCGCAAACGGTTTACTGAGGGATGATGTGGGCAATGAAGTCTCGGTGTCTGAAGATAACAAAACAAACGTGGCTAACATGCTGCTTTACGGACGCTAAGACACCATGGTTTGACGCTCGGCAACAATGAAATCAAAGGGTTGACCGACAAGTGCGAGGCCATTCTCATGAGACAGTGTCAACAGAGACTTACCTAAGCAGAGCACAATGACCGATATTTACATACTGTATATAGAATAATTATTAAGGCAATAACGTTAGAGATTCGTGCCAAAATGAAGTGTAAAAGTGTTTTAATACTGCATAGTATTGTGTCGTGCTTGTGGACATCAACCTATGTAGAATACCCGCACCGCAGTATCCAGACACGTTAAAGCAACGCAGGTTAACACCATTATTCACAGCTTCCTAAGGGCTTTAAGAGGACTGCCTATGCTCTGGGGTACATCATCTTCGGCTAAGTCGGATTTTCGCATAACTCGGATTAAATCACTTGGTCCGATTGAATCTGACTTAGGCGAAGTTTATTGTATATACTGTATGGATATCATGCCTATTTGTGTCACATCAAAATCGATGTAGCATATATGAATTATGTATTTGGGATGAACCAAATAAACTTCATCTTAATCAATTGGTTTAATCCATCAAAAATATATTTCTTTTATTTCCTATGATCTAATGTGTTAATAGCCGCAGTCTGTGTTTAAAAAGAAAACTGCATATAATAGTTTAAAGGAAAGAGTCAAAGAGATTTATTGACTTTTGTGTTTACATCTGGCAACTTGCCAAAGTCGATTGTCAGGCCAACATTTAGGAATACATTGAATGATGATATGACATTTTGAGAGAAAGGCAACATACGGTAATCGCATTGCACGTTCAAGCTAGGATTCCGATTTCGAAAAGCACTTGACTTGATTCTTGCACAACCGAGCCAGTGTGTCGTAGCGGATAATATGTAGGTTTGCGTGTTCGCGGAATATATTTGATATGAGACAAGCGAAGAACTGTAACAGGGGAGGTGATTTAAGCGGATTGCTTCTTAGGATGGCTTACCTACAGGTGTGTCCCACGGGATATCATCCACATATTGTTTAGCCATCGGAGACTACAACACATGAAGTGGTGTATTAAACCGGTGTCAACATCACCAAAAACGTCAATACGGTGTTCGCTCAAAAATATTGGTTACTGAAAGACGTTAGGTAAATTAATATTCCCAGTCCACCAATCGGCGAACTGGGAAGATTGCAACGGTGTGACGTATATTTTATCGTGTATGCAAACATGTTTTTCTATTATTAAAACTATTGGCATGATATCTTCCTGATAGTATTACTTAAACTGTTCGATCCGCAGGCGAAAAGGGTTTTTATTTTCATTTAAAATACTGGCAGTTCGTCAGTACCTAAATGAGCATGGCACAAGTCGACGCCAATAGTTCGACCAGCGTCAGCAAGGTAAACAAACAGATCCCGTTTTCAAAACTGTTATTTGACTTTTCTTCCCATACCCCCTATTTAATATATTGGAAGTGTCGGCACTGGTAAATCATTATCAACTGTTTAATACGATGCGATGCGCGTAATAAAATAAAATAATATACGTATAAATATCGCGGAACACTTTCGAAATGGAACGGAAAGGACAAAAACGCGCATTATGAGCAGTTAAATATGGATCTAAAATGGAAATATTGGCTCCGTAACAATTTGTTTGTTGACTCCACTTATTACGATTAGTAGCGTATATACATATATATATATATACTAATTCAAAGACAAATTATCATATAAATTAATTTACCATATTAATAAGGAGGCATACTTAACATTTTACACAATACAGTTTCCACTCTCAGCGGCAGAATTAATGCAACGCTATAGAACAAAGAACAGTAATCTGGCCAATGTCAAGTGGGAGTAAGAACACCCGCTATGACATGTGAGAAAAACGGCAAAAGAAAGCCAGTGGAAGCAGAAGACCACATCAGCGGATACAGGTGTATGTATGAACACAAAGAAGCAAGATGTAATCATCAAGTTCCCTTGCGCATTTTGGGCAAGATCATAAATTAAGGAGGGCAGAGGAGGGAAAGAGAGAGGAAGAGAGAAGCACATTATATATATACAGAAGTGTGCAATTCAATATATATATATATATATATATATTGAATTGCACACTCGATTATTGAATGTCACACTCCTTGTAATGGAGTCGAATTTCTCTACCTTCGATATCCTCAAATAGTACGTATTTAAGCGCAACCAGCCACTCTTCTCGAAAGTGTGTGTGTGTGTGTGTGTGTGTGTTTGTGTGTGTTTGTGTGTGTGTGTGTGTGTGTGTGTGTGTGTGTGTGTGTGTGTGTGTGTGTGTGTGTGTGTGTGTGTGTGTGTATTGTAAATACAAAATAAAGCAAAACATGCGGTGAAAATTACAATTTTAATTGTAGGAGTTTTGGTCTTAAAAAAGCCGCATTTACTGAAGAATTGCCCACACACATGATATAAATATTAACGTAACAAATTCTACATTACTGGTTAGAAATATATAAGGCACTTCGGCTATTCCTGGCTAAACGTTATCCATGTTCACAAGGTCAAAGAGTGAGTGTGTGTGTGTGTGTGTGTGTGTGTGTGTGTGTGTGTGTGTGTGTGTGTGTGTGTGTGTGTGTGTGTGTGAGTGTTTGTGTGCGTGAGTGTTTGTGTGAGCGCGTTTGTGCGTGCGTACGAACATTTATTATGCTGTTTATTATTACAGGTTTCACATTGTTTGTATTAGCCTTTGTGTAGCGATACATTCTATGCGTGAAAACTGGACTTGTCACTCACCCCGCATACGTCATCGTATGGCGGACACACTACCGTGCCCAAGACGGTCTTAGATGAGTTTAGCTGTTCACTGATGTTAACTATATCTCCTGCCTGAGCACATGGATACGTCGTTCCACCGACTATGATCGAAACTTCGAGTTGAGTTGCATTTCCACAGTCGATCTTATGGAGAACATCATATCATTAGCGTTCCTCGTCGTTGCTAGCTTATGGTTGACATTTATGTAAACGGAGTAAAACTACGCCTACGGTTATGCATGATCTGTCAGTAGTTATAGTATAGTTTGGTACTCAATTACGTCGTTGCACAACAACGCCTTCACTTTGAATAAGGGATTCCCAATTAGCAACACGTATGAACATATTCTGTATAGCTATATGTGATTTACGTGTCGAGTCTCCTCTTTCAAACGTTGTTCAATAATGATATTAGTAATAAGGCAACTGTTTTTGTTAACTACATCCTCGTAAACCAAGGTGTGAAGCTCATCAACACAAAATGGATAGTCAATCTCTAAGTAAATAAGCAACATTCAAGTAATCAATATATAGATGGATAAAAACTCCAGAGAGAAAAGGTGAAGACGCAAGGTTATAAAGGTACGTTTGTAAACGTCGGCGGAATACTGTAATTCTTTCAACTAATCTTACATTAAGAGGGAGCAAATTCCAGAATTGTCTCAGCAACATAGAATGAACTAGGTTCGAAATTGGTATTAATTCTAGCTATAAAAATAAACCAGAACTAGATTATCGAAGCCGGATAGGCTTTCTTTCAGGAGTAAACAATGAATATAAATATGCTGGGTTCTTACATATTACACATTAGTAACTGATAAATAATCGTACATATGTCAAATGTTACGATATCAAACAGGAAGTCAATACAGCGATCTAAGAAGCGGCACTGAGTGAGAAAACCCCGGCGTCCGTGTTACAACCTTTGCTAAAAACACGTTGTAATCTCATTGTATCCTTAACAGTAACAATATCAACAAGAGAATTACAATAATCACTTAGCAATAATACCATTTTTGGTACAGAAAGATGCAAATATCGACGATTGCTGCGTAAATCACGAATATGATTATAACAGCATTGATGAGTATGATAAATATTAAGTCTGCAATTAAAATATTATCACCGACGATAACTCCTACATTTCATGCTGAACGTAATAGCTTTTCGAAGTGTTAAGCAGTATGGTTTGAGTTGTAGTGGATCAGGGTTTATTTAGAATAACATAATTATTTGTTTCACTTTATCGATTGTAGCTGGAGTAAAAGAAGAAAGTGTAACACATATAAAGGCCTAAAGATTTTGAGACGATGCACTCTGTAATGATATTTGCATCCAGAATTAAGTTTGGAAGAGAGAAATAGACATATTGAAAAACTACAAACGTGTTGTTGGTCTCAGGGTAGGATTTCTGGTGTCTGGCTGATAATACGTGGGCATGCCATGCCGCCAAGGGAACCAACCTTGAGTATGAAGATAAACCGTTCCTGCTCTTGGTAATATCTGAGAGTGAGCAACTCTCACGCGAAAACGAAATTGTACGATTTAACGAAAACTCTACTGCAGTTCCGTTACTTGACAAGCCCAACTTTGAGGCACTGTGAAAGAATTGATGTATCTAGTACGTCGCGGTTTGTGTACGTCACAATCAAAGTTTCACGTGTGACCTCCGTCATGCTTCGCCTTTGCCACCAATGTTGATAACGATTATATACGTGAATTAAACTTCTATTGCTCCACGACATATCGTAAATCAAGCAATCCCGCATACAGTTCTCACTTTGACATCTTCGCTTTATGTTTTTGTCATAAAGAAACGCTACTGTGGCCAGAATTTCAACAAATTTACAACGGAGTGCAAGAACATATCACGTGTTCGAGTGATGGCTTGACGGAATTTTTGGTACGCAATAGGTCACGTCAACTGGAAATGCAATTTTGTCCGAAAGACGAAATAACTTTTTGCGAGCAAGTCGGTGTCCACTGAGCAGACCGTTGTGCATGCGAGGCTTGGAGAGAGGTATTCGGTGGCGCCCCCTCTATCATTAATTGTAAATATAATCCAAATCAAGCAGCTTAACTGGTAATCACGAGATGGCGCAACGGGCGTTTGTACGTAACCCCGCTCTACCAGGTGATTGTTGGAAAGCGGCTTGGTGCTGGATAAAAAGTATTTCAAAATCTAGTTGCTGCTTCTGTTTTGAATAGTAAGTTAAGTTTGCACTCTGGAAATACCACCCACCCTCCGTGATATTGGGTTAACAGTGGTTGTCTAATAGATCAGTTCGTGCACTGCGTGTAGAGACATATTGAAACATTGAGCACAGAACGGTAGTTCACAAAGTTTTTTAATTTGTTGACGCTTTTCCCTGCGTTAGCTTGGTAGACGAGGTTTTACATTATTGTTCTTTCCTCCACTGACTGTTCAAAAGTGAACGCAGGGTTTTTAGTGGGGGTTATTAATATAAGTACGTTTTGTGTGGCAGTTCGGCCCTGCCTTGCTGTGATGAATTACTAGTCGGTGTTTTTTGTGTGATATATATGTGTATGTATATATATATATATATATATATATATATACGTGTAATTTCAGGCTGACTGCATGGCATATGTCCTCAGAAACACAGCCATATTTTCATTATTACTCTACAGCAGTTTTCTAAATCATAATTGATTAAATTGGAGCACCCACCCAAATGTCAGTTGTCTTGTTGTGTTTTTCAATGTTTGGTATAAGGTTCCTCGAAGGCTTTTGAATTTAGAAACTCGTTGCCATTTGTCTTTTTGGTTCAAATGATGAAACGAATCGGATCACAATTTGAAGAAAAAATCAAATAAACCTGATAAAAAAGTACCATATTTAGTATGATGTCCGTAACGCAGTTTTTACATAAGCAGCATGCTAACATACTATATTATTAGCAGCAACATAACACACTATTTAAATTTTTTAAATAATCTCACCCATCGTCCGAAAAAATAATTGACTGTCTTTAATTGGCATGTATCTATATCTCAAATACCATGTCTCTGTTTTAATGCTAATCTCTTGACGGACATCATGTTCGGATTTCCGTCAGCTTAACCATATCAAAATCAAAATTGCCTTATAACCTCCATTGACTGGTGTATCCCCATTGTCTCACATGCAATGTGGCTTGATATTGATTCCTTGTGTGCGTGTTTAATCGCACTGCCCATGCAAACAAGGTATGATGTCCGTCATATGCACGCTTAACCGTGATGTCCGTCGCGAAAGCTGTTGTGATCACTTGTATGTGCATATTTACACAAGTCATCATATTTGGTATGATGACTTGTGTAGATAAAAGAAATGCCAAAAAATTAAGGAACCTGACAATGAAGAGATTCGTGCAAAGCGTTAAACCATTAAGGGCATGTCTAAAGATGCATCTTATTCCGGTGCTAATTAGAAGGCAATAAGAAGGAGGCCGTGGAGTATTTAGCTGTTATTGAATGAAGTGACCAGAAGGTCAGAAAACGGATGACAAGTGCTGAAGTAAAGAGGAAATGGAGATGGCAACACACTACTATCGTTGCTGATGCTGAAATACTGGACGGTCGAGGGCAGGTTATCCCATGCCAACGTTCTAGTTAATTACAATATCAGAATATAGCGATCGTCCCATGCACAAGCATTATCAGCAATTTAGCTTCTACAACTGCGTCAACCTACGTGGTGGCCACCATAAAGTACAGCCTTTGTGCGCCAGCCATCTTTCGTTTTCAGAAAATACGTGTAGCCTACCATGACCATATCTGCAGCTTACGTACATTTGTTATTTGAGCGATTCCTCTCCAATAAATTACAGGAACATTCGCATGATTAACACAACAATCTCTTCATTACTTCGTTGGAGCTTCGTGGATTTAGTTCGAGGCAGGACAAGTGAAAAGAGTAATAGTGGCATTGGAGAATCAACGATACGATCAGCTTCTCATGTTGACATGACATAACAAAAGTAATAAGAAATGCTCAACGATTTGTCGAAGTGCTCAACTGTTGAAAGAAAACCACCCTCAAGCATATATCGTATAAACACCTGAAGCAGTAACACAACAGGCGACAGCGTTTGAAACACAGCGCCAAATCAGTAGTCCATGCAGAACATGCAGTTTCTTCATCGGAGCCAGGGAAACTGCATATATGTGCAACGTATTTTTGTGAAGGAGTGTTAATTTTCTACGGGTAACATGAATTGGCTGTCCTGCGTTGACGAAGTACTCGCATCATTCACAACACAACGTGGAGAAACGTGTCGGTCCAGAAAGTAAAGGGATGCATGGGAAGCATGCCAACACAAATTATGTTAAATATGTCCGATGGTTATTTCTCAAAAATCAGTGTAACACACCCAAAGGTGACCATTTTATATTAACATAATGACACCGATCAAGGAAGACACCATCAAAGCGCATCGAAATCAAAGCAAATACATCAAAGCGCACGTATGTCTACGCTTGATTAGGATAATATAGCCACAACGTGGAAATGGCTTAACCAATGATGCCCGCCACGTAATTTGTTCATATTCTTTGTACCAACAATGCAGCCTGCGGTCTACGTTTTAAACATCGATGATGTTGCAATATAGAAAGTAATGAATGCAATTGTCAGCAGAATATACAAAAACCTTAATAATGCGATGTAACAATTTTCATGTTAATGATAATAATACCAGTGATTAGCCCACTTCTTCCATGTATTAAGCGCTACAGGGGATCGAATACCCCAGCCTTTCTGTTTGTACATGTATGTGTATGTCTAATGAACTTGGTAATTATGCTTATACTATGGAACTTGTAAACACTCGTGATTGTCACTCCCATGTTGGGGCTCCTCGGCATCTCATGCCTATGATTAACACGACATTAAATAAATGGAATTCCCTTTTCTCTCTCATACATGTTTTTCTAGTTATGACATGTATTTATAGAAACTATTTCAAGCTCCACGCCAGTTTATTACATTAATAAAACATGTAAGAAAACTTACTCAGATTAAGTAGAGCTATCATTATCAACGACACAAGACGTAGTCACGATTGCCGGCTACGGAAACACAACAAATGATTAGTTTCTACGCGTGAACAGAACTGTACCTACTTCGTAACAGCCGGCTCCTCCGACGGTTGAATTCGTCTTTGATTGTAAGTTGATTGTAGTCCATCGAAGTGCGTGCTCCAGGCATTTTGAATTAGGACCGTACGTCTCCTGGTGATAGTTGACATCGGCGTCTGCAGGTAAAAATAATAATAGTAATAATAACACTAGTGATATAACAACACTAACAACACCAACAATAACATCAGTAACAACAATAATAACAATAACAATAATCCTTTTAATAATAGTGACAGTGAAAATGATAATAATAACATTAATAATAATAATGTGATATACTATAACACATGTATCTGGCTTTGACAAAACACTCATGATCTTACTCCGTTATCTGTCCAACTGTTTTGGCTATGTACACCTAATGCAGTACCACGTATGTGTTTCTTTAGGCTGATGCCACTGGCCACGTGAATCCGTTAGTGCATCTTCCGAAAGACTCTAGCAATGTGCAATGAACGAAATGGCTTCTAAACGGCCAGAGGTGAACTCCAACTCCGATCCAATTAATTCATAGACCGTGTCCTAACCATTAGACCACTGGATTAATGATTCTTGGCATAATTATAAACACCCACAGTTGATCAACATCCAAATCTCGAACACTGAAACGCGGCCAAGCAGCCCTCCCCAAATCTTTGTGTATTAAACATGTGCCAACTCTGTTTCCACCGGCTCTTCCATAGCCGGCGGGGCTGAGCCCCCCCCAATATTTTCGGTGGGGCTGTAGGCAGGATTTACCCCCACTGGAAATGTATTGGTGGGGAGCTGGAGATAGGATTAGCAACCCAATATGTATGGTGCAATTTTATGTTGGTGAGGTGTTGGTGAGTCTGAAGCTGTTTTTGCGAGTCTCATGGGCGATGCAAATCGAGGTTTTTGGATAGCCTGAAGGTGCTGTTTTTCTGTCAACCTCAAATGCTTGCTAACCGAGTTCTTCGTTTAAGTTATGTATTTTGGTGAGCCTCGGGGCGGGGGAGGATCATTTTGACGTTTCGGGTGACTTCAAAAAATTTGAACTTCGTCACAAAAATAGTTAACAGCACCCTCCTCCGTCTCCTCTGTCATATTCCGACGGTGGAGTGGTGTTAAAAACACCGGCTCAGCCCACACAATATTAATTTCGTTCCGGCGTCTATGGCGTGTACATTACTTTTATCAAACAAAACTGGCAAGGCAAAGATAGACGGATGTCACGCGAATAATTTTGATTGTGGCGTAGACAAGTCAAAGCGTGGCTATCCCGTAGTGCGGTTGTTTCCTTTGTTGGAATATAAGCCGAGCACAGGCCCCTGTTCTTGTAGTGTAAATTTGAGGCCAATATTTCAAAGACCGTACTATGGAATGTCCGACGGTCTGACAGCATTTCGTAAAGGCAATGTGTACGTGTCTTACTTAAAGCGTCCATGGCACGGTTACTGGAATCTTAATTATTTATGAGAAGGCAACTTTTTTTGAAATGCATTGGCTGTATTTCAGTTGAACGCCTTGACTGATAGAACCAATATATTCGTGAATAACTGTGCCAATACACTGTGATCTTGCAGTTGGTTCTGATAATCTAGTCGAGCCATTATGTGATGTCAGGGGGATAATGCACGTTTTTTTCTCCGAAACAATCACATAATGCAAAAGAACTAACGCGGACATGACGTAACTTGGAACAATCGTAGAAAACACGCAGTATTGCAAATATTGTATGTAATATGCTGATTCGCTCAAAACATATTATCATTTCCTGGTGGAAATTGTAAAATTTTCTCAAAATATAACTATTTACACGTCTAATTAGTCACAAGTTATCACATTAACTGCTTTTATTTCTTCACTTGGAGTATAAGAAAAACCAAAAAAACGTGTCATGGACAACTTAAATACGTTTATGAAACTTACTGGGCTGGAGATCCGCGTTGTCGCAGCGAACAGCTAGATTCTCCTCCGTCGTTGTGTTTATTAGATATGGCTGAAAATCATCATCACGTGAAATACAACCTCGTAATATATGCACATCTTACAGTCATCGAGCTAACGTATCAATTTTAACGTTTTCCTGCTAGACGGATAGCATTTCGGGCACCAAACTTTCAGGTTTTAATCTACAATACTTCGAAGGAAAAGTGGCCCGTTTACTTTTATTGAAATTGTCCGTTGATTAAACTGTGCTATTTTTTTGGTCTCGTATCTTATGTTATGCCGTGTTTGCGTGGAAAACCTTAAGAGACTTAAAGACACAAAGAAGAATAATAGTGTTTTATTTGACCTGAGTGATTTCCAAGTACATTTCCATTCTGTTAAAAAGAACTGTGTCTATTATCTTCGAAAATATGTTCGATATATATATTGGCCTATAATTACCTTTGTCGTTTACTCGTATATTCTTGTCTTTAATAATTGGTACAATAACAGACAGTGAAATTTCTTTTGGTATATAACCATGCACCAGAATCGAAGACACAAGGCTAGACAAAAGACAGCGAGTTGACTATCAGCGAACATAATATGTTCTGCATTGATACTGTCCAGACCTGGTGACTTATTTTGTGAAAGTCTTTTAATAATATCCATCAGTTCAACTGCAACAACAATCATTCTCTTACTGCCAGTGGAACAATCATAACAAAATTTATCACATCGGCTATCCTCCACATCATTAAAGAAATTTTCATAATGATGCTTCCACATTGACCCGATGTTTACAGCACCGTGTATATTATCAATGTTTGTCAGTTTTACTTTACTTTTTCGTACAGTGCTTAATTTCTTTCCAGAATTTGCGGTGGTCTTTTTGACACAACTGTTCTGTAATATTATTAGCATTGATAGTTTCTTCCTTCATTTTACATTTTCTGATCGCCTACTTGAATTTCATTCTGAATAATTTCATAACATTAAAAATGTCACCTTGTCTAGGTTTACCAATCGCTTGCCATATACAGTAAGCATCACGGTCTGCACAATGAAGCTCTTTTACTTGCTCGTTCCAACCAGGTACAGCATTATACTTATAAGCACCTTTGCGATTTGACCGAAGTGTGTGACCACACCTCTTCAATGTAATCACGATAAAATGTATTGTGGGTGTTATCTGTCCCAGGGTAGGCCTTGCTTAATTTTATTAGTATTGACACTACCACTAACGCATTCTGATACAATAGCACTGTCTATGCTGAACGATATTGAGTGGTGTTCAGAATAAATAATGTCATAAAGTATGGACATGTTAGATAGGCAATCCTTCGCATCAGCGGTACATATGATATGGTTTAGCCATGATGTTGTTCACCAGGCAGAACTAACGTTTGTATACGTGTATATCCGTATCGGGAAAGTATGTTTATCATATATAGCCAGAGTAAATTATTTGCAGAAATCAAGTAAGATATTCCCCAAAACTGATTTCTTGGAAATATCCGCATTAAAATCGCCAACAATAGTGATACATGAGTTATTAATATTATTAAGGTATATTGCAATGTTGGACATATAATCATTGAACCTGTCCCTGTTTTCCTCGCATTCATACGGTAAATACACGTTTAGTATATACTATTTCTTATTACCCCAACACATTGTTATACCGCATAGCCATTCATAGCATTGGTCAAGAATGTTGATGTATTGATCAAGGGAATGTTTCCATAAAAAGCTACACCAACATACGGCCTACAAGTTAAAATACCACAAGATGCATCTACAGGAGAAACACCATAACCCACATAACCATCGTGACAGATGTTTAGTGTGTGACAATCTTGTTTAGGGAGCATAAGCTCTTGTAGGCACAGTATATCATATTTCATTAACAAATCATTTTAGAAGGGCATAAAACCTTTAAATCCATTACAATTAAAAGATGTGATGATGTAAATTTCCATCAGTTAGTTCTTGGTGTTAAAGAATTTCCTCAAGTATACACCAGATGGCCAGTTGTCCGGGTTATAAAACTTTGATGAGTCATTGCACATAACACCAACCTTGAATGAGGCATAACTCTCATGCATAGTTTTTAGTTTCACACATTTGGCCTCGAGATTATGCACAGACTTCACATACAAAGACATGTCATCAACAGCGACCGTATGATCCAGTCGTGAGATGACGGCTGTCAGGAATCGTCCATCCTTTACTTTGAGCTGTTTGCCGCATTTCCGCGTGCCGATCACCGCCTTCGAACCGTTACTGCGCCTTTTCTTGCCAGGCACCAGCTTAAAGCCTTCATCAACGATAGTCTTACTTGGTTGTTTCGCGACACCCGGCGCACGGTTCCATACAGCGTTCGCAGCTGGTAGAAGTGTTTTGTTGTCCATCGCAGGGCTACGCTGACGAGTGGACGTAGCTCGAATGTTACTCACGGTTACGTCGGCCAACCTGTGGCTCGGTTCGGCTGTGGTGACTGCGCTGATCGGCGGCAGATTCACCCGAAGCTTCTGTCGATATCTGTCGTGAGTTCAGGCTTACGCTGAGGCCATATCACCGGATCAAGTTCCCTCGATTTGACGGCTGACATGTCACGCCGCAGATCCGCCATTTCTGCCCGCATCGCACGAAACTCAAAAATAATGTGACAGAAGTCGATATTGTTGACTTCGAGCGGCGGCAAGGTGGACAAATCCGTAACCGCAAACACTGGCAGTCCCCTAGGCGACTTGTGCAGCAGCATCAGTATATCATCGATGTTGTTTTTATCTTTATGATGTCCTTGCCGGCCCTGACGTAGAGCAAGATTATTGACGACTTCGCATTCGTATAGGGTTTGTTTGGCTGCTGTGACCTCGCTGGAAGTGAAGTGGTCTATGCACAACTTGACCAGCGTATCTTGCACCATGACGTCAATGTTGTTAAATAGATAGCAAAGTATACCATTGCATACGATGTGAGTTTGGCCATCTGTCTGAACTTCACACTGACCACGGGCCGGGATCTGCAGTTGGCAGTGTGATCACTTGCATTGTTCGAAGGGGCAGCGCAGTCAATCATAATGGTTGTCATACTGACGGGCGCTTGAGCGTGACCAGTGCGTTCACGGTCAGAAGAACAAAGCCGTAGCATAGCTGTCTTATGCAATATTACAGGTAGAACCCAGTCAATACCGTGCGATAAAATGTGGTGTGACCACAATCATATAAATGTCCCATAAACTCACGTCAATATTCGATTTTAAAAGTACAGTCCCAACTCCGAGTACAGATTTCTTCCAATTGGCTTGGTTCTGTCGGTCTAATCACAGCATTTACTCTTTCCCGCAGGTTAATATCGAGAGTCAGGTGTAGATAAACCACAATGTAAACAGACCTAAATATACATATATATCTAGCTTATCAGACATTTTAGAGTCAGAAACATTGAAACATTTTGGAAATGTTGGCTTAGTTTTACCTTTGGAAAAACATTCATTCATTGTACTCCAAGTGTTTTTATATCAAATTTGAACTTGTTAAAACATGTTTCAAAGTACATTCGCTTTGATGTCCGAAAACTTTTTTTTAGAATACTGTTATACGATTTTAATTTACTTTTAATTATATCATATTCACATGACACAGGGTTTGGTACTTTTAGTTGCTTATACAATTTATCCCTATATTTTGTTGATCTTAATAGACCTAAAGTTATCCATGGAAACATGTTATGTTTGTATCTGTTGAATTTCACTATCTTACTATTCATGTATTTATTTTTAGATTTATTTATTTCGTTAAGCATAATGCTATAGCTTAGGTTTGGGTCTGCATTTAAATTCGACTTATTGTATAATTATTAGAAGCAACTAAATCATTTTATATATCTTTGACATAGCATCTTTTTTTTTAATGTTAATTTTTATAAATTTGGAAGGGTGTTCTTTTTTGAGAGCAGTATCTAAAACATGAGATAGGGTTGATGAAATGGGATTATTGAAAGAGAAAAAACCTGCCATGTGTGTATGTTATGCATTGGAATATTGTAAGCGTTCTGTCATTAAAATAAACTTAAATGTTAACACATCTGAGCCTATTATATGCTTTTCGTAACAAGTAGGTATGCAATATTGACATGTATATTAACTGCAAAGGCGTACACTATCTTTCCAAACATTTTGATACCAACATTAACTAGATAGCTGTGTAATTCGTAGATATATAGTCGATTGTGTTTGAAGACGGTGGTTATAAAAAATAAGGGGAATGGATAGTGTTGTGGCTACGCATGCAATATACATTTTTTCTGACAAACATATTATTTTATTTGAACTGGGATTCATGTGAGTCAAAACAAATAATAGTCATGCGCCATGCGTGTAAGCAATGCATTGAACTATTGTGCGACTTCGGTCCCTAAACCAAACTAAAATGTTGACATATCTTAGCATATTTCGTTCTTTTTGTTCAAGTAGGTCTGTGATATTGACATTTATATTACATTTATTGTCAAAAATCTAGTGTTATTTTATTTGGAAATGAAATTGGATTGTTCGGAGATATAATGTAGTTGTCATGTACCAGATGTGTAAGTAAGGATTTGAAATAATGCCCACCCTTGTTATCATATCTCAGCACGTGTTGTGTTTTTCTTTCAACGTCGTCTACAATATTGATATGCGTATTAAGATATGTATTTCACCATTCAAAACATTTTGATACCTAAATTAGCTAATTAGTCTTGTAATTAGTATACATATTTCCGATTATGTTCTTGGGCGGCGGTTATGAAAATATAAAGGGAAAGGGTTAATATTTTGGTTGTGTATGCAATGTCGTTTATCGTACATTCTAGTGCTGGGTTATTTATTGCGAAGTTTTGTATGTAAAATAATTGTCACGTGCCACGTAAGTAAGTCATTGTTTTGAACTATTGTACACCTTCGGTTACAAAACCTAACAGGTATGTTAATATAATTTGGTATGTTTTGTGTTTCATTTCAATTACATCTTTCTATTCATTTGAAATTTGCTGTACACAAATGTTTACGGTGTATCCCTATAATTAGTAGATATACAGCCGATAATGTACATTTTGAAAAACATTCAAAATATCTGCCTCCATTTTCAAACAATAGCTCACTTCTTAGTAAAAAATCACAATAGAAAGTGTCATCCGGGCTCATTGTGACCGTTAATGGCATAGATAAATCCTGGCGAGGGTGACAATTTGGAACATTTAGGTACCCTAGAAGTGATTTGTTTCCAGATTATTTGCTTAGTCTATGAGGAGGTATGGTTGCTGGAGGGTGCTGATGGATTGTTCAGTCTCCTCCTCTTCTTTTTGTGTGTGTTCTCCCAGTTCGTTTTCGAAAATGTATGTCCCTTGTCCCACTTGCCGCCTCCGGGAGACGCGATCTGCCGCCTGAGCTTCCCACTGGTAATGGCTGATTTTGCATGCTGTAAGTGACGTCTTCAATGAGTCCTTGTGTCGCCTCCGTCGAGCCCCTCTGTCGCGTTTCCCAGCAAAGCTCTCCAATCAGGGTTAACTTTTGCAAGCGGTTTTCCTCCATTCTTGAGACATGGCCTGCGCATCGTAGCTGCATCTGAAGGAGTGTAACCCCCATGCTGGTGATCTTTGCAGACTCCAGCACCTCGATGTTGTTGATAGATATGGAGGATTGTTCGGAGACATCACTGGCGGAACTATTCAAGGATGAGCACATGACGACGGTCATCCGTGATTGCGCACCATACAGAACAACAGCTCTGTAAACGCCCACTTTTGTGTCTGTTCAGAGGCTATGATTGTTCCATACACGTTTGTAAAGTAAACCGAAGTCGCTGTTCGAATTGGACAGCCTGTTGCCGACTTCTTTCTTGATCTTCGCTTCAGATGCGCTCACTAACCACACGTAGCAGAACTGATCGACTGCCTTCAGCTCTGTTTGCGCGATGGCGAGGGTTGGGAGTGATGGTTAAACTGTCAATTGATCAGTTGTGGAAGGTTTACTGAGTGCATTATCATAGAAAATACGCGTATGGTGAAGTTAAGAACACTTGTCTAACGCCTGGTTTGGTTTAATTCATTCTGTGGGCGTTTACAAAAGTATGCGTGGCCCTAAATGCGAAGGGTCTAGGATGTTAGTATGGAAAATCCTAACACAATCACCCTACACAGACACACACGCACCCCACCACCATCACACCTAAAGGCATACGAATGATACTATGCATTCTACAGTGGCTCACGTGCACATCTTAGTTTTAACGTACATTTGGAGCCATTGAATCAATACATGCGTGGCTGTATTACGTGTCCACTTATGTATATTAGCATATTACCTTTAGCATGACTTTCTACCTACCGTCAACATTGGGCAGTAGTCAGCACTCTTACTTTTTCCGCCGTAGAAACTGGTCAAGTTTTCGTTGAATCCAGTAGGCAGCTTGTCAACATGCTGCAAAGTTTATGTTTCCAATAAAAGAACAAAGAATATATTTCAAATGCTGGACAAAACACCTAAGTTTACTATATGTACAAAAAATGCCCATCCTCCGAGTGGCTATATGCAGACAAGATTGAACAAGATTGCCATCCAGAGAATTAACTCTAGATGGCAGGTGGACAAGGAAGCCATTTGGCTTATCGAGAGTCCAACCCTTTTATCCGCAGAAGGTTTTCCGGAGAATTCGTAAATAACGTTCGTTATGACATCTAGAACAGTTTCGGAGACACGGGAAGATTGTCCAAGAGAAGGAACGAGGAACATAGAAATAATGTATACAACACTCAAAAATTCAGACCGAATAATAAAGCACGTGCAAGTAGCCACCTGGATACGAAAAACAAAGAAGACAGGCATCGACTTGCACTTGTCAACACCCACTGAAATGTGCAATAGCAGTTCCATCGACGTATCGGGATAATTTCTCTTTACAGATCACGACACTAAAATATAAGACTTTAGTAGCAACCAATTCGCGAGCAATGCTGATTGCCAGCACGGTACTACCAGCATTAACATTAGTTTTGATATATTTTTCTTTGCGTGATTGACACATTCTATTCAACAACATGCAAAAGCATCCGAGTATGAGCCTCTTTGTGAGTCCACGATGAGAACCACTGAAAGTTAATTGCCTCTGAAGACAGTACGTCTTCTCCACATTCGATCACGTCCTTGCCAGAACATGTTTCGGCAATCACGTTCACTTATCAGCCGAAGCTATTATGATTTATTGTATTTTACTCGCAGGCACAGGCAAATTATTTCTTTTCTTTTGTGTGGCACCGTCGAGGCTGTCAGTTTGGTAGGGGAAATTTGGGACCCACGATCATAGGGACGCTTTCAGCCACCCCCTGTAACTTTGCTAATTCTTATCAGACTTTTACTTTTTCAAGTTATATAGACGCATGTCATGCTAGTTAAACTCCACGGCTACCTGAATAATTGCGGACGATTAATGTCGCGCAAAATCACGATTGTATGCGTTTTAACTAATAAAATAATGTTGAGTAACATTTCGTATTTTTTTCATAGATCTACCACCAACAATGCAATGTTGTTGGTTGTGATATAATGACAATAAGGGATACAAGTTCTGTCAATACATGAAACAGTTATTGACAGATGCTTGTCTATTTTTTAACAAAACTCGTTTTGGATGTACATTTGTGCACAGGCCCCCATGAGCCGGACAATGCGGGGTCCGACTAGCCGGTTAATGGATGTGAACATTTACTTGTGCAACGCTCCACATTTGTGTGCGTTCAGTGAGGCATGTCGGTAATGTTCGAATATTTGTATATTATGATATGTCAATGTTAGAATATAGCCAATTAAACATTAGTTTCATATAAATTTGGAACGCCACAATATAAAGTGTGGAGAAACAGACAATGAATCGATTGTTGATCGATTGGTAATTAACGTATAACTTAGTTTACACAATGATCATATATTGCAAACGTTAATTGAGCTAGATTATGCCCAAGAAAGGAAATAAAGCCGGTTGCTTGGATCATCTATAATGTATCAGAATCGTTAGTTAGTTCAGATAGGTTAATGAGGGACAAGAGAGAACGTGAAACCCGCCAATAGCATCTAGAAATATATATATGCTATAATAAACAGTAAATAGGCTGAGGGGTATCTTACAATATACCTTTTACGAAACTTACATTTATGCAAATGCCAGTCGGCACATATTTTCTGCAGGAAAAGTAGTAATGCATGACGTGCAGACATTGCCAAGCCTGAATATCACATCTTAATTCCAGTGATGGTGAACAACGCGTCGCACATATACCACATGTTTATTGCAATAACGATCATTTGTTAAACTCACTGATCTACAGTAAATGTAAATGTGTTGTTGTGGCTCAGGGAATCTCAGGTTGGGGTCCTTTCTACAGTACATGTGACGTATGACATCGTCGTACATGTGAGATAATTCGTAATTTCCCTCGTCTCGGTTGATTGGTGTCCTAGCCTTTCTGATCCTTGTGGCATATTTCGTTTGTCGAGTTCTTCTGTTGGTTTCCTTTTATAAGTTTATATGTAGTGCAGTATCCAGTCCTCGGGACTGTTCAAAGCCCTTTACACTTTATTCCCTGGCAGACCTGTTTAATCGAACACGATCTCCACTTCTCTGGGTAGCCTCCAGCCATGCTTCAATTAAAGCGCGAAGACTATTCGTGCACGAATATCCACCACTGGCTATAGCCAGTTAATCAATCATACAGCTGATTGAAATGGAGCAACGTAGAATAAACGAACTTGCCCAAAGATCGACACCACAGCATAGCATTCGAACCCGGGTTCACTCAGTCTAGAGCCTGAAGCCCCAGCACTGCACTGCACTCCCTAGTAGAAGGCTCCATACACATTTTCGCACCTGTACGACACGTATAGGGCAACCCACCTGGAACTCCACCGGGAGCTCTTTTGCGTGCTGCATCATGTCGCAAATGCTGATGCTGTCACGTCGCAGCGAGCAGAACAACCGAGTCTTGTCAAAGCTATCACAATATGGAGTGACTGGCTTGTTGCTGCAAAACATACGCATGACTTACTCTAATTACGTATGTATATATACATAATATATATAGCGAGTTATGTTGCATTTTCAGATTAATGGAGCTGGTCTTCTGGTTATATATATTATATGTATCTATGTGTGTGTTCTTTTTATTATTTATTTAATTTAATTATTATGATACATAGACGAAGGAGAGGAACCCGTACGATTTCAGATAGTTGTTTTGTTACATCTAGCTAGAAGGATATTGTCAACTTCGATGCCGAAACCTGCACCGTCTAGTGGACATTTATGACTAACAGTAGCTGGGGGATTCTGGTTCTTTGTCAGGATTCCATCAATGACTGCAATTCTGTATATTTTATAGTTTTAGTTGTTTCCAGTACTCAGGAACGTTCTATAAACTGACTAATCTGTACATATATTTGGTTACAATGTTATGTTATGATGTCTCATTTAACTAGTCAGCCTTTTTCAGAAGATCCATTCCAGCTGTCATGATGCCATCATTGACTGCCGCTGCAGAACTCCTGTGTCGGATAGTTAGCTGTTGGGAATCAACCATTTACTGTAATAATATGGCCATCTGTAGCTACTAAACTTTGCTTCCCTCTAGGACAATTGTTTTAGCATCACTCTTTGAAGCATGATATTTCTTGAGTGTACAAATTCCCTGCATAGTTATTGATTTGTACGAAAATGATACGATTTTGGACAGGAAGCCAATGCGAGTCGCAACTTTTGCTAAACAATAGTTGCACGTTTTAATGCTGTCATATAATTAAAGTCGATATTGTGATATTGTAGCTTACGCTGCTCGACGAGTTTTCATATACTCCATACAACTATGTTTTGCAAAGGCACACCCGGCATGATGCCCAAATTGAAGCTTTTCCGCATTGGCCCAGTTAACCTTGTACCACCTACAACAATACATTGCACATTCACTGCAAACACTCGATCTGGCTGCCACTCGATGCCCACTATTACCACGATCTGAAATATTAAGCATTCAAACGTGTCGAATGAAGTCGCTAGTTTTAATCAAGAACATACGTGTTAAATGCCTGTGTGTTTTGTATTCAGGGACATTGTGTCGTGATATAACGTCCAGGGAGGACTACAACATTAGCAAATTCCACCTATTTAAACAACGTATGTAATCCACATAGGAAACAATAAAAACATGTTTGCATTATTAGAGTCTCAAAGGCGCAACCATGGGTTTCAAAATGTGATTAATGGCTTGGCGGCCATCTTGAAAAATTACCAACTAAATCCAATGTCTTCATGGAATAATAACTGCGTCAGCTAATACCACATTTCTGGTGTCAAATTGTAGGTTTTTGGGGACATGGATAATAAAAAAAATTAAATTGAACTTCTGACACATTCACATCCGCCATTTTTAAAGATGGCGGTCGTCAATACAAATTCACCATATCTTACCAACTACTTCATATAGAGTAGATGTTTTTTATGTATGTGCATAGGCTTGTGGACAGCGGCTTTTAGTAAAATAATATATTTGACATTCGCTGTTATTGATCTGTCAGTCATTTTTTTAAAGATGGCGCCCGTCTTAAGAACGACATAATCTAGAACCGCGTGCATATAGGGTTTTCAGTTCAGGCGATTTCAAATATGCATTACTTTTTTGTGATCTTTTACTTTCTGACCTAACCATAAAAACGACCACTTACAGCCGCCAAACTTCTCCTCACATATCTTAGATACATATACACATACTACGTTACAATACAAGTATCAATGATATTGATGCCAGGAGCATTTATGGTTTTTTTTTAATGTCATGAAACTGGTTTTATCTACGTTAAGGGATACTTTGTTTAATTCGAACCAACTTTGTAATTTCACCAACTCCTGGTTGAGTACGGCGCTAAGCATATTTGGATCATCAGCACAATAGAATATGTTAGTGTCATCTGCAAATAAAATGAATTTTACTATATCAGAAACTTTGCATACGTCATTGCTATAAATCAAATATAAGTTTGGTCCAAGTATTGATCCATGCGGTATTCCACATAATATGTTTAAAACATTAGATTTTACATTATCAATACATACAAATTGTTTCCTCTTTTTAAGGTAAGTGCCCAACCAATTATTTACAACCTCACGTATACCACACACTACTATTTTTATAACAGCAGATTGTGGTTTACAGTGTCGAAAGCTTTTTTCAAGTATATAAACACGCCTACTGACTATTTATTCTTATCAATTGCATTTGCTATTTCCTCAGTTAACTCCAACAACGCCATGGAGGTTGATCTGTTTTTTTGAAAACCGTATTGACTTTCATTCAGTATATCATTAAGTTCTATAAAATTATGTAACCTGAGGTCAAAGAGCTTTTCTAGAATTTTGGAGAACTGAGGTAATAATGACACAGGCCTTTTTATGTCCAGTTTTGAATAACGGAATGACTTTTGCCACTTTCATTTTATCCGGAAATATGTCGGATTTAAAAGATCTATTACAGATCTGAGTAAATAGTTTTACAATATGAGAAATAACGTTTTTATGATATACATGTCAATATTATCATAATCATTAGAATATTTCCCTTTAACATTTTTAACAACATTTAGTACTTCTTGTTCATCCGTAGCACGGAGAAACATAGAGGCTTTCGTTCTGATTTGTACATCCTCGTAATTACAGGTTGCATTTAATGGTGTTTTGATTTTCCTGGCAAGCCGTGGTCCAACATTTACGAAGAAATCGTTAAAGCCATTGGCTATTCCTGATTTATCAATTAGGATTTCATTGTCGCCGATAAGTGAATCTGGAATAGATTTATAGGCGTTTCCCTTTTTGATTATTGAATTTAATACTTTTCAAGTTCCTTTAATATCATGGTGATTTTTTTTGTAATAATAATATCTTTTTCAGCTTGTCTTAGAATATTAATTAGCTTATTTTTATATATTTTCTATCTTTCCTCTGTGCTTTTTGATTTATATGCAAGATATTTTTTGTAGAGATTGTTTTTCTGTTTACATTCATTTGCTAATCCTTTTGTAAACCATGGCTTATATGAGTTGTGAATCTTATTATACACCTTTCTGATCGGACAATGAGTATTGTATAGATCGGTGAAAGTGTTAACAAATTCACTATATGCCACGTTAATATCCTCCGGTTGCATAATCAAGTCCCAATTACAGTTGGCCAATGCCGAGCTAAATGACTGTATACAATGCTCGTTTCTATACCTCACATATTTAAAACTTTGTCCTTTAGGTCTATCAATGTTACTTCTAGTCAATGCGAAAACAGGTAAATGGTCATTAACATCTGCAATTAATAACCCAAGGCGCGGCAACTGGTAGGTGCGACACACGGCAGGTGCAGAATCTAGCAGTACGTGACCACCAAAAACCATGGCGAATGCGACAATATGGTAGGCAACAATGGTTGCTAAGAAATGGTGATATTTGTACTGACGACTGCCATCTTTAAAAATGGCGGATTCGATTGTCAGAGAAGTTGGCATTTGAAATCCTTGACCACTAAAACCTACAAATTGACACCAGAAATACGGTTATACGTGACGTAGTTATTATTATATGAGAACTTTGGATTTGGAGGTAAATTTCAAGATGGCCGCCAAGCCAAGACACACATTTTCACAAGTGACGTCCACGTCAAAAGGGAGCCTTAGGTCATAGACAACAGCTCTGGTAGGTCAAACTTTTGCTCGAGTGGGTGCGAAAGTAAAAAATATATAGTTTTGGTCACCAGACTGACTGAATAAATGCGTTACAAATACAATGTTTGCGTCACAGCATCTGCCATGTGACGCAGGACGGATATTATTAATATGTGGAGTTGGGTCCAGCTGTGTCACAACTTATAGGAGTATTTTATTATTATTATTATAGTTACCACTATTTCAACATTATCATATATCTGGATGGAGTTTGCATTAATAATAATAATAAACTTTATGTACACGCCATCAAATCCGGGAATAATGACCCGTTCATGGGTGTTTACAAATCGGCAATCATCTAAGAAGCTTAAAAACGCATTTAAGAGAAATAAATAAGAAAATAAATAAAGTTAGGAAGCAAAATCCTAGTATATATATATATATATATACATAAATCTTTGTATAGTAAAATTACGGGTAAATACAATAATAAAATAAACGATTATGAAAAGTGCTGAACAGCTGAACATACTGGATAAAATCAATATATAAAAGCCTAAATTACATTAAATAATTTGATTAGATACTAAAATGTGATTATGAGATAAATAAGACTAAAGATTAATTAAAACTATATGCATGAATAATAGAAAGGTTAAATGATGTATGAATGTATTAGTTTGAGAACAGAAATGTCTTCAATTATTTTCCAAACTACTTAGTGTTCTCAATCACCCGTAGTTCCAGAGGCAGAGAATTCCACAATGTCGGCCCACCACATGCAAACACCCGGCGACCATAACGTTCTAGGTTCACGCGTGGAACGTCCAGAAACAGACCACCGCCAGAGCGTAGGGTCTTGCGTGGTAAGTGACGATGTAACAGTGACGCGAGATACACTGGAGTGTCTGCATACAGTGCCGTGTGTACAACCATGAGTAACATGTACTAGATGCGCTTTCTCATTGGGAGCCAGTGTAGCTGTTGTAGGACCGCAGTGATAGATCGCAGGTCACCTCGTCGAAGTTGCATCACAACACGAGTGGCTGATCGTTAGACTCTCTCTAGACCCTGCAGCAGACGATCACGTATACCAAACAGCATCGCATTTCCATAATCAATTCAGGATATCACAAGTGCATGGACAAGACATTTGTAGACACTGGTCGTCATTGCCTCTCGTACACAAGCAATTTTCAAGAGATGGTAATAAGCACTTCGACATACATTTGGCACCTGCGTCGTCATCGATAAATCAGCATCGATTGCAACACCAATATTACGGACGATGGTCGATGTCGCTACATATTGTCCGCATATGTCGACGTGATCAATGAGTATTGGTCTGCGCATGCTCGATGAACGTATAACAATTGCTTCCGTTTTGCTCTCGTTGAGAACCAGTCCGTTGTCATAGAGCCATGTTTTAACTTCACTGATGCAAGCCTCCATTCTGATGAGAGCGTTTGTATGCTCAAACGATGGAAAATCGACGTATGACATCGGCGTACAGATGGTGTTGTACGTCGTGTCGGTTGAGTAAATTCGTAAGAGGCACAATTTAGGCGATGAAGAGCACCGGTCCAAGAACCGACCCTTGTGGTACTCCGGATTGTTCACCATTACGATAATTATACAATCGCCAAACTCACAGCAACACGATATCTTAACGTAAACCACAATGAAATGTACTACATGAACTATTTAGCGTTACAACGCACATGGGGAAGTAAATTTATGTTTACACTTTGACTTACCCCTTTTTCCAACTAACAGTTAATATTATACTCTCTGTCTATGTACAATATATATATATATATACATACATACAGTATATAATATGTAATATAAAATTATATGTAAATGACTAGTTTAATTGATCGTATATGTATTATAGTGTTGTTTCGTTGTTGTCAATAAATATGATCAGATTTGATGATTTGAAAACACTAGATGGTTGTATACGACTCCGCTTGTTTTGTTATCTTTTGTATCATCAAGCTATTTGGTATTGACACATCCTACATTATATATAGCTATCCTCGTTGCCTTCTGTAGGTCATATATATATATATATATATATATGACCTACAGAAGGCAACGAGGATAGCTATATATATATATATATACTGCATATATATATATATAAATATATATATTATCTAAAGGCAGCATAGGGAGACCACTCCATTATGAGAGATAGGATATACAACATCCGAAAAAAATGCTCTACAAATCACCTAAAACTTTTGGGCGCAAACAATTATACGTATCAATATGTTGATGGTTATACTACGTGTACTTCTAGTTTGAATTTAAATTAAAACATATTATCCACGCAACCAAGGTGTGAACATTTTAGGGAGACCGACTTTGGTTTCCTTAAAAGCAGCGGTCTCCTAAGAGCGGCGCAGTATGCATATTTTGTCTCCCTATGCTACATTTAGAATTATGCATACATATAAATAAATATAATGTTATATATATATATACATATATACTGAAGGATTGGTTGATTGGCATATTACCGAATATCGTGGCTCCGCCACATCTCATAACAAGATAGAAAATGTCAAAATGATATGAATGTCAGTGTCAATCAAATATAAAATATTCGAAATAGCTGCCCCTAAACCTGAATTAAATAATTACAACTATAAATAACGAAGTTGCTAAGATATGTGGAAATTGGTTTTGATTGCTGGAGAAAGTAGAACGTACAATATTATAAATAGGCGATTAATAAAACCTATACATCAACACCAAAACAACTTCATGTAACGTTCACTACCTACGTTGTTTTTGAAAATGATTATGTATGTCAGACATGTTGATATTCAAGATTATCGGTTCCGGCCAGCATCCATGATTGCCAACATTATTTATCTTGCTGTGTGGGATATATAGAAAGTATATAGGTATGTGTGATCTTCTAATACTGCCCACGCGATTCCATGGCTATTAAGATAATGTTAATAAAATTATCAACCAGAGATAAACTGTTCATCTTATGAGTCAACAAACAAGCAAGCAACCGATTGAACGAGTGATTGAATAGCTGAATGAATGAATGAACGAACAAACGGTAGAACGAAATAACGAACGAACGAACGAACGAAGGAAAGAATAAACGAACGAAGGGGAGAATTAATGAATTTAATGAAAGAACGGACGAACGATTTATACAGAAACACAAGTAGGTGTAAATAAAGATATCATCACTACACATATTATTAATCTTAATAACATATAGTATTGGTTTTCTTGCCCGCTGTCCTCCATCAAAGCAAGTGTAATCCGCGAGAATACGGGGTATTCGGAGAGTTCGCCTGTCAACGCTTCATTCTACAACCACCACACTTAGCCTTGGTCGGTTCAATATCTGATTTAATTATAATGAATAAACAACCAAGACGTCATTATGTGTACGGTGAACACACGGCTAGATATCTTATTAATTATATATAATATGATCACACGGCTAGATATATGAAGTAATTACATAGGTGAACACATGATCAAATATGTGACGTTATTATATATATATACATATAATTTATATATATATACACATATATATAGAACACACGGATAGATTATATGATTACTTAGTACAATAATATAAACACACGTCAATCTATTGACTTAATTCCATATATTAACACAAGACTAGAAATCTGGCGGGATTCCCGTAATGTGACCACACGAGCAGACAACATTCTATATACCATTAATCCATAGGTAGATATCTTACTTCAATATAAATACACTGCGTACTCACGGCTAGCTATATATAATTAATTAATATATGATGAACACACGGTTACATATATGGCTTTGCTGTACACATGGCGAGCATACTAATAAAGAGCACGTTGTTGATCGGTTCACGTGATATTACTGACCTATTTGTTCAACAGTTTGAGTTGTGTGCGTGCGTGCGTGCGTGCGTGGCATATATTGTGCTGTGAACATAACGTCAGCTGTATGATATAATGATTGCGACGAGCACTAAATACGGACCGACATTTTTCACCGTGACTTGGTAGTGTCCTCACCCCAAACACTCTCTTTGCCCAGTATTTGTCTTTCTTATTCATTTCAGCGCCCTCCAGGTCGGGACAATCGAAATGTCGTCTTGCCTCTCTCTGTCAATACGAAGTTTATTAATCCATTTTAATAATATATTTATTTAATTTAGTTAGTTTGTTCTTAAAGCAGCAAATTGTTTAATTTTAGTAGTTACGTCTAACCAATATCTAGCCGATACTTCATGTTGTATCAGTTACTGATCTACAAATGTATGTTTAAACTTCGTATCATATTCTTACTGTATTATACATTTTAAAATGTAAACTAATTATTGTGTAATAGCGATTATGTTCTAACAATGTTCTATTTTAAACGCCTTTCAACATTATGTTTATAACCAGAGACATGCGCTATAGGATTAAAATGTATTAATTAATAATACGAAGTTGACTAGTGACCATCTTCGCAATGACACCTCGTCCAGTTTACGATTGACCTAAATTTGGGTTCCGTGCAATTTGCTTTACAAAACAATTTACAATTTACTTTTTTTTTGAATATGAATGTCATCTACAATGTCTCAGTCATCAGAAAATATTAACGTGGCACTTTTAGTTTTTAAAGAAATGGCAGCCATTTTACAAAATGGCCGGAAAATCACATTTCGGCATGTCTTAACAACTTCGTCACCATAATTGTGGTGTCAATGCAAGGTTTTAGAAAACAAACATTTCAAATAGTTTACACTTGACCTTCTCTGACTTTCAGATCCGTCATTTTTAAAGATGGCGATCGTCAAAACAAATATCACAATATCATAGAGTCATCGTGTCTACGTCGATGTGTAAAATTGTGTTTAGCGATTTCAAGTATGTTTTAAATGACCTTCACCGACATTCAAATATCCACCATGTATAAAGATGGCGCCTGTCAGCGCTTAATATTCCTACATCACAAGAATTACATCACCTAGGGTCATAACATGGAAGTCAAACTATAGGTTTTCAGGTGCAACTATTGCTGTTCCCCTTCTTCGACTTTCATATCCTCCATTTTCAGCACATCATGTGACCGCCAAATATTCGGCTTGAGACAATGAGTAAAGTCGTCACTTCAAACGTTGTTTTATTGACTTTTTGGTGATACCTACCCTCTAAATACACAATCAGGATTACTGAAAGTTTCACTCATCCTGCTCACGCCCACTCCCGGTCATCTGTGTATCGGAATGATTTATCTGTACCGATCGCTATCATAAGACTTGTGCATTCAAGTTTTTTTTTTCCTATTCACCATTATTCGAGGCGCTTAAAAGCATCCGAGATGCAGCCTGTTTGTGTATACACAGTGACAGCCACTCCAAGTTAGTTGCTTTGAGCGCAGCACATCTTCTCCACGTGTGACCACCACCTTGCTAGGAAATGTTCAGGCAGTCACTCGTTCACACAGCAATTGAAATGGTTGTCTTACTATTTTGCGTTCTAAGGAACTTTGACCCGTGTGCACTGTGCAGGTTACTTCTTTCTTCTGTATGTGTCCGTCCCTCTTTTCTTCGGTGGTGTGGCCTTCAGGCTGTAAGCTATGTTCAAAGCATAAACTAAGAAGGCTTGAGGATGTTAAAGAATGCTGTGCCGTCAATTATGATCAAGTATGCTTCCTTTATTGTGCAAGCTGGCACAGTCATTGTGAGACACCAGGTCGTCTAGGCACTGTCTGACCGTGACCATGGCTAATTATTATACCAGAAAAAGGATTGAGGTCAAATATGCAATTATGGCAAGCGAAACATAATATTAAAAACAATTTACGGTCATGTTTCAAAGACAACAACTTATGTTGTGCATACATGTGCATAAATTCATTCCTTAAGGTATCGACTGAAGAAATATAACTTGTTCCTTGGGATTCATTGAGTATTGTTTAGCTTACCACCATATTTTTTTTAATGAATTCTGCGCATGACTGGGATGGCAGAACTACGTCCTCGTGGTCCAATCCGGGTGCTGGTCTGCAAGGGCCAGTAGTTAAGTGTTCTACCCCTCACCGTTGGGCGGGGATGTATAGCGCGTGCTCGGAATATTTCAGAATGTCGAGTCGCTGCTTCCTCAAACGCATCAGTAGTTGTAATAGATGGGGCTGGCTTCACAGCTGGTATTAATCACAGTAGGAATGGTGATGAGCTGCTTAGATGCGAGGTATGTTGGATGCCCGGTGCTACCAACAGGGGAATGTCACTCCGCCAACGCATTATGCACCCAGAGTGGTCTTCGTTAAACCTAGTTGGAGTAGAGAAGAAATAGTGCTCGTGGAGCGGGAGAAGATCCAGGGAGTTCCACCCCCACCCCATCCCAGGAGTTAGGGAGCAGGGTGGTGCAACCCCAGTTCGGAAATGGGTAACACCTGAACCTAAGAGTCGAAGGGGACCAAAGACAAGGTGGTCGGATGAGCTGATGGCTAGCATGGCCGCTGTAGAAGAAAGGCTGGTTGCCGCGGGGTGTAGGAAACTGAATGTTGAGTTGGCTAAATGGAAAATATTCCCGGAGCGTACGCTCGAGGGTATCAGAGGAATGAAACGTCTTCCTAAGTACAAAAGCCTTTTGAAAGTCAGTTGCGCACGCAAGTCCAGTGCAACGTCGCTCCCCCCCCCGTTCTAGTCGTGACGCCTCCCGGTCGCGTCGAACCAATGGTAGTAGACAGTGTAGAACTGGTGTCTCCGGGTAGTACAATGACAGATATGGACACCTTTGTCCCCGAAACTGTATCTGACACAATTACCGATAGAGACTTAAACACTGAATGCGACGAAACGCTTGAACGTGACATCATGCTAGAACGTGACGAAATGCTTCGGATGTTGATGACAAGCCCAAAAAATCCCATCGGGTCTCCTGCCGAGAGCGAGCTTCAATCTGACGAGCATGTGACCTGAATTTTATATTCTGACAATTTTTTGTCGAGTCCGTCTTGTAATCCCCGACATGGCGACGTGAGTCAAACTGTCAGGCACGTTGGAGGAAGTTCGACCCAAGATCCAGCTGATGATAACAACAGTCAGTATGAATTGTGGCGCGATGGATTGAAAAACGAGCTCATCAACGCGCTTGGTTACTTTGCCGGGCTGGACTCGTGGCAGTTCCTCGACTTCCAATCCGGCCAATTGAATCGGCTGGAAATAAGCATGATCGATAATGAATATGCGAAATGGATCGAACATGAGCTGGGTTCGTCCCTCGTATTGATGAGGGTAAGAAGCACAACAAATCAATAAGACAAAGAACCATGTTGAGATAGATTTAACATATTGTGTTTAATAAGAAAATCCGCCATGTGATCTTTAATTAGTCTTTATAATAATTTGCAAATCACTGACGTTAAACTCACTGGACTGTAGTTCTCTGACTTGTTTCTGGAACCTTTTTTTTAATAAGGGTATAATGTTTGCTTCTTTCCATTCAAACGGAATCACTCCCTCTTCTAATGACAAGTTGAAAACTGTTGCAAGTGGTATATTAATTTGTTATGCAATTTCCAATAGTAGTTTGGGCGGAATGCCATAGCCCTAATTTTCTTAGCTACCATTTCCGGGGTTACAATTAACTCTCCTAAATAGTATGATTCTGCCACCTTAACTTAGCCTCTGGTACTGGCAGTGAACTAATATCTTCCCAGGTAAACACTGAACTAAAATACTCATTCAAGTCTTCTGCCATTAAGAATCGCTGATATTATATTTCCAGCATTATCTTCTAGAGGACCGACCTCATCCTGGACTTTCTGTTTGGTCCGAACATATGCATAAAAACTCTTGCTGTCTTGTTTTATATTACAAATGAATTTTTGTGCGTAGCTTCTCTTCGAATTTATAATTTCAGTTGTAGCTTGGTTTAGTGCTTCTTTAAAAATGTTGTAGTCTTCGTAATTTCTAGTACGTCTATATGACTTCCACATCATTTGTTTATACTTAATTTTTCTAAAGGCTTCTTTCGATAAGTCTTTCTTGTGGCCCGTTTCCCTTGTTTAAATTTTTTTATAAACGATGCACTCTATTTCACTCTTTAAGATATTTCAGCATTCTGCTGTTGTATTATGCTTCAGTGTGTTGTTCCAGTCTATCTTTGCTAAATGGAATTAATCACATCACAGAAGCATATTTTATCCATAAATATAAGTCACGTAGAGTTATGTACATGTTACAAACAATATTTTTATTAATACCAAACATAAAATGCTATCAGAATACAGAAAAATCACATTTTGAGTATTTTTGTTAAAACAGGTCATTTAAGCTGCAGTGTCTCTCCTTAAGATATTTAAGTTTTGACGATTTCTGAAAGTCGGAGAAGGTCATTTGTAAAATATTTGAAACCTTTGACCCCTAAAATCCACGTTTTGCCACCAAAGTTATGATTCTATGGGACGCAGTTGTTAAGATATACGGAAATGTGATTTGGCGGCCATTTTGTAAAATGGCAGACATTTATTTAAAACTAAAAGGTAAATTTGCAACCTCAGATGTTCTGTTGACTGAGACACTGTAGATGACATTCCGGTGCAAGGTCAAATCTGGAGTGAAACAGATCAAGGTCAAATAGCGCCCCTGGCGGTTTATTGGTAAACTAAATAAGCGCCCCTGGCGGTAAGATGCTGAAACAGTTCTGCTTAAATTCGTGACTCTTAAGACAAGACCACAATCGAGCATGTAGTGCATCATTTTTTGATTAGTACAATATTCAGGAACATTTACTGAGACGGTCAAAGGCCCGAGGTCCCATTCACAGTGTACATTCGTGCCTCTTATCTTGTATATATGTTGTTTCGTATTGACATCGTCAAGCCCAGACTCTAAATAAGTCATTTGTAAAATATTTGAAACCTTTGACCCCTAAAATCCACGTTTTGCCACCAAAGTTATGATTCTATGCGACGCAGTTGTTAAGATATACGGAAATGTGATTTGGCGGCCATTTTGTAAAATGGCAGTCATTTATTTAAAAATAAAAGGAAAAATTTGCAACCTCAGATGTTCTGTTGACCGAGACACTGTAGATGACATTCGCGCAATAAATGCTCATGGCAAGCAAATTGCACGGGAAGGCATGATACACCTCAATAACCCAACAACAGCATATGGCCTGTTTTTTGGTGGTTATGAGGTTCGCCTGGACCCAGTTTACGAAACCCATCCTAGATTCCTGTTAAAACAACTACCCCAGTTAGCAATGATTGATTGTCATTAGTTGTACAGTGAAGTCTACATAGCATTCTTTCCTGCTCAATTGATCATTTGTTGGACAAATTGTCAGGAATTGGAGTAGAGGAGGTCAACCAAGTAGGTAGGCGGTGTTGTATACGTTTGCAAAATGGTTAAGAAAGATGTGCGTTTGTATGTGGGAGTGCGGCGATGGATATACTCAAGGCGGTATGAATGTATTGAGGAAAGTAGCGGGATTTACACAGATAGCAATATATCAAACAAGTGCTTCACACGAAGGAATATATCAAACAACTGTTTGAAAGGAATGTTTTATGGTTGCTCCGCAGCACAGCCAAACCAAAATAATATAGATATATATAAACAGCGGTCTGCTTATAAGGCGGCGCCATAGACATATGTATATATTATATATACATATATATATGGTGCCGTCTTATAGGCAGACCGCTGTTTATATATATATTATTTTGGTTTGGCTATATATATATATGTATATATATATATATATACATATATAGATGTGGCGCCGCCTTATAGGCAGACCGCTGTTTTTAAGCAAAAGAAAGCCGATCTGCGCGGATAATAAGATTTATTTAAAAATTGGAACAGTCAGTGTATGTTTGTGTGTGTGTGTGTGCGCGTGTGTGTGCATGTGTGTGCAATCCCATTCTGTCCCGGATAGGCAGCACGTTATCTGGCTGTTATCACACGTTCGTTGCGTTTGCCGAACCTCCTCCTTGCTCACAACGTGTAATGACGATATGCGGCCAATCAACATATTCTGAAATAGCATCTGATCGTATTAGTTGATTGTAGACAACCCTTTATTTTATTTTCATTATTATACTGGTAATGGTAGTACAGTGTGTTTTATCAACAACCACATCATGAACTGTAGTCTTACCCATGAATAGTGATATAGTAGTAGTAGTGATATAGTAGTGATACATCCGATCCAGCATGCTGGGTCGGATCGGAACAATCCCATGATAAAAGATAGGGAGCAACTCCAACATGTCACTTCCGGAGCAAGGAACTTCCTCCATACGAACAAAATGTGATCACTTCCGGTGCAAGGTCAAATCTGGAGTGAAACAGATGAAGGTCAAATAGCGCCCCTGGCGGATAAGTGCTGAACTAAACAAGCGCTCCTGGTGGTAATATGCTGAAACAGTTCTGCTTAAATTCGTGACTCTTAAGACAAGACCACAATCAGGCATGTAGTGCATAATTTTTTGATTAGTACGGTATTCATTTACTGAGACGGTCAGAGGCCCGAGGTCCTATTCACAGGGAACATTCATGCCTCTTATCTTGTATATATGTTATTTCGTATTGACATCGTCAAGCCCAGACTCTAAGTAACGAAGGCGCGTCTAAAATAAGGTATTATAATGAGGCGTAATTGATAAAAAAGGTTATTAATTAAACGATGCGGTATTTATCTGATGTACTCCATAATAAATGTAGAATACATATAGGACGAAATCATAGCAGAACCTAAAGGCTCGTTTTTTCGAACAGGGCATATTTCTTGATCTCTCTAAAGCATTTGACACCTTAGACCACAATACATTACTTTGTAAATGAAAACATGACAGCATTGAAAGGGTGTCTCTGAAACTTTATGAAAGTAATCTATCAATTAGAACACAATATGTAGAAATTAATGATGTAAAATCTTATATCTTATCTATAGAAACCGGAATACACCAAGGTCCATTCTTGGACCAATTATGTTTATTATTTATATTAATGACTTTTCTCAAGCGAGCCAAATATTCAATTTTATATCCTATGGAGACGACACCACTTTGTTAAGTACAATGAGCAATTTCACAATCTAACACACCGAGGATGCTGAAACATTGATTAATGAAGAACTCCACAAAATTAATGAATGGATAGAAATAAATAATCTTTCCCATAACGTAACTACATCTAAATTAAGGTTTTCAACACCCCAAAAAACATAAAACACACCTACTCCTAAAATTAATAATAGCATAATTACAAAATTTGAGTTTTAATTTCCTGGGATTAATATTCGATACACATCTAAACTGGAAAAAACACTCTGAAAATGTATCAAACAAATGTGCCTGAATAGTCGGTATATTAAATAGACTTAAAAAAATTATGCCAATAAGAATAAAAATAATATTATATAATACATTATTAGTTCCACAGATAACTTACTGTCTAACAACATGGCGGTACCTCTCTCAAAGAATGAATCAACTTCAGAAAAGTGCTGTACGCCTAATAATTTACTTATAAAAGTGAATGATATTTTAACCCTTCAAGAATTTAAATTTTATTATAAATTTATACATAACAAATTACCTGCTTGGAAAATATCTACAAATACCATGATTCATGGTCACAATATACGCAACCAACAAAAAATTCACATTTACCGTACAAATCATTCATTTGCAAAACTATGTCTTAAATACAGTTTACAAAATACAATTAACAACACTTCCCTTAGTGTGACAGCTAAACTGTATACATACAGTTTACATGGTTTTTTAACTACGCTAAGAACCATTTCATTCAAAATTACAACAACACGTGCACACACATTAACTGTTATGCCTGCTTGTATACACGCAATCAACCACAATGACCTCACCCACATCAAAACACCATAACATACTTTTACTGCTTACCTACCTACATTCTATGTACATACATCTTATAATAAAATAATCTATCCAGTTTTTTTTCACTGACGATGTATCTTATTTTATGCTACTGCTTATGTCTTACATAATAGACAACATATTGTTTCTTTTCTAAAACTTAACTATAATTATACTATGTGTGGCTCCCACGGTAGCGACTTCTTTTCAAGTCTTAGTGGAAGTCTCCATCAGCCTCATTGTACACCTTTTTATACTATAATATTATAAATTGTCATATTATCATTGGATGTACAGTCTGGATACATAAATCCACTTTTGTTCTGTTCTTGGAAGTTGACCGTTAGTATCTTTTTTGTAACGGTAGTGCTTACAATCGTCCCACTAAGTGGTAAACGACAAAAATAGGTTAAATATTTATCGAGGTCAATGACGTTATTAAGCAGGTCAAAAATTAGGTCATTTCGCATGCGCAATGTTATTGCAGCGCTTCAATTATCTACCGTTATTTTTGGTTTTACAGCATCGCATAAATTTGCTACCCTATTGTTGTGACTTATTAAAGTAGGTATATGACGTCATGAAATATATCGTTATTTTCATTTGTCTTTCATAGTTTAGTCCATTGGTGTGGTATCATCCTAACCTTTATAGTTTCAACGTGTTAGTGGGGTAAAGATTCCTATTTTAGTACTTAATAATAATGTATTTTATTTAATATAGCGCCAGATCCAATTATAAATTGTTCGTGGCGCTTTACAACATGTAGAACCCAGATAGACGTATTAATGATGGCTAAATAAGCATGCATTTTCTAAAAGAAAATTTAAATATTAGTAAAATACGAATAAATACAGTAATTAAATAAATATATTAAAATAATGATCATGACTACAGTTCTATGTAGAAATAAGACATTGTCAATTCATTTAACTGAACTAATGTACATGTAAGTATAAAATAAATATATAAATAGGTTAATTAATACATAAGAGATATAAAACAAATCAATGCAGAGAGTAAACTATGCCACATTGGACAAGAACGAGAGTCTAAAAAAATGAGTCTTTAAGCGTGCCTTGAAAGTAGAGAGACAATCAGACGTTTTAATGTCATTAGGCAAAGTGTTCCACAAAGTCGCTGCGGCGACCGCAAACGAATTGTCCCCAGCTTTGACATGAGTCCGCAGGACCGTTAACATGTTATTGTTGGTAGAGCGCAGGGCTCTTGTTGGTTTGTATGGGCATACAAGGTCGCATAAATATTTCGGGGCATCGCCATGCACATCTTTATATGTAAACACTAATAGCTTAAAGTCGATTCTGTGTGCTACAGGCAACCAGTGAAGAATGCACAACAGAGGCATGGCGCTGTCACTCCGTGGGCGGCGTAGGATCAACCTAGCAGCAGAGTTGTGCATTCTCTGCAGTCGAGCGATGTTGTTGACAGAAGTGCCGTATAGAAGTGAATTGCAGTAATCAAGCCTTGATGTAATAATGGCGTTGACGACACGTTCCTTTGTCGACGTTGGGAGATAACGACTCATCTGGTTAATATGGCGCAGGTGAAATGAGCACACACTGACGATGCTTGAAACTTGCTTCTTAAAATCGAGGTGGCGATCCATAACGACACCAAGGTTACGAACACATCTTGAGGCAGTAATCGTAACATCTCCTACGCGTATCACACTGCCGTCAATAAGCGCAGCGGCACTCTTTGGCACTACGGGAAGATATTCCGTTTTATTGTTGTTCATGCACATGTAGTTTGATGTCATCCACTGATTGACAATATCTAGACACTCCTCCATAAGTCGCCGAGTAGCAGCCAACGCAGTCGCAGTGAGGTCAACATTGCAGTACAATTGCAGATCATCCGCATCATGATGAAAACAAAGTCCATGCGCTCTAATTATGTCGCCAATGGGTTGTACGTACAACGAGAATAACAAAGGACCCAGCACCGAACCCTGTGGGACACCCGATTTCACACAAGTTGTATTCGATGACGCATCACGAATGACCACACGCTGGGTCCGGCTCTGCAGATAGGATTGCAGCCAGCCAAGCGCCTTGCCAACAATGCCGTAACGCAACTGAAGGCGCTGGATCATTATCTTGTGATTGATTGTGTCAAAGGCCGCACTAAAGTCAATAAGAACTAGTGCCGTGCCTTGTCTATTGTCTATAGCGGCTTTCATGGCATTTGTTACACACAATAGTGCGGTTTCAGTTGAATTATTCTTCCGGTAGGCTGATTGGAAACAGTCTTCCATTCGCTGATCGGAAATATGAGAGATGATCCTTCGCGCAATAACTTTTTCTATGACTTTTGACAGATGGCTTAGGTTGCTGACTGGACGGTAGTTGTTGAGTATGTCCTTGTTGAGTGATTGTTTCTTGAGCAATGGCCGGACAATTGCGTGCTTAAGCAGCACAGGCATGACTGCCTCCTCGAGTGAAGCGTTTACAATTTGTATGATGATAGGCACGATACTGTCCATGTTGTCATTTAGTTGCTTAGTTGGTAGTGGATCAAGTGAGCATGTCTTATTCGTAGTGCCAAGAATATTAGTGATTTCGGCTGTAGTAGTTGGCTCGAACACTTGAATTGGGTCAGTAAAACAACATGTCTCGTCCTCTGTCGGGTCAACGGCAATGCGGTAGTGCAAGTTAATCAATAATTTATCGATTTTTTCTTGGAAGAAACGTGAGAATTTATCACATCCTTCCTTCACTGAGCAGAATTCAGGAAGTAGCATGTTGTGTACGTCGAGTGATCTCAGAATGCGAAACATGTTCTTGTTATTAGCGTTCTGTAATTGTCCGCGATAATACTCGGTTTTCTTACTGGCTATCATTGTAGTGCAGTCGTCGCGAGCGGCGACGTATAATTGGCGGTGTATTTCGAGTTTTGTTCTTCTCCACAGATTCTCACACGTTCGCCTCTTCTCTCTTGCTTCGTCGACCTCAGCGTCATACCACGGATGCGGCGAGTTGCTCCTGACGTGTACGTAGCGCCAAGGAGCGTGCTTGTCTAAGCAGTTAGTGAGACAGGTGTTGTAGTCCGATGCTAAGACCTCCGCTTGCTGACGGTCAGCGTGGGCACACATGCCAGAACATACAGATTTAACGTCATCATTAAACACTGTAGCATCCATGATGCGGAAGTTGCGCTTGGCAATTACTGAAGTTTCAGCTGACGGTTTCAACACATTTAATGCCAGTTCTATGCGATAGTGGTCCGATATGGAGTCTGGATAAACAACAACAGAAGATACTAAGTTATCGCTGTCATGATTTATCACCAGGTCCAATGTATGTCCTGTTTTATGGGTCGGCGAATGGACGTGTTGCAGCAAATTGTAGGAATCAAGTAGATAGCGAAGCGGTTCTGATTTCGTTACATCATCAAAATTAATATTAAAATCTCCAGCAATTAAGGTTGGTATAACGGAAACAGATGCTTCTGTAAATAAGCATTCAAGTTCAGCATAAAATTCACACGAAGTTCCAGATGCCTTACTTGAAGCAGGCGGGTGGTAGATGACACACATGCCGAACGATATAGAATGGGCTGCAGAGAACTGCACACGGAGAAGTTCAATGGTATTCAAATGGAGAGTAGGAAGAATCTTCGTTGTAAATGTATCGCGGTGCAAGATTGCAACACCGCCACCACGACGAGAAGATCGTGCCACGTGGTGGAAGAGGAACCCGGGAGGGGTCACTTCAGCAATAACAACTTTGTCACCGCTCTTCCTTAACCACGTCTCGGTTATCGCCAAGATGTCGCATTTGTGTTCAACGACGTATTCGTTGATTTTGATAGCTTTATTGCACACGGAACGAGCATTCAGTAATGCCACATTGACGAATGGCGTATCGTGTGGCATAACAGGGGCGGCTCTTAGAGTTACCAGATTCGCACTGACACTGCCTTGCCGACATACAATTCGTGAAGAATCTTTAAAACGGCTGGTAATCCGCGTTCGAATCGCGCGCTGTTTGCGCGTGCCCCCACGTCTGCCACGCAGAGTTGGACGCGCCGTGGACAGTCCTAGACGTCTAATCAATGAATACACTGTGTCTGGTAATCGCGGAGTGACACCCCTGGTGGCAGGACGGAAAGCCCGAAAGACGTTCCGTAGGCACATCGCCGCGAACGGTAGAACAATGCCTTGCTAATTATAGTTTTTCCAAATTAGGTCACTCACGGGCGTTGTCGGTCTAAAGACCTGTAGTCCACCAGCTTCGTCAGCGACACGGTTGGCTGACGACATTAAAACAATTCAAGATTGTAGACAAAGTACGCTACCTTGTTGTATAAAAAGTTCAGCGAGACAGTCACTGCAGCATCACGAATAAATACTGAAGTTATGATTGTTCAATTCTTCGTAAACAGGCAGAAAACATGTTAATATCACGAGCATGATTTGGCTTGCTGCCTGTCAGGCGCTACCGTAAATGTTGAGTAGAGCGTTATAACTTCGTGCAATTTTTTTACAACGTCGAAGTAATCACTTAGCAGTATATCGTTTCACTGAATAGAGTGAGTCGTCGAACGACGAATCTCGTCCTGAGTCAATTGTGCGTCCTTTGATGACTTTGTAGGCCAAAGCGAGTAGAGCATTGGCGACCACAGATGACAGATGACACAGTCATAGGTGGTCTTAAAGCCTGGCAAAGGTTGACCGTTCTTCCGCTACATTCTTTTGTCTTTCAGTTGTTGACGCCGTTTCTGTTAAAAGTCCCACAGACCAGTCATGCAGGTGTGACGGCCGAGAGGGCGATTATTTGCAGTCTCTTTCCTGGTGTTGCGCGTGATTGAGCATGACTTCAGCGTGGCCTCAGGACGTCTTTGTATCGTTTTCGTTGCCCGCGTCGTGTGCGCGAAGCTGTCTTCAGTTGACCCTAGAAAAGCGCATTTGGTATACGAGTATCCGTCATACCAGCCAAGTGACCACATCGTAGTTGTGCGCGCTGGATATGAAACTTCACATCCCGAACTTTTTGCATTTGTCCAGCACCTCAGTGTTTGGTATCATGTCTGGTATCATGTCTTGCCACTTGATGCCTGCATTCTGCCCTAGGCAGCGCATGTAGAATTGCTCAAAACATCTGATATGGCGTCGAAATGGGGTCCACGCCTGACAACCATACAACAATGTTGACAGTTCGACGGCACAATACACGTTGATTTTTTTGTGATCAAGCGTACACAACGTTCATTCTATAGGCGCTTTGTTAGTGTATCAAAAGATGCGCTTGCCTTCTCAAGACGGACACAAATGTCATCATCAATCATTGTGTTTATACAAAACGTGCTACCTAGATATGCAATTTTCTCCACAACATTCAAAGGGAAGTTATCGATTGTAACGTTTAGTAGTACATGGTCGGTTCCAGCCTTTTGTTGGAACATTACTTATGTTTCCTTAGACTGATAGCGAGTCCAATACGGCGGCCTGCTTTAGCAAAACAGTCAGTAATTGCCTTAATGTCAGCAATTGAATGTGCAATAAGGGCACAGTCATCAGCAAAAATTAGATCTCGTACAAGTAGCTGTGAAGACTTGCTCTTGGATTTCACCCGTTGAATGTTAAATATGTTCTCATCGGTACGAAACTGGATGAAGACAACGAGCTTTCTGTTGCGGAAAGCATCTTGTAACATGATAGAAAATATAATTGTAAATAGCACTGGTGTGAGGACGCAGCCCTGTTTGGTGCCATTTGCTACAGAGAACTGACGAGTTCCCTTCGTCTTGAACTCTGGCCACCATTCCGTCGTGAAAGGAGCGAATTACATCAACAAAACTGGCAATAATTTACGACGCTCACGCGTTAAAGTAAGACAATTATACTAGTCTATTGTATTGAAACGATTTAATGCTAAGGAATTAACTCGGTGATGTATAATAAATGGCACGAAGTTAAGACGTTTAAGTACTAAAATAGGAATGTGTACACCAGTAACATGTTGATAATCTAAAACGTTAGGAAGATACCACACCGATGGACTAAAATAGGAAAGCTAAATGGAAATAACGGTATATTTCATGACGTCATATACCTACTTTAATAAGTCACCACATTAGGGTAGTGAATTTATTCGCTACTGTAAAACAAAACTATACGGCAGCGAATTTACGCGCTACAATATCCATGCGCAATGATATTACGCAGTTACCTAATTTATGGCATCGGTGTCGTACTTAATAACGCCATTGACCTCGACAAATAGTTCACCACATAAACACCAGGGTATTTTAGAGACCTATTTTTTGTTCACTACATAGAGGCACGAATTTAAGCACTGTAATAAGAAAACAATACCAACTGTCAACTCCCAAGATGTTCGCCCTTTTCGAAAAAAGGAGCGTTTAGATTCTGCTATGACATCGTACTATATGCATTCTACATTTCTTATACAGTACATCAGATAAATACTGCATCGTTTAATTAATACCCCTTTTATAAATTACGCCTTATTATAATACCTTATTTTAGACTCGCCTTCATTACTTAGTCTGGGCTAGGCGATGTCATGACAATACGAATCAAAAGATGTACAAGTTCAGAGGCACAAATTTACACGTTGGGTAGGACCCCGGGCCTCTGACTGTCTCACTAAATGTTTCAGAATATCCTACTAATCAAAAGTGATGCACTACATGCCAGATCGTGGTCTTGTTTTAAGAGGCACGAATTGAAGCAGTACAGTTTCAGCAATTGACCTATTTATTTAGTTGACACATACGCCAGGGGGCGCCATTTGACCTTCCTCCGCTTCATTCGAGAGTTGGTCTTTAACGTTGATCTTGCTCCGGAAGTCATCCAATTTTGATCCTTTTGAGGAAGGTCCTTCCTTCGTAAGTGACGTGTTGGAGTTGCTCCCTATCGTTTAACCTGTCACAGCTATTCACAAACAAATTAACCAACTCACTGAGGCATAATACACGTAAGTATACTTCTTATTAAAATAAAATCAATATTGTTATATCAATAATACATTGTATGACTATAGTCCACGGAAGGATGCTATTTGGTTTTTTTTTCTTCAAAAATGGCACGAAGTCGCTAAAACACTTTATTGTGTTTGTGAATTAAAAAAATAAAATTTGATGCACACATCCTGTCAAGAATACAAATTTATAAAAAAAATTGTTTACGTAGATTAGGAGAGTCTGAAAACTGAGGTGGGTCACATAATATTTGTAATTGTTCTAGTTTTAATTAGCCATTGCTAAAATACTTATTAACTAATCACGACCAATCTTGTTTTACTTCAGGTTTTGTTGGATGAATATTAAATACCAGTTTAACTATTTAGTACTTACCTACGCGCTATTGGCCGAATCGACAACTCTGTTGATGTACACAATTTCAAAGTTATCATCGTCGATAATGCACGCACTGGCATGCCCACGCACCTATTCGAATTGCGTTGACATTGGGACGCTTTGTCCGCAGAAAAACCATTCGACGTTATTGACTCGCGAAACATCTTCCCCGTCCACATTCAGTGACCTACTAAGGCTACTGTCACTATCGCTGTCGGACCGTGGCTCGCACACGTGGTGAAAACCGTATAGAACAGACTACTTCCGTATGTCAGCCGTACCAGCCTTAGTTTCAGAGTCAAACTGGATCCTTCGCCTGTCGTATTCATTTCTCAAAACTCTGATGGAAGTTTAATACATCTTAGACTCCCTACCATACTACGTAAATGTTGTCTACAAAACATGGAAATAGTCCGGCTCACCCCTTCTGCGAAAATTCCGCCCCTTCTGATGGTCTCATTCTGTTTATTGAATTTCTCGCCGGCTAGTGTCTAGTGTTCGAGATGTTTGGCGGTTCTAAGTTTTCGTTGGTTAACACATTTTCCGTTTTTTTTCTTTTTATAGCGAATGCATGAAGAAATTATTATACAGACTACCATGTATAACAGGACACCATATTTGTTCTCGCAGAAATATCTATTTATTATATAAATCAAAAAAGAACACGACTATTAACAATGATTAGAAAGGAGCGACTGAAACCACTCGCTTTAAAGTAAAAGTCCAATCAATATTACGTCCCGTTTTTACTGCATATAAAAATCATTAGTAACGAATTGTGACAACTCTTGATATTACCTGCTCATCATATATTTAATTAAATGGTAATTATTATTACATTTCGGCAAACCATTTTCCAAGCTTCGGTTGTTTCCGGTCGCGTGACGTAGCGGCGGGACATATGAGGAAGACTGTCACGTTGTAAACGTATAGAGCTGCGTCGTCATGCCGAGAATCTGTTCGATTAAAACATTGCATTCTGTTAGTTTGCACCGGTTTCCTGTTAGTGATAGCAAAAGGTGTGCACTCTGGAATCGTTTCGTTCGCGTGAAACGAGCTGACTAGACCGAGCCATCAGCGCACTCGACACTCTGTTCCGCTCATTTTGTACCATCGGATTTTGACCGCCCCCTTCAACACAGGTTGGAATTAACAACTACAGTGTTTTGAATGATGATGCGGTGCCATCCATCCATGCCAGCACTTCCACGAGAGTTGCAACATGTTCAGGTCGAACGGCAACTGTCGTTTCAAGCGGTGACGAACCGATGCCAAAGAAGAAGCGAGTTTCCTGAAAACGAAGGCTTGTCGAAGCGCTGCCCTGGTGTAACTGTGTCAGCGAACAGGGTAGGCGGCTCTGCGTTAAGCATATATCCCTGGGCTTAGGCCCCAGCTGCCAGTATGCCAAGTAGCGTTGTTGACCTGCTGATAATAATACTCTAATAATATTATAACTTATTTGAGACAAAGGTGCTGGCTCTCCTTACCGACTTCGGCCTTCGGCTTCGTTCTCGGAGTCGGAGACAGTTAGTTCAAATTGATAAGCGTCTACTACCCCGCCTGTCCACTAGATGTGGGTTAAATGTCGCGCATTTTGACCTATGCGTTTATAAAGATACGTTTGAACATCAGGAGTAGCTCCTGGATATACCATACCAATACTACCACTATAACTGGTGGCTCCAACGAGAGCGGCATATTTAACCTTAGTGGGAGTCTCACTGACCCACACATGATCATTTGTATACCATGTGATTACTATATATTTATGTTTTACATACTCACTTATTTATTGATATGTAAATTGGTCTTGATAAAGAACTTATGTTTGTATGTCTGTGTACCAAGCCCAGAAAACGATTGTCTCCAATTTGTTAATGTGTTGTTGACATGGCTGGCATTATTACCATAACGATTAAACGCATTGCCGAGTATATTATATGAGCCTTCATTACATAAACAATTATCACCAATACTCCACTTTGGTTCTTGGTACAATGGATTTTTACCAACAATCATGCATTTCGATTTGTCAACAAAAAATTTCAATCGGCTTCTTTTGGTGTATGCAACACATATCAATTAGGTTTTGTAGACGTTGAACGTTTGTGGAAAACAGTGAAACAGTGTAGGCATAAGCCATTGAATTGACCAGTGCGTCACCTATTCTGACGCCTGCATCACAGTCATTGAATTCTAGTAAAAGTTGAGTAATAAAAATGTTAAACAGATATGGTGAGAAAATCTTTCCTTGTCGAGTACAACGCGTTACACAAAAATATTTATTGTAGGAACCATTCCATTTGACCATAACGGCCAGCTTGTTGTACCAGTTATACAATAATAGCCACTGTTGTACACATAGACTATGAATTAAATTTAAAAACTATGGCACGTATTATACAGAATCGAAAGACTTTTCAGAATCAAGGGCGGCTACGAACACTGAGCTGGTTGTGATTTAAAACGATATATAATATACTTTAGTAAATTACATGTACCTCTGTTCTCCCGGAAACCAAACTAATTATCAGATAATAAATTATTTATATTGGTGTTTTGTACAATCAGTGCCTCTACCACCCTGGTGGATATAACGTTAGTGTAATTGGTCTATAATTATTTGCAATGTTCAGGTTAAGAGTAGATTTCTTTAATACGGAACAATGCAACCAGTGGAGAATCATGTTGTTACCGATTGTCGTGGATAGTATAACAGTATTTAGCGACGCAGGCAATGAACACAGTAATGGGGATTTGCAATAAATACGATGCCTAGCAGTTATACCATCGAGACCGGGAGATTTCCCATTATGACGGTTGGATATAATTTTGTACAGTTGTCCCTGATTTACACTTGCTCCAACAGTTTGTTTATCCGCCATGTAGAAAATTATCATTAAATGTTGCTCCACCACTTCTTTCTCACGGTTTTGTTCATCAGTGCTCTCTGGTAAAACCTGCATAACGTCACCATAATAATTTACTAGGGTGATAATTTAATGGTAGTATTTTCAATGTGCTCTAATTTCGCATATTTACGGTAGACATCTCGTGGGCAGTCAGATGTTATGTTCAACCAGACTTGTTCAAAGCTCGAGGTTGACCGTTCATTTTAAGTCGGAACTATAAGTCTGAAATTAGTAGGTAATGTATCGGATGACTGGCATGTACCGTCTCATCTCTTCTCTGGTTCGCATGTGAAATTACATCGATTTCACATTAAAAATACAATGGTGTCTGAAGTTGGAACACTAGTGTGTTTCGGTGTCTGCAGTTGTGGCACATAGAACATATAAAATACATTAAAATGTGCGGCATATCGAGATGATTTTACTATTTCAAATTTGCGATTCTTAATTACGTTCCAGAACGCAGAAATTGTCCTGTTGTTTAACATAACATTAAGTTTCCGGTACTCGTTGTTCATTGAATAATCAACACACTGTCTACTTCTACGTCGGAAGGTCTTCTGACATTGACTTTACTACCTGCATAGGCTGGTGTATCCCCATTGTCTCATGTGTAATGTGCCTTGATACTGATTTCGTGTGTGCACGTTTAGTTGTATTATACATACAAACATGGCATCATTTCCGTCACCTGCACAGTTAGTCGTGATGTCCGTCACAAAACCTGTTGTGATAAGTTGAATGTGCATATTTATACAAGTCATTATACTTGGCGAGTGTACATACCATTGTAACAGTTTTCCAGCATCATATCGTACCGACCAGATCAGTTCAGCTCAATGGTGCATAGATATATGAATGATTAACAAGATTTAACAAGATTGCCACCCAGTTAATTAACTATAGGTAGCAGGTGGACAAGGAAGCCCTTTGACGTATCGAGAGTCCGACCCTTTTATCTATGAATATACCGCAATTCTGAGGTGTGTCGATTTTATTTTTAAACATATTCACGCTACTAGCACACACACAATCAGCAGATAATCTGTTACATTCATTTGTGAAAATGAAAACTTTCTTATATCTAATCTACACTGCTCCTTTACTAATGTAACTTCATGTCCTCTAGTCTTTCTATCTTTCTTAACAGAAAAAAAATATTTCTATCAATATTTTCATAACAATTCATTATTTTAAACACTTCTATCTGATATCCTCTCAATCTCCTGGTATCTTGTGTTGTAAAGCCGCATTTTTAGGCGTATTTCGTAACTAAGATCCCTCAGTTTTGGTATCATTTTAGTAGCTCTGCTCTGCACTCTTTCTAGCATATCTATGTCCTTCCTGCGATATGGCCTCCACGGTTGAAACACAATATTCTAAATAAGGCCTAACTATTGTTTTGTACAGCGGTATTATTAGTTCTTTTTCTTTATACGTTATGTTTCGCCTAATTAATCCAAGGATTTAATTTCCCTTTGAAGCTGCAATTCCGCATTGCTCTGAAACCTTCATATCAGCACTAATGGTTAACCCTAAGTCCTTTTCTTTTATACTAGTACTTAGTACAGTACCCCCATTGTATATTCTACCTCCCTCTTCGTTCCCATGTCCAGCGTGGAGGCATTTACATTTCCCAAAATTGAACAGCATTAGCCACTTTTCAGACCATTTGATCAACTTGTCAAGATCATCTTGTAAATGTTGTCTATATCAATCACTTTCAATTATTCTAAACACTTTTGTATCATTCGCAAATTTCAACACCTTGCTTGTTATTTCATCATCCAAATCGTTGATATATATATTAAGAATAATATAGGTCATTGTACTGATCCCAGTGGTACCCCACTCAATACCGATTTCCAGTTTGAAGCCTCCCCATCATCTACTACAGGTTGTCTTCTATCATTTCCAGTACATCTATATGATTTCCACATCATTTGTTTATACTTTATTTTTCTAATGGCTTCTTTCGATAAGTGTTTCTTTTTGGATCGTTTCCCTTGTTTTTCGAAGGGTACAAATTTATCGACTATGCATTAATTTCACTCTTTAATATAATCCAGTATTCTGTTGCTGTCTTAATTTTTAGAGTGTTATTCCAGTTTATCTTTGCTAAATAATTCCTCATGTCCTTATACCATCCTTTGTGTAAATTTCACCTATACTGCTTTTTACTATTCCTTTCTGATTTTACTTTGATGGTAAAATGTATCTGGTTGTGATCACTACTCCCCAGTGGCTCACATATATTGACATTGTCAACTCTTTCATTCTGTGAGGACAAAACTATGTCTAACACATTCCCACCCCTGGTTGGTTCTAGCACATGTTGAGAAAGGAAAGTATCTTGAACTAAAACTAAAAACTTGTGGTCCTCACTCCCCATACTCTGTAGACATTTCCATTGTATATGCCCGTCGTTAAAATCCCCCATTATAATACAGTCCCGTTTGCTTATTTCCCTTGTAGCGTTTTGTATTTTTAGATTCTCTTTTATGCTTATGTTTGGACTTCGATAAACTAACCCAACTGTTAATGTTAAGTTTCCTGTAACTATGTTACACCAAACAGCTTCTTCGCAATCTGCTTCTCTTTCAATTTGTTTTCAAAAGCCTGGATAGATTCTTAAATACATAAAATAACTCCGCCTCCCTTTCTTCCTATTCTATCTTTCCTAAACATTACATATCCTGTCAATCCCAATTCGGCATCTGATATATCGGTGGTGGTCCAGGATTCGGTTATACCTATTATGTGAGGGTCAATATCTTCTGCCATAACGTTTAGTTCATTTCTTTTGTTTACTATACTCCTTGCATTTAAACAAACACATTTATATCCAGCTTCAGAAGAGTTTTCCAGACTGTTCTTTGCTGATTTATTTGTGCTGTCTTTATCTATACCTCCAGTTTCAGGATTTCCTTTGAGTCCCCCCTGTGAATCTAGTTTAAATAGATGCAACCTGTCCCACTGTCAACAGATCGCAGCAGGTTCTCTGAGAAAACTGCTGCCCCTTTCCACTAAGATGGAGGCCATCACTCATGTACATATTTTCCCTCCCAACAAAATATCCCCATAAATCTGTGAATCCCACCCCCTCTTCTTCACACATCTGCTCAACTAGGGCGTTGATCGCCATCCTCTTGTAGTTTATATACATTGCCCCCCTTCCTCCCATTACTGGCAACATTCCTGAGAGAATAATATTTTCAACTCTTGTCTTCTTTAGCTTCCTCACTAACTGTCTATACTTCTGTACTATCCCAGTTGTTACCTCCCTGTTTGCATTATTTGTTCCCACTTATACCAGTATAGACCCTCCCTTGCAATGTCCCAATACTTTCTCTACCCTATCATGTTCAATCCTTGCCTCCTTTAAACAAACAACGACGTCCTTCCCCTCGCTCAGTGTCTTGTCCGTCTTTCTCATAATGGAGTCGCCCATAAACACCGTCTCTTTCCTCATTGCCCCCTCAATCACTGCCTTAGAGTAGTTACTTGTTCGGTTTGCATCTGACTGGTTGTTGTCTTTTCCCCTGTCGTCTTCTCTCCAGTCACATTCTCTTCCCATCCATTCTTTCCTGTTGCTTTTTCTCTTGTCACACTTCCTCCTGTCAGCGTCCCTTTTATCGACTTCTCTTTTATCACATTTGCTCTCACTTCCTTTCGTCCCTTCATCTTTCCACCCATCTCATTTTCTTCTCTTCTCTCCCGTCCCATCTTCCCTCCCTCCTTCTCTACGGTCACTTTCTCCTCTGTCACCTTCACGCTTGTCACGTTTTCTGTCGTCGATTTTCCAATTTCTTCCCCTCCAATCACCTTCCCTCCTCTCAATCTCCTTTCCTCAGTTTTCTTGCCACTGCTATTCTCCTTCAATCTTTCAGTATTGTCACCTCTCTCCCTGTCGTCTCTCTCCATTCGACCTGTCTCCTTGCTAATTGCCATCTCCATTCCCTTCACAATATCTGTCAACCTAACTATCTCCTTTTGCAGACACTCCACCTTCCAACACCCAATGCACTGTAAGGTGAATCCTTCCTCCATGGATTCTGCCCATGACTTCCCACAGCCGAACAATGCAAAATCTACCCAGCTGTGGCAGTGATCGCACACCAAGTGTCGCTTTCCCTTGACTTGCCGCTAGCAAGGCGCCATATCCCTACCAGAATGTATTTAATAACTTAACTAACTTACTACTTAGTCTTTATAAAGACTGTTTCCTGTGTACTACAGCACACTTTATGTTACATATTTCAATTACACAGCCGACTATTTATCCTATCACGAACGCTAACATTACCGGTAGTGACCTAATTTAAATACAATCAATTACGTTACGTTAGGCTGCCTTATTTATTTAGGTTACGCCGCCCGACTATCGCCCTTGCTTAATTTTAACAACAATGCTACCTAATCAAAATATCTAGCAAGTACTGGCTTACACAGATATTATCTTATATAAGCAGTTTGATGGTTGATACGTTATCTCCTATATATTCTACCACATAATCAGGCATGTTAAATCTTGTTTACAACTTATCGAAGGCTAAGTTACCCTATTATCACTCTCTATACTAAGATGTTCTAAAATACTTTAACTAACTAACTTGAAGCACAACTGCTACTTAATATATGTTTACTGCAACTTTATGAATGATATTAAGGCAAGAATAATACTTATCAATCAGTAATTCCACATGTTTATCAACTTTTCTGCACCACCAATTTCTACGATCTATCTCCGCCAAATATAGCCTCGAAAGTTCGTTGTTCGCCTTATATCAGACACACGGTTTAATTATGAACTAACTAGTGATTGTTTACCTCTGAGACCATGATGAATTAATCTGCTTGTGAGGTTTCATTATGATAACTAATAATTATATTGGTAGTCACAACTTTTTTGCTTGACAGACATCTACTGTGCTTATGACGATATTTTGTCTTGTTTTTAAATTGTTTTCAACCAGGGCGCAGCCGGGGGGATATACACCTGAGTGACTACGTCTGCGTTGAAGGTTTACCGTGCCGCTATCTAGCGGTAGCCGTCTGAAGAAGACTGCTGAAAGCAGTCGAAACGTCACGAGAACAAAAGGTAATTTGACTGTGAAATAAGTAAAAATATCACTCAAGATCAAACGCTACAGGAAAATAAAGGATCACGAGAGTGAAGATATCCATTCAAAGCGCTACTGGAATGAAAATATGCATGAAGGTGTATATTTGTTCCGGCGCTATGTAGTCGAAAACAAGAAGATAGCCAGGAAGTTTGTAGATGTTTAATTAGGTGACAAGAAGGCCAGAACGCGGTGGGGAAATGCTATTGTATGGGGAATAGTGAAGACGACAAACTGGTAATGTTGCTGATGCGGAAATTATGGAAGTTGGAGCGCAGGTTCTAGGTTACTACATCACCATGTGCCAGTCTTGTTACGCGCAAGTACTGCCAGCAGTTTAGCTTCTTCAATCGCCCCAACCCATGTTGTTGTTTTTGTCCGCCAACCATCTTCGGTTTTTGAAAATATGTGTACCTTGCCTATTATAACATTATCATATATGTCAGAGCTTGCGTGCATACGGTATTTACGTGATTCATATTCCATGCAATGCATTCGCATGATTTATGTCATATCCTAGCACAACGAACTCTTTGGTGACCCAATGTTAAGTACCTAGTTCGAGGCAGCATATCGGAAAATACATATTATAGAAAGGGCACGGCATGATGTGATAACAGTATGAGTCATAATGTTATTATATCATAATTTATGACATGACATAACAAAGTAATCAACAATGCTGAACGATTTGTAGAAGTCAACCATGGGAAGAATTATACCTTCAAACATGTCCTACAGTCAGTTGAAGCAGAAATAGAAGCAGGTGAGTAGGAGACAAGGTTTGACATGCAGTAGATGCAACTGCTTAATAAGATCCAGGACATTTACATCTGTGCAACGTGTGCCATATGATTTTCTGAGGTAACATCTCAACTTACTGTCCTGCGTTTAATAAATATTCTCTTCACTCACAACTCAATAATTAGCAACACATCACCAAAGCTAGATAACGAAGACATTGATTCCAAACTGCCGATATGAAACTTATACTGGTTTCAATCATACCACCGTCATAGAGTTTCGAGTTTTCAGCAGGAGGGAAATAGTGATCTATAGGAAGACGAACGATACATGGGAAAACGTGTCGGTCCAGAAAAGATAGCGAGGATCGAGGTAAATAGCACGGAACACGCTAACTTAAATGATATCAAATGTTTCTGACATTCAGTTCTTTCTTTCTGGAACTCCCACTATCACAACGTGTTGCATCGCTTTGTGTGGTCTGCATGATGTCCATCACGAAATATATTAACATTATATTTGCGTTTTTTGAGAATAAACTGGCTGGAGACGATCAGATAGCAATACGAGTCAAATACTCGTAAATTAATATTTATTACCTCATCAATGATTGATGGTGCGTTTGCCCATTAAAATTGAATCAACATAGACAACCTATTTGTTTAAATGAAATCATACATATTGTCAACAATTAGGACTACAATGCTACGTGAATTAAACACATGTGCAATTGAGGCAAATTGCACCTACTTCCAACACAATCCACTGTTTGGTCAATATACGCTACATACCTTTAATGTTTCATGCAAAAGTGCCTGTGCAGTAATCGTTTAGTATATATTATTATCGTAATATATTGTGTACTCTTTTTACGGCATGGCTGACACACGAAATATAGTTTGAAGCATGATGTCCGGCGTCACACGCAACAAAAACACAAATTGTTGCTGTTGTAAAACAGCTGTATCAGTTGTGATTTTATAGATTATACACCGAACTGCTATATTTGTGTGCACGGATAGTGCCTCTGTCAGGAACATTTGTAAATGAGTGTATTAGAACACATTTTAGTTTTATTTTGAACATTTTCCGTGGCCTGGCCCGTATATATATACATATATATATATATGTATATATATATACACATGTATATATGTATACACATATGGTTCGGACGGAGACAGGCATGTCACCTATCAAGATACGCGGGGATAGATGGATAGATAGTTTATTTTGGAATTGTATCAATTATATATACAAGCAGGTAGAATAAACAGTAATGTGGTGTATAATTCCGGGTTGACAGCGGAGCCAATTAAGGCTGTAACCAGCTGATAAAGGATAGTACAATGATAAGATTAAGAAATTATTCAGTAACTAGTCGCTGTCAATCCAAACATAACTATAATTATACAATAATTGCACGTGTAGTGTGTTGATTAAGTCGCTGTATTAGTGCAATGTAACAAACATATTATCAAATAATAAAGTTCAAAAGTGAAGTGTAGCGCAACCATTAACATAATGATGGTGATACCATTAGCATCAGCTATGGTGTAATACGTGATCGTGGTGGTAGAAAATTACATGACATTAAATGCACAGTTTTCAAGAGTTCCAAAATGTATTAAGATATAGCACCATATCCCCTTACAACGTTTGATTTTAATAATAATACACAACTTTTTAGGTTGGGTTTATTTTGAGTGCTAGATGGAATTCAATTCCAGATTGACGGAAGTGAGACAGTCAGGCAGTAATAAAAGGGGTACACCAAATTTAAGATAGGACATTTCCGTAACTAAAAATACACAAATAGTTAGTATTTGTACAATCAACATTTGCTATGTGATGTTTCAAAATGACATTCGATGGGTGAGAGTAACTGCTTGCAAACGAAGTTCGATAGTAGCAACAACTTTAGGTTATTACACTTGGTGAATTAACACGTTTTTACACATTTTCTTAACACAAATACAACGTATCCATTTTGAATAAAAACTTAAGAATGTATAATGAAACATCAAAAACGAAAACATATGTTAATAGTTATTAAACAAATTACATTAAATGCAATATAACACATTTTGGAGTACTTACAAGGACGGCTGGTGTTATCATCGTGTTGAACGTATGATTGGTTTCACCTGATTTCACTTTCCATTTAGGCCGTTCGACACGTTTTAGTAATTTCTTATACGCAGTTTCGCTGCAGCAATCAGTCATGTCAACAGAACAACATGGACGGCAATTTTGTTTTCGCTTTTAAAGGTTCTATGAGGTACAATCGAAGCCAAAGAGTCTGTATGCTCTACTGGCCGCATGGACATTAATTAACCATAGAAACAGCATTTATGAAATGATAAAATAAAGCAGGGAAACGGTGGCACTTCTAAGACTGATCGTTTTTCGTAGGCGGTGTCTCAAACCTAACCTTACGAAACAAATGACGTACTCCGTCCATATTAGGCATATGCCACCTATAAATAATAATGATAACAATAATATATATTTTGTTGAGCCTAAATCCTCGGAAACCAAGCTCAGACAATATAAATCCAACGTTTGTTTGTCAAGAAATGGAGTGAAATTAAGTTACCACGGGTACATATCATTATTGCTGTAACATTATATTGAACTACCTATGCATCGCATATTTATGTGACGATATGGTAATATCGAGAGTAACTTATCGACTGTTATCGTCGAAAATATGATATATATATATACATACGATATTTAACAAACAGGCAGTTTCTAATGCAACACAGAATCAACATTAGTAATCATTATTGTTTTAATTTCGATTTGTAATCTTTCATTATTTACAGACCTACAACACATTTTTTTTCGATACCTTTTCCCACGATACTGTCATAATATTATTGCAAAGTTATGACACTATTGCAATAGTCATACAACTATTATTCTTCTTCACCCTTATTGCTTGCCCCTACTTATAACTGATCATGTGAGTTTTGTTAAACTTACCTTACAGGATTACCCGTTATGGGATGCCTCACCGCTCGTGGCTTGCCGTCATGGTCGTAAAAGAATTTGAATAACACTCTCGGCAGGAATACCTGCCATGTGACAGATTATATGTAGGAGGAGTTGACATCGTTTGTTACGACCCATTTTGTAATACGAAACCATTTTGTAATAAAATCGGGCCCATTTTGTGATGAGAACCCATTTTGTAATAAATCGATGAACCCGTTCAACATGTGGCCCATAATAATTTCAACGGTGTCCATTTTGTCATAATATGCCGGTCTAAAATGCAATACCAATGACTGACCATTAACTCGTGTCAAAAAAGACTTGAACATATTGAATACAACATGCACATCTTACACACGTGCACACACGCACACGCACGCACGCATACACACACGTGATAAATATGATGATGATGACGACGACGAGGCGGAGAATATTACGATGGTGACGAAGGCGAAGATAATGAAGGTGATGAGAATACAGATCACGATGAAGTGGAGCAGGAGGATGATGATGGTAATGATGAAGGTAATGATGAGTGATGACAAGGGAAATGAACACAGTGGTTAAGGTGCCGATAATGAAGGTGATCAAATGATGCTGACGATGGAGACGAAGAATAATACGTTAACGTCGATGAAAAGGCAGACGATGAAGACACATCATTAGTCAGATAACAGCCGCTCGTGTCCGCGACATCGGTTACAATTATCCAGCTGATAAAACACTCATGACATCCACAAGCCATGCATTGTTCCCTAAATATATGATATGATATGGAGTCCCGATATATAGAAAAGGGCGGTGTGCAAAATAATTGCGCAAAAATAAATTGTACGTTAAACAGACATACCCTAGGGCGATGTTACTTTAAATATACATAGCTTAGGGCGCTGTTGCTCGAATTAGACATGTCTTAGGGCATTATTGTTCTAACATGTAATACCGTAGGGCGGTGTTACTCTAACTAGACATGCCTGGGACGTTGTTCCTGTAACATGACAGGCCTGAGGTCGCTGTTGCTCTAACGAGATATACATGGGACGCTCTTGCTCTAACAATACACCTATTTGGCCGCTGATGCTCTAACTAGATTTGCCTGCGACACTGTTGCTCTAACTAGATATGCCTAAACGATATGTATATATATGTTGTTACAATATTTGTACTAACCAGCATACGAAATGTTTCTCGCTTCACAGTTGCAATCTCAAGATGGCGCTTGGCAGGGTTCACACCCATTGCGTAGTTTGAGCAGAATGTGAGAGCTCCAGCTAATGGTCTGCAGTGTTACACCAATAGTATGAGCGAATAATTTGTTTTGGCAAACTTTATAAATAAAACGTTAAAAAAATATTGTAAAAGTCTACAATTTCCGTTGTATTCATTTACCGAAAATAGTGTAGTTTATATGCTTTCAGGCCGGGATACACTGGCACTTTTCGTCCGAGTCGATCAGACCAGACCTAACCAAACCAGACTCAGTCCCACCGCAGTGTATCCACTACACCGACTGACCGACATCTATTGCAATGTGCTGGAAGCCGGTTTGACACCATAATCACGTCAGATACGTCAGATTGACACCGGCTGGCCCGGACGCAATCGAAAGTATACCTGGTTATGACATCACGCCGGCTTTAAAGAACTGTGCGGTCGGTGTCGGTCGTTGTCGTGGAACATTGCATTCGGTTTAGAAAAGTAAAACGTAAAGGTAAGTTGTTACATAGCGCAGTATGTAGTCATTGGGACTGTTCAAAGGGCTTAACGGAGGGAGTTTGCTTTGGCCAGTCTTGGCGTGGCTTGCCCTGGTCTGGCTTGGCCTAGTCTGGCTTGGCCTGGCCTTGATTGGCCTGGTCTGGTCTGGTCGGGTCGAGTGAAAGGTGCTGATAGCACCTTCTGTTTCATTGACATCATTAAAATGTGAGGAACAGTAACTTCTACATTTGACAGATAACAGATACAAAACACATAACAGCATTTACATAAAAGAAGAAACTTCTCCCTGGAGACTCTCACTAAGGCTTACACATATGCCGCTTACGTGAACAAAAACAAGAACAATATGTTTATTTTGACCCCAAAGAGTACAAGTATAGTCACGATATCGTGTACTTCAAGTATTAGTAAACATAATTAAAGTGTAACTAATTAAAACAATGTAATACAAGAACAGTGAAATGGATTGAGTGACTCCTGTTAAGACAAAACGTGTCGCTATCACAGGAGCCACTCAAGAGCCACCCAATATTAATCCTACTGCTCCAATCATTGCATACAAACCATATTTAAGTTAAATATATACAAGTACTTACAGATCGAAATACAGTACGTGATGTATGTTGGTTGGCTAAGTACACATGTACCAGTTTGTGTTCGTGCAAGTATCTTTGTAAAGTGCCAGGAAGTATTCTTTGGTATATGTTCACAAACGTAGACACTATGTAAAACTTATCCAAAATGCAGGGTGCCATTTGAGTTGAATACTGCGATCCTACTTAGGCGAGAAAAAACACATTATCTCGGATCAAATGGACCGACTCAGTTAATCCGAGTTAGGCAAGATCCGAATTAGACGAGGTTTACTGTATGTTGTTTATTAACATAATTTTACAATGTTATGTACAACAATGACATGATATGTCGCATACTGACAGCAATCTTTGACATTTGCACGAAGGTGTACGTGTATGAAAATACTATGTTGTACCTGTTTCAACATTTTGTATGCTCAGTAGTCAATTTGTTATATTTATTATATACTTAATTCTTCATATTGTATTTCTGAATAATGTATACATACATATTTGATAAATGATGTGTGTCATTATTAGCATTGCTTGCATCTATGTACATGTATGCTCAATATACTTTATTTTGTATTTGTTTTATTTGGTCATTCAATCTGCTAGGGTATTACTTTAGGTTGCCTGCATGATTATTGTATTTGAATATCATATAAAATTTATATGAAGATTAAAGTGTACTGTTAATGAGTATGTCATACAGGATATATCCTACAGACAATAGCCTATAGGAAATATTCTGTAGTATATTTACTATAGGAAATATCCTATACAATATGTCCTATAGGAAATAATCTACAGGACATTTCCTATAGGAAAAATTATATAGAAAATTATATTGAAAGCGCAAAAATCCTATAGAAAATACTACAGGATATTTCCTATTGAATATTCTATAGAATATTTTCTATAAAAAAAACTATGCGCAAAATCCTATAGAATATTCTATAGAAAAGCTAAAGACACAGATACACTTAGTTTGCAGTTTGCAAAAAAACTGCCCGTATATACTTAAGTGTGAGATTTCGATTTTTCCCAGTCATCTGAGAAATGCAAGACAAATTATAATAAGGCATTTATATAATATAGTAAACTGATGGGTTATGCGTATATATTACGGGATCAACATGCAACACGGACTTTTATTGAAACCATCTCTTTGTTTTACAAAATCAACCTTTTCACCTATCTCGCATTTATATCATGCACCTTGTTGTTTACTTTGCAATATCTAAATGGTGTTTAAAAATACTAGCCAATTAATGTTTATTTCAAAATGTACCTTGAACATATATTTCGAAAAAATCTATCAACACGTGTACCCTGCAATGTCATGTGTATCTGCGCCAGACATTGTTTACATTTTATCGGAACGCAGCACACATGGTCTACATATGTGGTTCACATTACTGTTATGTTAGGAGATTGAACAATCAATCGAGAGTACCAGGTTTCATACCTTCTTTTTTTCGCAATTTATTTTCACCCCAGATGCTTCGGTTAGCTCAACTGTTCAAATGCATACCAGTTTACAGACTGTGGTAGATATATGTGAACGAATAGTATTTGCTCTGTAATTCCAACACGGCTGAATGCTTGCCGCTATTAATGATTGTCGATTAAGAGGTTACCTACTTATCAAACCGAGGCTGTTTGTTCCTTTCTGGTTTACTATTGTAATATTCGTAAGAAAAATTGTCTTTCTATTTTGGTTCACTCTCCACGCCGCAGATTCACACAAAATACAACAGGTTCAGTGAACTTCCTGCTAATACTTAGCACCTGCGGCTGATTCTGGGTAACGGAACAAACAACCCCGTTTTAATATTACTAACTAACGAATGACTCCTTAATAGCTAAGCAGATAATATAAACCAAACCTTTGGAATACCCCATGAAGCTGACAGATTGAAGTAATCACTTTGATATGTGGAAGAGCACAATACGTCAGGTTAACCACAGACACGTACAAATAGAAATCGATCTCTACGTTCTTGTCCTTCGGGAGTAGTTCGTGCGGTTTTGTGTAACATGGCTAGATTCCCAAACATAGAAGCAATGCAAGGTATAGTCTGTTATATATATATATACATATATATACATTAATATATATATATACATATATATACTTATGTATATATATATATATATACATATAAATATACATATGTGTGGTTCATTGTCTGCACATAAACTCAATTCTAACACCAACACCACATGTAGGTTCCCTAGGAGAGGAGTTATGACACCTGGAACGTCGTCAGGTATCAAGGTCGGGTCAAACTTTGATGACCTCCATCTCTGGAAAGAAACATCACATTGAAGAAAAATTTGGCTTGTAACACAATCTCATAAACCTAAACCAACACACCAAGTTTCATCAAAATTGAACACGGATATGTAAATTCTTGATTTACTTTATATGTAATGCCTTGCTGATGTTGTTGTTGATGCGGAAACACTGGAAGTTTGAGCAAAGGAAATCCCACGCCAACGCTCTAGATAATTAAAACACCAGAATGATGCAATCATCACATGCACAAATATTATCAGCAACTTAGGTTCCTCGACTGCGTCAACCTACGTGGTGGTCACAAACAAGCACAACATTTGTGCACCAGCCATCTTTCGTTTTAAGAAAATATGTGTAGGCTACCTGTAATCACATGATCATATCTGACACAGCGTACGTACATTTGTTAGTTGAGCGATTCCTCTGCGATACAACACAGGAACATTCACATAATTAATTAAATATCCTAACACAACTCTTTATTGCTTCATTGGAGCTTCATGGATTTAGTTCGAGCCAGGAAACGGAAAATAGTAATGGTGGCATACGACCAGCTTCTAATGTTGACATGACATAACAAAAGTAATAATAACGATTTGTTGATATGCTGAACTGTTGCATGAATACCACCCTCAAGCATCATACAGTCACATGAAACAGTAACACAAGCAGGTGACCATATTTGAAGCACAGCGCCAAATCTGTAGCCCAGGCAGAACATGCAGTTTCTTTATTGGAGTCAAGATAATTAAACCGTTGTAATAGTTGTAACATGGGAAAGATTATTAAAATATTATATTATATAATAAAACATAATTACATAAATACATTAATAAAGGCATGTTCATAAAAAGTGTTCTACAGTACATAGTAATGCACCCTCTGAATACAGTACCCCCCAAGTGAGTGTTTCAATGTAATTCAGCTTAACTTTTAGAACTATCACCTTAGTAGCAATTAGTATATGTTATCATTGGCGACAGCAAAAATCGCATGGTCAGCGGGAACGACTTTAAGAATATAAATATACATGCCGGTAACGACAGCCTTCTGTTATTTAATCCGTGATGGAACGTAAGCTATTCTATTGTTATAATAAAACTAAACCGGTTATCCTAATATTATTTATACTTATAAATTACAGTCAGAATCGACAAGAAACCGCGGGACGCGGTTGAAAGAAATAGGTCGAAGTAGTTTCTTGATGTGTAAATATGTCTAACAACAATAATAATAAATACAACAACAAATAACCAACAAATCGGATCATCAATCCATTCAAGGAAGAACAGGACTTTTACGGGTCAGTGGGTTCCTTACACACGTGCCATCGTGGTGTATTTTATATAGAATTTTTAGGTAACAAAAAAATAATAGTAACACATTATAAAGGTTTAACCTACCTCGATATGTGAGTCAGGTATTACGATATAGGCGCACCGTGTAGTCGGTGCGCAACCTCTGAAATAAAAGACGCCCAGTGGCTGATTGTGATACCATTTACTTATGATATACGAAGCAAGTGATTCGTTTAATTAATTTTCATTCTTCCAAAATAATATTAATGTATAATTACTTTGTTTGGTTGCTTATGTTGAATGTACGGCCCTAGGTCCGTATAGTTTTGTGTTAGAACCATAGACAAAAAAACTGAACGTTAGATATGGTAGCTTGCAAAACTGTCATCTATTGTGTTATAGTCTGTAGAGCCGCATCACGTTTTACCATTTCTAGCAGAATGTTTCGGCTTGGCTGAGTCCAAAACGGGAATTGGTTAATCTCACTAATCGTCCGGATCGTAGCAAAAATGGAACGTGTTCTAAACTGTACTCGTGCATGTGACTCGTGTGCGATTGACTCGACCAGACAGTCGCACGATGTGATCTGGTCGCTTACGTGCTAGCCGGTTGGTTTCATCCGAGACAAACGTACCGTGTAACGCGGCTTAATAGTAAACCGTGATATATCTTCGTAAGGGCCACATATCTAATCTAGGTATAATAAACCTAGCGTAGGTATATTCAGTTTTTGCACTGAGGATACATTTTGTATCTCGCATTCCAAACATTCAGGGGTTCTCCAACGATTTCTTTAAAAAACTATGTTTTATTGTTTTCCTTGTGGATTTCGGAGTCTTCCCGGGTTTAACAGTTCACACCGAACATTATGCTATTAATCGCAACATCGCGCGTAAAAAATCGATTGTGACGTATGCAAACCTCTACTTACTGGACACATCAATTACGTGAACCGCTGCCGATGAGTTGAAGACGTTCTGCGTAGCTTGCGACAATTTATATATCCAGCCTACATCGCGGTTTCCCTCCGCCACAATCGATTTTTGCGTGTCATGCTTTGCCTTTGCCAACAATGTTGATAACGGTCATATACATGAATTGCATTACTATTGCAGCATGACCTCTCATAAGTTAAACATTATCGTATACAGTTGTCACTTTGCTTCATGTTCCGGTAGAAATACTTGGGGAAACCGATTTCTGCGTGGTGTATAATCATTATAATCTTACCCGGGACAATGTTTTGTGGTTGTTCCGTGCTTTCTGGTGAAGATCGCCTTATTGTCGGCGCATTTCCTAAAATCAAATATATGCTACTTGGATACATTATAAGACGGATGCTGTCATTTCTGCGATTAGTGCTGTACGCATCTGCATCCCCAACTGTTTGTAGTGCACATTGATATTTGCCAAATGCCAAAGAAGTATCTATCTTAATAATGTGGTGGCACTGCCCTGCCTATTCCTCTTCATTCAATGTATCCTGACTATGTTACATATGTGGAAGACGTAATAAACAATGAAGTATACAATATGCGGAATTGCTCAACACCAATATATTATCATTAAACATAAGCAAATATCAAACCAGTATATAATTGTTGTTATACAACGATATACAAGAAAGCAAATCAGGCACTCACAAACTGAAGGCCGCGTTATCGGAGAAAATTATAAATTTCAATGTTTTACCATGATTGAACATTTTAATCGAAAAACTGAATTGTTAACATATACTTTATGTTCTAAAATCCTATTCGCAATGTTAATTGACAATTGTTAATAAATCAACACTACACAAGTATCAATTCTGCGCATGTCCTATTGTATGGGGTAATATATGTGGTCAATTACACTTTGAAGGGAAATAAAAACGTTTATCCAAAGTTGTTAAATTAACCATTAGCATCTACAATTAATAAAAGTATGACACCAGTTTAGTAGAAGAACCGTTTGAAAACAGTATTTAAATTACACGGACAACGCCATTGTGATTGAAAACCTTACATCGCTAATGCCTATTTTTCCAAGTTTGCCAGTCGCCAAACTAAGAACATTACTCGCGTCACTCAGTGATTCGACTAACCGTTTTAATGATGTTTTCTCCTAGGTCTTTGGTAGGAGTTTGTGGTGTGTGTGCATATGCGCCCTGTGTTGCTTACATTAATCAATTATTTGAAGACAGTTAAGATGATTGGGTGTGCTGAATGGAAGGTTCATGATGTTTTTTAAAAGCAATGGGGCTTTCTATTCCAGTGAATAGTGTTGGGAACATGTTCCATATACGGATTGCCATTGGGGCTACATAGTGGCCACGGTTTCTTGACTGTGTTAGATGGCCTGGCGGAGGTTGATCTACACAATGCTATTTAACATTTTATAAAATGTCATGGCTTGCATGATAATGTGTCGTCGTTCACGAGTTGGCCACCCAATGGTGGTTACTGGGTCTGCTGAGTTAGGTTGGCGTCTGTGAGCATTTCAACAAATCTGGCAGCATATTGTTTTATTTTTTGCAAGGTGCTTAATTTGGGTGGCAGTGTGTGGGTTCTACATAAGAGATCCATACTCGAGTTTTGACCGGATCAGCATATTATAAGTTATTTCTTTGACTTCGGGTTTGCAGAGCCAAGGATTCTTTTAATCATGCCTAGGAGTTTTGATAATTTGGAAACTATGTCAGTGATGTGACTTGCCCAGGTAAATTTTGAATCTAATTTTACTCCGAGATACGGATGGCTGGATACTTAAGCGAGTGGCATGCCAGAGAGTGAATGTGAGTGTAGTATGGGTTTAGTTTTGTTTGTTATTGGGAGGTGGGCACATTTAGAAATGCTAAGTTCTATTTTCCCATTTGTGAGACTATGTTTGGAGTAGAAGAATGTCATGGTCGGTTTCGGAGGTGGTTTTACGATAAGTAATGCTGTTGTCTGCATAAGGCGTATGGGAGATTGGATATTTTCGTTTATGTAATTTATGTAGAATAGGAAGATGACTGGTCCTAGGACTGAGCCCTGTGGGACACCAGATGTAACATGTGTTGTGTCCGACAGAACTCCATTTAATAAGACTCGCTGTTCACGGTTTAACAAAAATGACTTGATCAAATTTTTTGTGTTTCCGGTTATTCAGTAGGAGGCTAATTTGGATAGGAGGCGTTTGTGACCAGGTCCATCCTGGTTGCCATATACTCTGCATTAGTAGCCACGGTAGTTCAGGAAACACTACAGTCGTTACAAGTGTAACGAAACGTCTGAATCGAATGGAGAATGAGAAACCAGTATCTGAGCGTGGCATGTGTGGAAGAAATCGAGCGAGGTGCTTATTTGTCAAGCATCGAGGGACGTGTCCCAATGTGTCAGCGGTAAGGAATTATGATATTTCAGTTGAATATCCCAAGTTGAATAACTACTGAGTAAAACTATGGCATAATATTGTAGTTGCAACTAGTTAGATTACATTAACTTTGTTGTGTATATAGACCCAAGCAACATTAATATACACAATTAAACTGTTATATTTCTTATTTTTCTTGACTGTTCAATAACAATACATAAATACCGAATCGTAAATGACGTTGTGTATGTAAACAATGCGAACTTATGCATCCATCTCTTAAGAACCCTTGCTTGAGTTACTAACCATACCTGAAGAGTTTTACTTGATTGTGGTGTCGCGATTTTAACGTGTTTTTGAAGTAGGTGGTCACCGCTGGCATAAGCACTTGCTGTGTGTGACAATACATCAATTAATACAAAGATGGTGATGGCGGTGATTTATATTGGAACTATTTTGAGTGTGTGAGTGAGTGAGTTAATGAGTTTGTGAGTGACTGAGTGAGTCGTTGAGTTAATGAGTGAGTGAGTGAGTGAGTGAGTATGTGTGTGCTTGCATATTTGTATTATTCTCGCAGCTACATGAAAACTATCTTAACAAAAATGAAACATAAAAAAGTACATCTGCATGAATCACAACACCATTCACATAGATAGTCCATGAGCCAAGCCTGCAAATATTGAAGTTGATTCTCAAATTGAGGGACTAAGTCGCACTATGATTTTCAGCTACACCGATATCTAAGGTGTCCGAAAATGGGTGATCGACATTTCAGAAGCGAGCTTTTAATTTTTTTTGGCGCAATCTTTAAACATGGCATGAATATTTTAACGCGGAAATCAAGCTATTCAAAACTAGTGTTCTGCAGCCAAATCTAGTGATTGTATATGAAAATGTTGTAAACTAAAGTAGTTCATAATAAACGTACGAGTACTCATATCATTTTTTTATGATTATTATTGTCAAATTTATAGGGGAAATATCTAGAAAAACGCAAGAAAAAGTATTGTTTATTTCAGTTTTTGTAATGTAAAATAAATTATTAATTGTTTACTCTCGCTTACCAAAGTGTACCCCCATCTGGTGACTGTAAACGGGAACGATACTGTAATATATTGAGTACATTACTACATTTATTAATAGCTGAGTCGAACACTCATGTCTGAACACGTTTTTATTATTCAACAGACAAAACAGCCGCAAGAACTTATAGTACTAAAACACGTTACAACGATTCCATAGTATCCATCTGATTCCATACGTGGCAGCACGTTAGTCTATAACGGATACCATACAGTATACATTTTCCTCTTGTGACAAAATGACTTGGCGGATTTGCATGAAATTATGTGTGAATACATACTTGTATAAGTGTTACAAAATTTTATGTCATAAATAGAACCAATAAGTTATGTATATGATTTATTAACATGATATCTACTTCAAAAGTAGTGCCAACATATAAATATTGTGTATTGTAATATTTCTGCCTTCGAATACAAGGTAAATAAAATATGTATTTCGAAATATCAGAATAGCGATTACTTATCTCTATCCCAATAATACCCTTTGTAGTATATCATGTTGCCGCAGTAATCGAGTGTAACTGCACTTTACTTTACCAGGTGCCTCAGTCCAGTTCTGACACGAAATAGCTAGGCATAACTGCTAGTCAACCAAGATCTTGTATGCAAAATACAGAGATGATGCCTCTAAGCCGTCCATCATTACGTGAGGAGGAGGTAATGATATTTCGAACTGACAAACTTCCGAAGTCGAGCGGGCCTACTTTCGGTTCGTTTTGCTCATCATAGCATCACCTAGAAATAAATAAATGGAAGATGAACGAATCTGGTGTGGTTATTAAACGGAGAAATATGGAACATGGAAGAGCAACTTGTATAATTTGCTGCAAAACATCAGACATATATGAGCTGAGCAAACCAAACGATTCTTATCCATGGCGGACGCTATGCTAGGAAGCGGCCGTGCGAAAGTTTCACCCAATTGTGCAGCCAGCACAAGACAGCCCGAATTAATTTTCGGACATTCAAATCCACTACGGAACTACTGTCGATCAGATCAGACAAAATATAAAGAGCAGTGGAGAAGTTCCTCAGTAGATATGCCCACAGACGATCGACAAGATATTAGCCCGCATGTAACATGGGAAGAGTTTACGTCAGTGAGGGATATAGCAACTGCTCGGATGGAGCTGAAAGTGCCGGCTGTGAATGTACGAGATATCGTTGCAGCGGAAGCGCATTATCATCGGTCTTGCTATTGAGATTATACAAGGCCAAGACACAGTAAACCCACAGAACGAAGTCTGCATAACGAACTTAAATACAACGTGAATGAAAATTCTTCATTAATATTCTTGTTTCAATACATCCGGAACGATGTATTTTCCAATCCGCGGATAGTGCCACAAGTTCATTTAACAATTCTCCAATGACATCAGCATGAATCTTCGGCGGGAATTAGAGTCCGAGTTTCGTAACTCGTTGATTGTTTTTAATGAAAATCGTCGCGTGTATCTGAAGCCAGACAATCTGTCGAAGTGCGCATTAGATGCAGAATGTATGCATATGAAGTCAAAGCTGGAAGCCTTTGAAAAAACCAAGTACGATAATATCATGTCCATGCTGCCACAACAATACGAGAGCAGATCAAAGATATTCCGTGTAAGAACAAATGGTCCACTCAACCAGCCGAACTAACTGCTGATTATGTTACTGTTCAGCAGTCTCTACATACATTTTTTGCGGGTCCTATTCGGTGCAACTGAGTGTGGTTATGCTCGCGTTAACAGGTTGACATGATCAATAGCCCAGTATGTTATCACTGCGGTGAACGTTGGTACTGGGAAAACATCGAAACACATCTCACTTCCGTGGATTATCAAAATCATCTCAGGCAACGTTGTGGTAATCAAAATATTGAATCGCCTCGGGCATGGGTGTTCGTATTCGGCTCTGGAAGAAATTGACACAGCGCTGTGCATTGACAAACCATTAAGTGTTGACAGCGATGATGTACCGCTTCCTTCCAGTGTACACCATTCTGTCCTGACAGTGTTGGCGTTCGACAACATCGACAGGCAAGAGGATTCGCAGACTGGAGGAGGAACATCACACCGAGTTAATGGCATCATTGTCCAACCAAAGTCGATCACGTGCATGCCACCTCAGAGAATGTCTCCTGTTGCAAAAACAGACAAGAAGCGATCAGTCCAGCCATCCGAGAAATTGCTTCCAGTATACAGCGTTGGGAAAAGAGCAGACCACCTACAGTCAAACCAGCTGATTTATCTGGGACTCTTGCAGAAGCAGCACGAACAGCACAGCGGAGCAACCACTTGTGGATGTTGACTCGTTTGCTGGAACCATCTGATCAGACAATCAGCTCTTGGGTGGCATTCAACATAATCACAAGGGATTATGTTCAGATGGAGGAGGATGCTGTGGGCTACTTGCCCACTATCAATACACCCGCAAAAGAAAAGTCCACTGTCGAAGACATTCTACGCACCGCCTTGAGCATGTCTTCTCATCAGCTTGAAAACGTTGCAGTTGTGCTTGATAAATCTCTTCGCAAAGGCTATTGAAATAGCGTGAAAGCGTCCCAGCCAGTAAGGGACATATTTTCTCATGATGGGCAATTTCCACACCATATGCAACTTCATCTCCAGCATTGGGAAACTGTTCGGAGATGCAGGACTTCATGATCTGGAGGTATAATCTGGTGTTATTGCAGAGGGCTCCATCAACAAAGTCTTGTAAGGCAAGCAGTACAATCGCGCTGTTCGTCTCCACAAGCTTGTGTTCGAAGATTTATTGCGGCTTTGAAGGGGATTCCAGGAATGGATGGAGTTTGATCAACTTGAGTCTTGTTACAAGCTAACTAGCACCACCCACATATTGCAGAGTATTCATGCGAATGCTTTTTGCCATGAAACTGTTGTTGCCGCTGTGAATTTTGATTCATGCACAAAGATCCTGGACGTGTTCGTGGCTTATCTGGATCTTCTACGTCATCACCGTCGCTAGCTTGCACGTTCTAGATAACGTTCATCGACGTGGTGGATATTCTGCTTGGGTTGTTGCGTATTGACAGAGAGCGCAACTAGAATCTTCTCTTTGCACGCATCCGAAGAGTGATCCCCTGGTGCTTCTCTTTGGACAAGGTGAACTACGCAAGGTACCTATCTGTGCACAGATGACACAGCTTGAACAAGAGATTCCTGCCATGTATCAGCATTTACAACAAGGCAACTTTTTCGTGTAACTCAGACGTGGCAATCCATTCCGCCGAATCGCAGTAGATCAATCTACAGAAGAAACGGTCAACAACGACACGCAAACTGCAGGGGGAACAAAGGGTTTCAGCCTACAGCCAGGGGCAGCGTCGCGCTACTACTTGAGAGCAGAACACCGTGCCGTTGCAATGAGACAACTGCGTGAGACAATCCTTGTCCAGGACCCAACACAGTTTAAGCATTCTGAGCTTGGGAGTACCCACATTCAGAAGGACGAATCTGATGTCGAAGCAAATGTTCGTCTAATAGAGAACGACTGGACAAATCCGTTTGGGCAGGACCCTTCCGATCTCGTCAGTATTTCGACAGTTGTAGCTGACGTCGCTGGTAACCTTCTACATGCGTTGCAAAAAGGGGAAACACCATACCAGATGTTTCAGAGTCTACAGGAAGGCAAAGGTTTCTAAGACCCTATCAAGAACATCAACTTGAAAATGTCTGGTGAAGGCAGGAATAAATGTGTGATGAATTCAAACAAAGAAATCATCTTAAAGGCTGACAAAAGGTTGTTTGGCACCATTGTACTAATCGCACAAAATAGGAAGCTTGACATGCACGCTGTGTTTTCCCACCATCTTGGGCGGTTGCCACGTTCACTGGCAAACGTTGACGGAACTTTGAAGAAAACCAGCCAAGCTGGTCTTGCGCAGCACCTGGAACGTATGGTGGACCCAGCAGATGATGTTCCTCAGCCACATATTACACTGATCGATGCAATGGCTCTCACACAGAAGCTACACTTAGAAAATCGCACTTTTGAAGAGTTACCCGACCAGATATTTGAAAAATCGCTGCACGCCGGTCAAAGTGATCGCATTGATGTGATACTCGATGTTTACATGAACGAGACTTTCAAATCTGCTGAGCGTGTGATCCGCGGATCAGAGGAAGGTGTCATATTCAAGACAATAAGACCAGGCCACAATTCAAAAACTGGAGACGTTTGTTGGCGTGAAGTGAAACAAAAAACAAGCTCAGCAAGTTTCTGGCGGAGTCATGGAGAGAGGAACATGTGAAGATAAATTCTTCAAGCTTATTGGGCAGACGTATGAGGAGGTCGAATCCCTCAGATCCAACCATGAGGTAGCCGACACTCGTCTGCTCCTGCACACACATCACGCTGCACTGAAATACCAGTCCCTGGTTGTTGTGGCTGACGACACTGATGTGTTCATCATCTGCCGCAGTCTAGGCAGCGCAATTAACAGCAATATCTTCATCAGGAGCGGAACACGGTTATGCATCAGGATGATTGATGTCATGAAGGTGGCTGCTGCATTCGGGAGTGTAGTGTGTTCAGCACTGCCGGGCCTTCATTTTTGGACCGGATGCGACTCACTTAATGCTTTGCAAACCAAGGAAAGATCCAAGCTCTGAAAATTGTGCAACAGAAACGAACGTTCCGAAAAGCGTTCACCACTCTTGAGACATCGTGAACAATGCCACAGGAAGTGTTTGGCGAAATCCAAGAGTTAACATGTCAGCGTTACTGTAAGAAGAACACGAAAGTTGCTGTCGTCAATGATCTACGCTATCAGATGTTTTGTGTAAACAAAGGTAATATCGAGACAAGACAACGTCCACCATGTGAGGACATGGTGCTGCAACATACATAACGTGCAAATTACCAAGTTGCTATCTGGAGGCGCAGCCTAGAGAGCTCCCCGCTCATTCCCGATCCATCAGCAGGACACGGCTGGGTGTTAGACGAGAAAGTAGAGATCACAATCAAGTGGATGACAGGTCTGCCAGCCCCAGCGCCAGGCATACTGCTCTTGTCTGCTAAATGGATTGAAATGCACTCCTGCATGTCAGCTGAAAAAACTGAAGTAAAAACATATTATGGAAACAAAATTGCATTTTGGTTGATATTTTCCCCTATATCTATGAAAATAATGATCGTAAAACTGTTACACGAGTATTGCCGTACCCAATGTTTATTGTGAACAACTTTTGTTAACAAAGATTTTAGATCCAAAAGCTAGATTTGACTGCAGAACAATAGTTTCGAATAGCTTGATTTCCGCTTTAAAATGGCAGTCATATTTAAAGATGTCGTCAAAAAAGGTAATAAGCTACGCTTCTGAAATGTCTATCACTCATTTTCGGACACCTCATATATATTTTTGTAACTGAAAATCATAGTGGGAATCAGTCCCTGAATTTGAGAATCAAATCTTGTCTGGGTCATGGATTAAGGTAGAAGGATCCCATTAAAAATGTGATTTTTCTGAATTTGTACATATTTTTTTTAATGCACTATAGTTGTAGCTTAATTATTGCTAAACAAGTATAAAATGACAAAAACCCTAATTAGGAGAAAAAAACCTAATTAGTGAAGCTGGAATTTGTTTATGTTCCATAGCCACGTATTGCAGTGCAAAACTTTAAATGCATTTTACTCAACTATCATTTTTTCGTGCATGTGTTCTACCTTCAAACATGTTATCTCCAACACCATTAAAGATATGCTCTGATTTTTTCAGCATTGTTTCTTTATATAACTGGCTAAGGAATGTATGAACGATTTTGTGTTTAAATGGTGGAATGTGATTTTTATTAAGCACGAATATTTAATTAGGCGCTAGAATATAAGAAAACAAATTATAAATGTTGTAAAAATATTTAAATTTCTTTTTTGTAATATCTATTTCCCTCAGAATATGCCTTTATGTGTTATCTTTGACTGTTGTTAATTTCATATCCCTGCTGTGTATAGTTAAAGTTTTATCATGTTTGAAAATTGAGCCCCTTTCGACTGTCGCGGCAGCCATATTGTCAGCTAATTAGCATAATTTATGCAAAAAAAATAATTTCCTACCAAATTTAAACCATGTGCTATTTTATGGTACATCAAGTTAATGACAATATTATATGGTGTTAAAAGTAGTTCAAAAGGGATCCTGCTACCTTAAGAGTAATTATACACGCAATGCTAAAACAACAGTGAATGTTACAATAAATAAGTTACTGATATAGTTTATTAACACATCTATCTTGATGTTACAAATGCAAATTCCTGGCAGATATATCCAGTAGCAGACCAACACAAAAAGGAAGCGTTCAGCCACGCTACAATTACTGCTCGAATACTACATACTATCTACCACGGTCTATAGCTAGATGTTCCTTTGTACAATTGTCTTAAATTAAAATTTATCAAATAACTTTTTAAGGTAATGGGTTAAACTCCACCTACATCGAAGATGTAATAACAGGTTAAGGGTTAAAATAGCACAAACAAAATTACTCTTGTTTGTTTCTTTTATGACGGTCCTGAAAGCAATATACTGATTAATATTATTTATAATGAAAACATACCTTCAAATAATCTAACTTAGCCGGTTCCAGAAACGGAATTGTTTTGTTGTCATACGTAACTAATATCGTAAACGGCTTGTCGAGGCTGCGTCGTTTGATTGAATGAGCTCGCCCTCCCTCCGTGAAGTCAACCTGGAACAAACAGTAAGTCGCAGATATAATTTTTCCACATCTTCACACGATGATGTAGGGTTGCAATATGTATTCGACTTATGCCGGTATCACTATTCTTTAAAACTATCGAAACGCGGGCGAACAATTCATAAACAATGTTATCACCCGCTTTCTAATCAAACTTACATCCACTGTCATGACCAAAGTTATAACGAATGTACTTTTGTCATATTAAATGCAACACATTCCAGTAATATTCTGAAATCCACACATTGGCAAGCTAAGTTAAAAAAACAAATAAGCAAATGTTCACACATGCACGCACGCACACACACACACACACACATACAACACACACTCAACTCACACACACAACACACACACCCAACACACACACACACACACACACACACACACGCCTGTCTATTTTGTGGACATTGTGGAAATTTACCTGTCTATTTTGTGGAAATTGTGAAATTTTACTTGTCGGTTTTGTGGAAATTGTGGAATTTCACGAATTCTACCTGTCTATGTTGTTAAAATTGTTGAGTTTTACGAATTCTATATGTTTATTTTGTGGAAATTGTGGAATTTCAAGAATTCGACCTGTCTATTTTGTGGAAATTGACTGTATCTAGGTGACTTTGCTTGTATATCTTGCTGAGTTTGGTAAGTTTGCTGAATGAAACCGTTGGTCTAAGTTTGGTTCGTGCAAATAGTTGGTCTAAGTTTGATTCGTGTAATTCGCTGGTCTAAGTGTTGTTCATGTTACTCGTTGGTCTAAGTTTCTTTCGTTGAACACGCTGGTGTAAGTTTGGCTCTTAGAACTCGCTGGTGTAGTTTTGTTAGTGCAAATCGTTGGTCTAAATTTGGTTGATGCAATTAGCTGGTCTATGTTTAGTATTTAGATCGTGCAACTAGCTGGTCTAAGTGTAGTTCGTGCAACTAGCTGGTCTAAGTTTAGGTCGTGCTACTTGCTGGTCTAAGTTCAGTTGATGCAACTAGCTGGTCTAAGTTTAGTTCGTACAACTAGCTGGTCTACGTTTAGTTCGTGCAACTAGCTGGTCTAAGTTTAGTTCGTGCAGCTAGCTGGTCTAAGTTTAGTTCATGCAACTAGCTGGTCTACGTTTAGTTCGTGAAACTAGCTGGTCTACGTTTAGTCCGTGCAACTAGCTGGTTTAAGTTTAATTCGTACAAGTAGCTGGTCTAAGTGTAGTTCGTACAACTAGCTCGTCTAGGTTTAGTTCATGCAACTAGCTGGTCTATGTTTGGGGTTTGATGGTTCTTTGCACCTCGCTTGTCTAAGTTTTGTTAGTGTAACTCGTTGGACTAAGTTTGGTTCGTGCGACTTGCATTTTCTAAAGTTAGGACTTATACATTTTTTATAGTTAGTAGGACTTATAAATTTAGGAATTAGAAAATGTTTATAAAGTTTATCTTTAGAAATGTGTTCGTAGTTGGCAGGACTTATAAATTTAGGATTTAGAAATTGTTCATAGTTGCGACTTAGTAATTTTTATATAGTTGGGACTTAGAAAATGTTGATCAAGTTGAGACTTAATTGCTATAAAGTCAGTAGGTGGCGCTTATTGGTAGGTCAATACATGAAATGGTTACCAAAAACTGACATGTAGAGTCATTAGGTGGCACTTCTGTCTAGACCAAAATACTTCATGGGTACAAAATAAGTGACAAATGATTATTACTTTCCCTATATTATATCATGGGTACCGGAACTACTTTTTGCTCTTGCTCTACTCATAATCATTCTGTATTTTGAAAGGGACCTATAATGCTTCTGACATTGGTCAAATAGCACTCTAAATGACATGTTTTGTTATGTAAACGTTATAATAATATGGTATAATTTTTTACTGTACAATCTTTTATTACCTCTGTTTTTGGTGAGCGGTGATTTTGCCATGCAACTAGATACATTTTTTTTACAAATGAGGTATGTTGCGAAAGATATATATATATAAAAGACTGCTGAGAAGTACAACTGCAGAGGTTGTTTTAACATAATTTGTTGTGCACATATTTGTGTGAGTCTCATAGATTTAAAACGTAAACAATTGAACTTATTAAAGCTTTACCGAAATAGTTCCCATGCATCTGAGCAAATCTTATATTGTGGTTAAAACCGAAACTCATAATAACCTTAACATGTATGCCTAAAATTAAGTACCAGTTGGAGGATGTTTAGAGAGCTATAATCAATATGTTTGAAGTTTATTTGTATCACTCTCACCAGCCTACTAGTAGACATAGCATATGCATAACATGAACAATTGCATGAAAAACATTGTGTTGCAACACATGATGTTTAGTCTTGTTGATAAACTAATAAAGCATATCATGCTACTTTATGAAATTTTTGTTAACATAAGTTTTGTCCTATTGGATCTGATGTGCTGATTTTATTCTAAACAAATGACGGTGATTCATTGTAAATTGAAAGATGCTGTTGCAGATAAAGTGTCATTCAAACATAAAATTGGTTATAGTTATTTTGTTTTACAAATTACACTAAAATTGCAGCAGTTTTTGTGCTAATTTATATCATCAGTATTATGTGTAACCCATCTTGAGGCCATGTTCAGCTAACAGCTGTATACACATACTCAAACTCAAGCACAATGAACTGTGCTGTCAATGTATGTGAGAGTTTGACACCTTGGTGTCAATTTTAGGATCCTTTGGCCATGTGCTGTATATTGTCCCAGTGACACCTCTATTGTCACATAGTCTTAGACAATCCTGTGGATGTGCCTGCCAATCCTGATGATGAAAAATTCTGCAAAAGGCTTCATTTATCGAATAATAATAACAATAATATTTACTTATAGTTATACAGCGCAATTACTTATAAAGCAAATTACATTCAATGTCACAGTGACATATATGGTAGCAAATATGGTCAAGTAAGTCAATATCATTCATAGTGTACTGTTACAAATAGTAATTTAACTCAGAACGCAGTGAGCAGTGAATAACCAGGTTATTTTTTATAATAGTAACTTTCATCAAAATCTTATATGACACATCTAAAAAATGATGGATCTGAAAGTCGGAGAACAATTGTAAAATATGTGAAACCTTTGACCCTTAATACTCACGTTTTTATACCAAATTATGGTTATAGAGGATGGAATTGCTAAGATATTCGGAAAAGTGATTTGCCGGCCATTTTGTAATGGCTGCCATTTATTTGAAACAATTGCCACCTCAGATTTTCTGTTGACCGAGACATTGTAGATGACATTCGTGCAAAAATATGCTTTTGGCTAACACATTGCACGGGAAAAAAATGACACACCTCACTATAAGAGATAGGCTTACAATCTGAAAAAAATGTGTTAACATTTACAAATTAAAAAATTCATATATTGAAAAGTAATTTACATATTTTGACATTGTTTTTATTTTCTCGTGGGTTGCGCTATACGATGAAAACATAAAACATATATCTTCAATTTAAAATTTTAATTGACATCCCTTTTGTTGTCTCGTCCTCAGAAAATCTATTTCATGGGCTTTCTACATTTCGCACACATCGCAAATTGAACCTCCTAACCAAAAACACCTCACACGTGGAGTAGATATCGTGAATGTCAACATACGTGGCTGAATTTGGACTGTGAGAACCACGACCATATATTTTTGCCTGCAATTTAAAATCAGCGACACGGCCACGCCCACACAGGCACAATCTTGGCATCAACGAAATTTCATAGAGTTCATCAACAGTCTTGCAAAGCACTTCTGCGGTTGACTTTACTCTGTGCGTTGGTAAAACAGATGAACTAGACTATATTGTTAATTTAAACACTTCATTTTTACAAAGGTCGTCATTGTCACATTGAGATTTAAGTTGAAAGTTCGTGCATCGTCAAATTCGGTTGCCCATTGTTATTTTGTCGTGTTAACTCTACTATTTCATTTTGGAAGTTTGGTGGCAGTTACAATTAACAATGAACCCGGTGAAGCCTTTGCGAAAATGTTCACATTAGAATCAATATGCTACATTAATAACACTCGATTAAGTCAACACAATTCTTAGGAATTTATTTGGAAAACCTTTAAACTGGTCAGTAATATAGTTCTAGATATTAACTCAACTGTATCTAAAGGTTCACCCTTAGTAGGTATGCTTTATAAATTATTTACATTTTAACGTGACTATATATTAAAACTCTGTATTGCACATTAATTATCCCCCATCTGCCGTACTGTGCCCTAATTTGGGCAAATACTTATACATCAAGTATAAATAAACTTAATATTTTACCAAAAAGCAATCAGAATAATTACCAAATTTATTATTACACAGATAAGGTATTCAAGAAAACCAACTTACTAAACCTTAATTACATGTATACACATATCAGCTGGGTGTGTTTATGTACCAATTAAATAATCATATGCTTTCAACCAGTATGTTAAACCTTTTTAATAAAAAATATTGATATACATAGACATAACACCAGAACACACATAGTATTTCATACCTCTGGTTAGAACTAACAATAACATGAATAAATGATATGTTAATTACATGGGTCCACATTTTTGGAATTCTCTGAAAACTGAAATTAAACAGTAATTGGCAGTATACCGATTCAACAAGAAACATGTATCAAGAAATTTAACTAATTTCAGTAATATCAACATTTGTAATCTTAATTAAATTTGATTATTTAATTGTTTGTCTATACTAAATATTCACTGGTTAAGTATATGAAAACTTAAAATGTTCAACAGCATCTTGTTCATTTTAAGAATGTACTAGTTAAGTAACTGTATTCTCATTAATAGCCTTATTTTTTTTAATTTAAAGTTACTGTTTAACATTAAATTTGTTTTTGTCATAGGTGGTTCCGCTATAAGCACTTGCAGGTTTCTTAGAAATGTCCTTAGTTGCACTACAATACTATACTGTATTGGTTTGTCTATATCTTTGCAACTTAAATAAACATTATTATCATGTCAAGAAAATAGCACAGCACAAATTCGCTAAGCACTATGACAACCTTAATTAGGGCTGTTGTTAACAACCTTTTCTGTTTTTGAATTGTTATATACTCTTTTGTCCATTAAAGCTAACTATGCCATAATATTTACACCATTAGTAACCAATTGTGCATCATATTAACTATTGTATTATACTTAAATATGTTTTCTACCATTGTTTTACTATTTGCCTCACTTTCCCCTCATGAAGACAGTCATCTGCTTTTGTGTTGGTTTTCTTATTTCAGTGACACCTTGATATACCCACAACATCTTGTAGTTTGTATGTGCAAAATGCAAAATCGAGTGATGTCAGTGCTACGAGATGCTGTTTTCCGCCGTGCTTCATTATCACTATATGATATGATGTGAACAAAGCAGCATTCGTTGCAGGATGCTGCTTAATAAGTGCCGTTTCATTCAGGTGTGCTTGTTTTGGCTCCTACCAAGCAAGTCTTCCCAGTGCTCAACTACACTGGTTTTCCCTGCTGGTCATTGATGGACTTTGTTAAACGACAAGCTCTCCATCAAACGAATGACTGACCTCCCTTTCTCCACAGAATATCGTCCTTGTTGTAAGCTGCACATGTGTTTAAAAGTACACTGTTCAAACATACAGTGCACATCATGTGTGCAGTGTGCAGTTTTGTTTGCTTGTCAATGTCAGAATGTGCGAACTGCACTGACACACTGAGACTAGTCCATAACTGATTGACGATGTGTGGAATGAACTTATGCAACGAAAGGGGACAATAAAAGTCATATATAGTAGCTTTAAGATGATATATGTTGCTGCAAGTTGCTAGACTGAATTTGATGTGTAGGTTTAGTTTAAGTAAAATTTATTATGCTGTTAGCTAAAAGAAAGTAAATGTAGTTCAGATACATTTACAAAACTGACTATAGCATATGTACTTAATAAGTAATACATATTGAACGTTCTCTTGGCATTGTCTCTTGTTGAAACTTACCCATGAATGTTGTTGTAAATAAGTGTGTTTAAACAATGATTCCAGGTTTCTCTAACTGACCTTTCGATGTATTAGTTAATAAATTACAAAATGTTTCTCTAACTGACCGTTCAATGCATGAGTTAATAAAGCTGATATGTTGACACCCTGACATTGTTTAATGTTTTACAGTTTCTATTTACTTGATAAAAGTCTCATCTGATGACTCTTCATTTGTCTGTAGATTTGACCATGTAGTCAAATCCGTGCTTACAATAAGATTTTCGCTTCCTTGAATGCAAATCCCGTAGGCTTGCACAAGCACATATTAGTTGTACTGATCAACAGTAAGACACCTTATGCAAGTGCAAATCATTTAATTTAGATAATACTACTACCACAATGTACAATAAATGTGTCCAATATTTTTCATCAAATGCAGATGTCAACATACTTTTAACTATAAAGTACTGCATAGCAGAGATAACATCATTATAACATATAACGGATGCCCGATTCATAGCTGTGTCGTCGAACTTAGTCTTAGTTCGTACGACGTTTAATTTCTCAGCAACTTGCCCGGTTTTCTAGGTTTTTGCTTGATTCTGCCTGGAATCGGTTAAAGTGTATACTTAGCTCGCACTTGCTATTGTCAATATGCCTAGTTGGCCTACCAGTGCTGCCACAATACTTATTCCGTGTAAACATTGTTCGGTTCATATAATATTATGTTGGCTGCGCTACATCATGGTAAACTACAAGGTGCACGAAATTGGGCAGGTGAACGTTTGTCTTTGTACCTAATTCACGTTAATAAAAACGTCTTCTACTAACAAAAATACGATGGCAGGCAGCACGGATCTGCCTCTTCTTGAAATTAATATCTTCGAGAAGTTTTAATACAACTTTTACGGCGCGTTGGATTGGCTTGACATTTATTTAGTTTTAATTTTACGCAAAGAAGGCGTGCCGCTATCATCGCAGTATGTTGAAATGTGTGCGCGACACATTAAAACACTTCTTTTCTAATAAATACGATTCCGTTTGTTACGAAAAGTTGGTATAGTGAAAACATTTTTTTGCAACATTTATTTGTGATCTTCATAATCGGAGTTGGCGTCGCGACGGAGCAGTTCTGATGTTAAAAGGTGATCGAGTGGCTTGGAGTTGCCGCGACAGTTACACATATTTATATTATATATAGTCACCTACTCGGTTTCTGCCCTATCTGAGTTTCTGCCGCATTACGATTATATAGCTGGATCTCATATTAAATACATCATTAGACAGATATATCGGACACAATGAGCAAAGGACTTCTACAAACTTGCAACAAAGTTTGTCTCAAATTAAAACGAGCCAAACAGGTTTTTGACATATATTTTGATCAACACTGTCGCTGGCAACAGGAATATTACCGTCAACTTTGTTGACATTCAGTTCGAGGCTTTCACAATAACGACTCTATCTATGTCTATGATGTAGTTCGACATAAACCCGGGTTAACCTTTTAACCTGGCACAAATTCTGAGTTACATTTAAACACAATGTTGGGCAGGTTATTTACTTTTTAATGCCGCAAAGTAATCGGTACTTTTGCAGTTTAGGCCCGCACCTCGAGAAAACCATGATAATAGTCACCTACAGTCACCAAACTTCACATCATATATCTACAACACTTATTCTACACATATACATTTGTCACGTGATCAAACAATTAAATTTACTGTCTTATTGATCAAAATATTCGCTAGTTTTTGAATGTATTCATTAGTTCCACCGTAAACTCCGGCAGGTGGCGACACTTTATGATTGCCTTCAGCCTATCCCCATGTCTGAAGTCAACCATAAAGTGACGCCACCTACCGGAGTTTCCGGTGGAACTAATGAATACACGCAAAAACGAGTGAATTTCTTGTACATTTTGATCGATAAAAGACAGTAAATTTAACTTTTTTATAACGTGACAAATGTATATGTGTAGAATAAGTGTTGTAGATATATGATGTGAAGTTTGGTGACTGTAGGTGAGCGTTTTCATGGTTTTCTCGAGGTGCGGGCCTAAACTGCAAAAGTACCAAGAAATCTTAGTCTCCGAGAAGTTGGAACGTAACTTTTTTCTTTGCTCATTTGTTATTTCCTATACAGTTTGATTTATTTGTTACCTTTCCATTTTTTTTTAGACTACGTTGGAGATCATCCTCCCCGGCTGCCACCGCGTTCAACGTAATAACGAGGAATATTGAACTGAATCCAACGATCCACATGCTTTAGACTGTAGTCAACTTCAAATGTAACTCGTTCCTCAGCCGTTCTGCCTACGTCACGCGACTGTTTTGTCGCGCGCGCGCGTCTTATGTTTTGATGCGATACCCACCTGGTTGTCCTGAATTGTCGCTCATTCGATTACAGGCATGGCGTTTTCATTACAAGTTTGCGTAAACTACACCCCACGAAATGGTAAATGTGAAGGAAAATCAACAGGATCAGTAGACTGCAGCCGGGTGCCGAGTTTCTCATACAACGACGACGAGAAAGACAAAACTTACAAGTTGATGGTGTGTCGCCTGTGAAATTGCATCCGCTCACGGCCGGCCTCCACTCACTCGGTCGGTAGTCACGCGTAGCACCCGTCAGTAAAGAGGGAAGATCGCATGTTGTAAATTGTAATCGTCATTGTTAATTATTTTAAACTTCTTTACTACAAAAGTCAAGTTATTAATTATTGATATTTTGGTTATTTAAACTTTGTTGACCTGCTCAGCTGTACTTAATGTTAACGCAACGTTTGTGTATTTATTATACATTTGTTCTGTCTGAGTGAAACAAATAATAATTTTATTACTGTTCTAGAATATGTTCTCTTGATTCCCCATTTGTAAAGATGCACTATATCCATAAATCACGTACATTGGATAAATACATAGTTAAATTATGTTTACAATGGTTCACATACAACTGTGCCTTTGGTCATTGTAGACTTTATAATGGCAAACATTTATTGTGCCAACAATTACACAGTTTCGTCGTTCCGGTATAACCATTATTCAAAGTAAAAATTACTGCGATATGCAAACAATTTGAAAATCATACCTTACCTGCATAATAGTTTCCACCTTCTAGATGAGCTTTCGTTGGAAACCTATATCCCATACATATTTTACATTTAAGAATATTACGTCTTAGCGCACTTTTGAGGCGTAAATAGCGCCCCGGTTTGCATCAACATACGCCGCACATTTTACAAGCGCGATGCGGTAACGCACGGCCCCGTAACGCACGACCGGAGCGGTGCAGAATAGCGCAAACCTGGTCGCTATTTGGGCTTCAAAAGTGCGCCAAAGCACAATATTTTTGTAATATAAATATGCATGGAATGATGTTGAATGATGGAACTAACGCTCTGAGGTATCAAATTTATGCAAACCTCAAGTTATCACAGCGAAATCGAGGTGGGTCCGGATTCTTCACAAGTGCCACAACCAACAAAGGAGGTTTCTGTGGTTGCAAATTTAGATGTAATTGAGGTAATTTGAGGATTTTACGATTGTGTGTCTATTATGTAAGAATGTTTATTTTAAAACCAACGAGTTGAATAGAGTATGGCCGAGTTTTCAGAGATTCGGAAGCGCAGGTTCTGGGATGGCTTAGTTTGTGTTGAGTTTTGCTATTGGCAAGTAGTATAGTAGGTTATACTATACTACTCACGTCACACTCCTTAACTACCTCTTCCGCAAGGTTCCCAGCGACACAGCTGCACCCGCAGGCCATCAGAAGCAGATTCGCAAGGATCGGGAGTCGTTCAACATTACGAATATACTAAAGGTAGGTTTAGTAGGTCGTCGGTTGTTTTTCATTACTGTGTTTAGTTGATTGTATCAGTTTTCTCCGATAGGACATGAGTCAGAAATACATGCTTCATGATGTGTCGTTTCTTAGGCAAAGCAATATTTCACCACTCGTGTGCAATTCATCACATGCCTTTGGTGACTTATTTGCGTGTTTTGTAAAAAAAATGTTTCACGGTAGTCTTAGCGCAATTTGGTGCATATATCTTGGCGGAATCACCGACAGAATACTGAAACAGACTATGACAGTGCACAAGGGATTCCATATTGTTCTACAAACATCCACTTGGGGTCATTCCTGGTCGTACATGTAACACTGTATCAGGTTAAAGAATGATGGCGCAGCTACGACTCGCGAGGTGATATCGCCGAGTGCGATGTGCTGGCGGTCATATGTCGTTCTGACACAAGGGTCATTTTCATTATTCTGATATGGAATCAAGGATCACCACTCAAACGAACTTTGATGAAATAACAGCGGCCAACCCTGAGCCATGCTTGATGCAAACTATCAGAAGCATAGAAATGATGGGTTGATGCCAAAAGTAGTCAGTCTTCATCAATGGTTCATGTTTCTGCATTGATAGAATACCTGCAGTGAGATCGCAAACAAACATCAACTTACATAGCATGTACTTCACTTGATTTGAAATACTTCGACCTACATGTTAATTCAATATTTAAATATGAATATATTTCGTTTTCATCTGTTCACTGATTAGTTGTAGGAATGTTCATCAGTTCAAAAACTATTTTACATATTAAATAGTTATGTATTAAAATATTAACCCATTTTTGCCGAAAACATAATATTAATATGATAAAATAATAGTTTTTTTTTAAATAAATGTTTAATATTTTGTTTTGATCTAACTTTATTTGATTATACATGTAAATGGTGTTGTCGCACATTGAATATTTATGTTCTCGCATTTTCATTCTAAACATATTATGAAGTGAATTAAACTATTAAAAGGGTAAACGCTATAAATATTGCACATCTTTTATCCTGTTTTCAATAATTTGTCTTCATTGAAATGCAGGCATGCACTGTATAAATGATATAAATATGTTGTTGAAATAATTGTAAATCATTCAAAAATTCACATTTGTATAATTGGAAATGGAAGCATAATTAAGTCCTTCTCGATACGTGGCAATACATTTCTATTTAAACTGTTATGTGTGTACACGACATTTTTTTTTTTCATAAATTGCTTAACATCACGTGTACGATATTTGCTACCTTGGAACAATTGTATCAAGGACGCATTGCGTCACGAACTACATCATTAAACCAGTTTATAGTTAAGTATGTGAGTTTTTCAAGTTACAGTAATAATTATGTAATAGCCTATGTAATTGTTCAGTAACCAAAATGATAATTACATTTTTTTATTTTATTTTGTGGCACCATTGAGCACCAGATCCTTCTTATGACCCGCCTCGCAATTACAGTTTGCTGATCACATTAGTGATGGTTTTATTCATACGGACCGCGCATAATGTATTATGTGCAATATATTCTTAGTGTTTTATTTTATTTTGCAGCATATAACAATTTGTGATTTCACATATTTTGGCATATTTCTGAGAAATAATGTGATGGTTTTCATTTCCCAAAACTTATTTAGGGTAATTAATAGCAAAAACTCACTGATCACATCAATATCACCATAATTAATTTTACAATTATGTTGTAGCTGTGGCAGACAACAACAGCAGCAGTGTCGACGATTCAGCACAACCAAGAAAGAGAGGTGACTTTGCATTATGATTGAAAGAAAGTAATGAACCACTAACATACCCATCTAAATTCATTGATGTTTCACATATATATGTATGTATATATGTGATAGGGTAGAATGGATGATTTTTTAAACTTATTTAATTGATAGCAAATACCATCGTACAATTGCAGTAAGTTGTATGTTGGAATGTTATTAAATTCAAGAAAGTGGTTATGGGCTTTGACTTTTTAAGTGTTACGCATGAGCATATATAATATAATACCTGCTTAGTGTTTTATTTTATTTTGTAACATGTAGCAATTTGTTTTGGCAATTCAATCGTTTATGACATCAGTAATAATTGGTTATTGCATCTATATTGGTTGTCAATTAACAGTAATTTATTTTGTAGCAGCAGCGGTTGACACCAACAATGACAACAAGGAAGCAGTGCCACAGCCAAAGAAAACAGGTACACATGATTTTGTAAGGAATTACAGAAGTCTTGCAAATTCACAAGTAACATCTATGCATAGAAACATTTTAAAAGTCATTTGATGAAGAATGAGTATATTAACTGTTTTGTATATAAAATAAAACAATTTGTTTCATATGATGCAATCTATAAACAATAATCACTGCTAGACCAGTCAATCAGAATTTTTGTTTACGTTATTATTTCCTCTTCAATGCTTAAAATAATAATGACAGCATGTATATTGATCCTGGATTATTTTACATTCATTATGAACAAAAAGAACACATACCTGAAAAAGTCCTGACAGCTCCGTTGAACAAGAATCAGGATTTTGAGAGGTCTCTGCTATTCTTTTATAATATTAATAATCTTTATTAAAATTCAGAAACTAAAATCTGTCCAGACGTTTAAGATACAACATTGATAATGTAAGTTCGGTTATATATTTACTCAGCAAATCACAGGTCACAGGGTGAATAAATAATTTCCCTTTAGCTGTGCAAGTTGAAAAGCACAGGCCTATTAATTATGTAATATGTATATAAATTACGTAACATGTTTTCCTGGTTTTACTGCTACAATGGTGTCACTTTCAGCAAAGAACATCAATTGGCAGGAGGTAGATAACGTTATGCTTGTGGACCAGTCTTTCTTCAATGGACAAAGAGCAGAACATGGCACAAAGGGCAATTTGCCAAGTAAGAACAACCATGCTGGCAAGATACATACGTACTTGGAGTAGATGATGAAACTTAACATACTTTTTTATGGAATCCAACCATTAATATTCTGTAGCAGATCATTATTTCATTATCCTATTAGACTACCTTGCATTATGTCATAAGAATACCGATAATTTTTTTAATACATTACAAATCAATGTATTACAAATGTGAGGTTGTTAGTGCATGGAGAGAGTAATACAGAACACAACAATGTAAACATAAATGACATCACTTTAGTATTACCAGAGATGTGTAAATTACAAATACACTAAATTGAATATTCTCTAAATGGCCATTCATAATAGAGAAGCAAGATATTACATTATAAATGCACTTTTTGTGAACAAATGTGATTTAGAGATATGTGTTTGTTATAACTGTGAACCATATTGATAGTAAAAAAATCTGTCAGACTACAGCAAAGACACGTTTAAAGTATTTTTTTTTCATGACTATATTTTCATGAATAGCCTTAACAATAACGGTTACGTCGCACATTTTTTGCAGTAGAAAAATTGTGTAAAGTGTTTTGTAATATAACGTTTTAATGTTTCTTTTCAGACAAAGTGGAAACCATGGCTTTCATCAGTGCGTCGATGCCACCATGCTTAAAACATCTGGATGATCATTCCGTCTATTTGAAAACAAGAGCTCAGTTATTCAACAGGAGGAAAACAAAACAAAGGCGTCTCAACAAATGCATGGTGGCAATGTCACTCTGAAATGGCAAGCATCGATAAAGGGCTGTGTGGTCTTGTTGTAAAATGTAGTTTCAACCTTTGGTCTATTTCTAGCTGTATTTCGCAGCCAGTGGCAGTAAACACTGACATGGTGGGGTTTGTCCTCTATATTATTTTCCATGCATAGATAAGATGTTAAGACTCGGCATGTCCGGGTTTGTTTCTACTTTGATGGTATGCAAGAATTATATTTTTAAATGGGTTTACTTCGGCCACAATATTGGTTCTAACACTAACCAGACTAAGGTTAAAGGGTTGTCATTGATGTATAATTATGGCATGTACATTCATTATCTTCTTGTGTTGTATTTGTACTCAACCTAGGCATTGTAATGACAGGCATGTTCATGTCACAGGGATTACGTAGATTACCCAAATGCTGAGTACCGCTATGTTTTTGTTTGATGACACCTATGACCTAGTCAAGCAAATACACATACATGACTATGACACAACTGGAAATGTTGTATACCTTTACATATAATCTAGTCTATATCTGATATTAATTTAATATAAATTTATACTTAAGAATACTCTTATTGCACTAAACTGAGAGCAGTACTATATTGTGTTTTCATGTTATGTTGTGCTACTGTGTATGAACTGGGTACAGTGCAGTTAATTCACTCTTGTATACTAGTATATGCATAGTATTAGTACGTTAGTTTTATTGTATTGATACATTGGACAAGATCACCATGATGTATATTGCTGTACCGTATTGTATGAAATAAATTTATGATTGAATTGATAATGACAAATGTCATGCCATTGTAAATGAAGGTACTAGAAGCATGACTTTGCTGGTTCAAAGTATTGGAAATAGGTATGTTTACAACTCCTTTGTATTGTGCATGAAATGGGTACTTGCAGTTTATACACACCTGTAAGCTTGTACATGCAGAGTATTGTTATGTTAGTTTTATTTTATTGATACTTTAGAAATGATCATGATGATGTATATTACTGTATTATTTTGTATGAAATAAATGTCTACTTAAACTGATATATGGCTGCTTGAATTGATTGAAAATAATTTGCTCTAAAATAGTTTATTTAATTAATTCCCTTCCATTAAAAAGTGTACTAGAAGCATGAATTAACAGGTGTTCAATTAGTTTTAATGTTTTTCTGTCGTAAAAAATGGTTGGCCCCAAAATAGGTGGGAGGTGGGATGTTGAGACCCCTGCCACATCCCCTCATAACCACTTAAAAACAAATCTATTTATGGTACAGAATTGTGCAGTATTCATGACGGTGCGTTCTCTGTATGATTACGTGCTTGGAATCAAACTGGTTTTTAATGAATGAATAAACAGTAGTTTTTATTTCGGTGATTTATTAAAACAACTTTGTCATAGCATCATTAACATCATCGTGGGTGTTCATTTTATACAATCATCATTAAAATGGCAATGCCATTATGGTATACAAGCTAAGTAACTTGGACCCCTAAGCTAGGCATGTTTGTCTTTTTGTGTTGTTTACACACATAACTGTGTGCAAGGTAACTTGCTTTCTAACTAGCTGTATTTATATTTATTACGGATAATTAAGAAATGTAATGTAAACTTTTTTTGTGTGTGAAACTCCCAGCATTCCGGAAAACAGAACAAAATCTCCCAGATTATAGGTTTTTATATATGCAGTTGTAAGTTTCTGGTGAGGCCTTAAGGCTTAATGGACGGGTGCAGTTGTTCCTTAGGTGGGTACTGTTGAAGGTTATTTGTTGGCCTTTAAGGGGTGCAGTTGGAGGTCCCAATGGGGTATGCAATAGGAGGCTTTTGGTGAACCTGGAATCTCCTGGGTTTCGAGACTTACACGTTAGCAGGTATAGGACGGATTATTGCTATGGCCTATGCCTATAGGCTAGGCATGCACGTAGACATCCATATGTAACCATCGCTCAGCTGACTTTTAATATAACACCAACTCTTACGAATTATGAAAACTATTAATTATTTATCAAGAAATGTTCATATACTGTCCGATGTGATTCTAGCCAGCCGAATTAATTCATTTCGAAGAATCAACACACTGACGCAGGCACGGTCAAAGGGTAGAGCAGGCAGCGAAATGTCTGAGGCGACCGCCCCGCGTATTCCCGTCATTCACTGCATACTAATAGAATGACAACATAATAGGTTTTTCGCTTACTATAATTATGTTCGTATAATGCGGACATACTAAATATTGTCCACAATAATGTCCATAGTATAAACACTAGGTAATTCCTATCGGCTGGTGTATATGTATGTTGTCCGCTTCGAATAAATTATTAAATCGTCCTCGTATAAAACACTCCGCCGTCGCCGCGTGTACGATGCTGTCTATAAAATGTCGTTCAATGTTGTTATCGTATTGAGACATCCCGTGTTCAAACATAACTTTACTGGTATCGGCCTTCGACTTACGGTAGTTTACATTTCGCAACTGTGTTTCACTATTTACTTGTCGCGACGATCTACCGCAAAAATGGCTAACCAAATATATATAACTTCCGGTCTGCGGCATCTATGCATAAAGTTTTTTGCAGACCGAATTTGTTGTATATATTTTATTCATTGAAATATTTCAATGAACTTTCAGTATGTGTTATAAATTACTGTTACAAACAATGTTCCACCTTTACATCGTTGGAAAATGTACTAAATAAAAATATATGCCTGGTCTGCGTAAAGCGGTCCAGTATATACTGGTCGACGTATGCTGCAGTTAGATTTATATATATATATATATATACATATATATATATATATGTATATAAACAAATCGTATAAACGCCAACTATATTTGCAAAACCCATAACTTCTTAATAATTTGTGATTCAAAGAGTATCGTTTGGTAAACAAAAGAAATGATTAAATCATACAAACTATTTATCTGACTTCTTCTCTTAGACTTACAGTTTCCAAATAATATGTACCTACATAGCATGCTGAAACGAAATAGGACGAATCCAATAAAATGGCACATGTCCGCTCAATGGGGGTAGGAATTTCGGACCCACCCACACAATTTTAGACTACAATCAAAACGTATAGGCTACTATCACAAGGATGCAGCAAAAAAACGTTTGGTGATGTGGGTAAATATGTATTCAAATTCAGAATTGCTGTAATACAGTTGATTGAGGTGACAAATAATGGATCCATCCTTATAATGGTTTGACTCGGTTAAGAAGCTAAATATAATAACCAAAGAATGCAGAGAAAGTCGTTTGATGAAGTTAACCGAATTGTATCCATATTTAATGAACACATCTAGCAAAACGGCAGATTTCCACATATAAAGGGTGGCAGTTAATGGGCCTAACGGAAGTAAGTGCTGAATCCGATCAAATAGTTAAAGCTATAAATCTAAGGAAAACGTTTGGTGCCTTTATCCAATATATCCCCATATCGCAAAGTATACAGCTAATCGTCCTTCAGCATCTGTTTCAATCCCGTCTTCTTTTTAATCGGGTGAGGTGACACCACGTGTACGTCTTCCAATGAATCTTTATCTTTTTCATGTTCGCTCTTAGTGTCAAGGTTTCCAAGCTTGCACAATTCGTAGTGTACGAAGCGACGTCTGTGCAGAAATAATACAAATATGTAAATTATAATCAATATTTAATAACTTTTAGCAAGATTTAACAAGATTGCCCCCATATAATTATATATAGATGACAGATGGAAAGAAGAGTTTCGCTAATCGAGAGTCCAACCCTAACACATACTGTTATATAATTAATTAATTTTATCACACATTAATTACTGTATCATTGCATTTGGTTTTCAATCAAATATAATAATAAAACTTAAAAAAAAGCTTTAATAAATATTATGTTAAGTAATTATAATTCTCACAGCCACTATATCAACATGTTAAAAACACACGACATTCTTAAATTACAGCAATTCAATTTTGCGTATAAATACTTATATGAGTTACCAGATTATTTACAAAACTGGAGGATAGTTTTTAACAATGACATACATAATTATGATACACGAATTAAGAATGAATTACACACGTATAAAGCTAAACTGGAATATGCATAGAAATATCTTAGGCATAACGTGCCACTTTTAGTATTTTAGTAAATAACATTTCTGATATAGTTAAAGAAAAGCGTAATACACACAGTTTGGACGGATTTGCCAAGTACGTTAAACTATATTTTGTACAACATTATCAAATTACAAGTACAAGGCAAAACTGCTATATATGTAAGCACTACTAAACATTAAAACCACGTGTCAAGTTTATATTTTATAATAAATGGTGCCTAAGCTAAAAAATATGTAAATATGTGGGCATGTTCACACACACACACACACACACACACACACACACACACACACACACACACACACACACACACACACACACACACACACACACACACACACACACACATACACGCACACACGCACGCACGCACGCACGCACGCACACACACACACATATATTCACGCACGCACGCACACACACGCACACATAGTCATACCTTTCTACGTACATACACATACATAATCATATATTTTTATTATGTTGTTTTCTGTTTTTCTCTGGAAGAATTTTATTACGGCGATGTATTGATTCAGCTAAATTTCTAGCACAGAAAGTGGCTCCTCCAATCCGACTACCGCTGTCTTAGGGGTCACCTTACCCTATTTGTTGTTACCATACGTTATACCATGTTTACCATGTGGTTATCTACTTTATTTCTTTTATTTTATTTTTGTCATGGGTGTATTGTATTTATCATTAGAGATGTTTGGGTGAAATCAAACAAATTCTTATTTTTCTTCTTTTAACTATGTGTATGCCGCAATTCTGAGGTACGTGTCGATTTTGCGTTTAAGCATGTTCACGCTACTAGCACCCAAACTATCAGGAGATAATATGTTCCATTAATGTATAGTCCTTTGTGAACATGAAAACTTTCAGATATCTAATCTACACTCTTTCTTCACAAATGTTACTTTAAGTCCTCTAGTCATTTCTTAATTGAAAAAAATATTTCTGTTAGTATTGTCATAATTGATTTCACACAAAAGTCAATGACTTCGTATTTACCCACTTCAATCATTGTATATTCTCACTTATATTATAGTTAAACTTGTTTGGTTGTCATGTCTTGTATATATATTGTTATCAATGTTCTGAATAAACGTTCATTCATAATCATCAATGTCTTATAAAACTCCTATCTGATCTTCACTTAATCTCCTGGTCTATAGTGGTGTCCAACCATATTCGTTTAGGCGTCTTTCGTAACTAAGATCTTTCAGTTCTGAAATAACTTTAGTTGCTCTCCTATGTACTCTTTCTAGCATATCTATGTCCTTTTCTCTATGATGTGTTTCTTTATATAGGCATATTGCTCCAGATAGACCCATGGGCGGATCCGGAGTGTCTATTCTATGTGAAACTCAAACCTTTAATTTCACCCCTTTTGAAGACCGAATATTATCCACAGGCGCCAGAACAATATTAATATTGGTCGGGCTGAACCGGAGCTTCTGCACGAAACGATGTCGCTGTCGGATCATGACATCGGATGACGGGGGGAGGGGCTGTTGAAGATTTGTTTTCTCCTTTATATTATGTTATGTAATAGCACCTCTGTTATGTCTGTTAACATTCAAACATAGAGATTAAGGCAGGATTATTCCAAGCTTGTAAAACTTATTGGAGCAATGAACTATCAATGCTCTCGTAATGGAGTAGCCACCATTGGCCAAATCATGTCTGGCTAGCTGGATTTTGGGAATATTTAGTCTACCAAAATATACTATTTTCGTGGGTCCCTGTCCTGCCTATAGTGTCCGTTGGTTAAGTTGACACTGGCAGTTTCCCACCAGAGAGGATGTAAACACATATTAGGCTTCTGTATAAATGCGCAGGCTGGTCAAAATTAGATAGCTAGTGAAATGCTCTTGTCTCCGAAATCAAGGAATTAGTGATGGTCGAAACCGTTGTGTGAATAAAGACAATATACGTACGACGACAATGTATGTATGCAGTAGGTCGCTGTTTGCCTACGTCACAATCATAATTTTACGCGTGACCTTCGTCAGACTTTTTTGCGGACAATGTTGATAACGGTTTTATATATATATATATACATAACTAAAACATAACCGCATGCAGTTATCAATCTACAAACTTTGCCTTACTATTTTTTCCATAAAGAAACACTTTTGGAACCAGAATTTCAAGACAATATACGCGGGAGTATCAGAACCAACCATATTTTCGGCATCCATGTTTTGAACGTTTGACGGAGTTTTTGCTAGGCAACAGGTCACGTGACGGATAGGTCAATTATGAATAGATCAACGGTAACCTACCTGACGAATAGTGCATATAGACCTCCAACGGCTACTACTAACAGGGTAGGCAGTCCCACGATGAGGTATAGAGGGTCGGCTTCTACGTGATCTGAAATGATCGATGTGATTCTAAGAATACCATTTAGAATACAAAACAAAAACCGGTTAACACATCTGTAATACGGCTCACCCCCTAACTATATGGGGTGCAGTTAGAAGTTTTCGGAGAGCCTCAGCCCCCTCAATTTCGCCCCGTTCCGACCCCAGTGACCGATGCGGTAAATAAAACAATGAGAACGGAAACATAAGAAAATTTCACAGTCCAAGCTAAGGGCATGCCTTGTATTATTGTTTAATCCCTATCAGTGTAATAAATCACTCGACAGCATTAAGATGCAGAAACGTGGTGAATACGGGGGAACTGGGCTCACCAAAACAAAACGAGGCTCCCAAAACACCTACCTTGATTGAGGCTCACCAAAACAGCGACATTGAGTGTCTCGAGAAACTCCAATTTGCACCTCCCCTCAAGCTGACCAAAAACCTCAAATTACACGCCATTTTTCACCCACCTTCCCTGGATATTGGAGCCTTATCTCTAGCCCCACCTAAATTATTTGAGACTGAGCGGGTTCCGACGACTATGTTACATACTACCAAGACGGCTCAGCTATATGTGTGTGTGCGTGCATGCGTGCGTGTGTGTGTGTGGGGGGGGGGGCCGGGGGGTCAGATGGGCCCTTTAAAGATAAATTACGCGTTTATTCCTTTAATCCTACGTGGAGGGAACTTTTGAATGAAACATGAGCGGGTGGATTTTGTGCAACATAATGTGAAAGAATTATTTTAAACACATGATTATGAAGGAGAGCGCCAAATGCAAGATGGTACCGATGGCCCATCATGATACATTGGGGTCAGATAGGCCGGTAAACTTACCGGTATGTACATTCTCTTACATTTAGTTCAAAAATGGGTATTGATTTTGTTTATAGCTGCATATTCAAATGTTAAGGATCTGGCGTATGTCACTGTATGATGGAATTATCTCCTTACAAACTCAACCATTAAACAAACCAGATCTAATTCAGTTTATTTCGAAAACACTGACGCTGAATTCAAAGCGGCTGTTCCCGCCACGACTATTGCCGGCCACGATGCAAGAAATAAAAGCCTCTCATGTTATGCACAAACCCTGATTGACTATTGTTTCCACTAAATATATTCTACATAGATTTGTTCGATATCGTGACATTTATTACTGAATAATAATGGAATTACATCTTTAGCGCCAATATCCTTAAAAACCGAACTCAGTGGTGCAACAAATCCAAAGGATTAAGCGTTCACATTGTCATATACAGTGCAAAAATCGTCAACAGATGGATGGAATTGCTAAGAAGCTAAGGAGGATATGCAGTATTAAAATTTTAAGTTTTCAAATGACTGCGAAATGAAATTTGATTTCTTATTGACTTAACAGTTGTAGGGATGTGTACTAGATGGCGACACTTATCGGACATAATGTCCTCGTTGGTCCATCTGTCCCCATCAGAAAGAAATGGCTCCACCATAGAATTTCCCAAAAAACCATATGCAATATGCCATATTTTTCGGCTTTTTCGACTACGTCAGCGTTATTTAACCTGGAGGTAATTATCCCTTTTGGGGTAATTCTGAACTTTTCGGAGAAGGAGTAACACAAGCTTTTTAATGTATGAATTGTTCCATAAATTAATTCGCCACGACTACGCTCTTCGTTGAAAATATATGTTGTGGAAACACGTTCCAGACGTTTAGAATGTATCTTATTAAAATAAGATGCATTTTTCAATCGCAGATGGTCTCGTCAAGTCATGTTCTAGTTGAAAAATCGAGGCTCGTCCTTGGTGAGGAACCATATATAGTTTTAATATACAACCATGAACACTGAATACCTGAGATGAGCGAGGTCACGTTTGGATCATTTTAGTTGCAGAAGTGTTAGAAACCCCACGATGTTTGCGCTTGATTTAAGTCTATCAATAATGTTGTTTATTTTGTACGTACGTATTTATTGGCGACTCTGTAAAAGAGGAATGTCTGTTTTCTGAAGGGCTTAAGATAGAGTGCCACGATCCCCAGAATTGTCAGTGAATGTAAAAAGGTTGGATCCGATTCAGTGTTCTTCTCTTCCGTACGAGGATCGCTTGTTATCATGGATACAGCATTTCATCGGGTGTTCGAAGTAACAGAAAAAAATCGTGTTCTTTGAAGGGGGAGAACAGTCACATACCAATATTTCAGGAGACGATGTCAGACGTAGAGGCTATACAGTCATTGTAGGGCTTGGATATATCGCGCATCTTTTGGTGAGATCGATCAGACGGACCTCTCACAAGAAAGGAATATGGCTAATATTGTCACAGTTCAGGGTAAGGTTGCTAGCTCTCTCCGCAAATCCAATGTTATCAACATTGTTTTGAGGCTAACGAGGTATCGATGTTCGCAAAATTGTCACCGCAAATTGAAAAGAACAAAGAGTAATGCCTGTTTGTTGATTGTATTATGCCGCACAGTACTCGTAATGGAAGAACCATCCTTGTATATATATATATATATATATTTCCCGGAACTGCAACACTGTGAGAGGAATGCATGGCTACCGATACTTTTCAGTGGACAACAGAATTATCAAAGACGAAAGACGAGTTCCTTGGCTTGCGAGAAGATAGCATGTTGAAAGACGGGCTGCCAAGAACTAGAAAAGTGCTAAGAAAAAGTTTCGTAGGCATTTTGTTACAAGCAGCGAAACATTTTAAATGTTCTCTATATACGTTATTGATTATGGTATGGTTTGTTAGACTTTCTGATTTTTTATTATTAGGTCAGAAAACGGGTTTTTATGTATAATTTGACATAAATTTCAGTTTAAAGTTTCTCTACATAGGCCACATACTACACAATTGTAGTTATTGTCAGTCTAGCTTGGGGTTTTTGGTTCCGAAAATTAAAAAATTTGACTAAAATGTAGTTAAGCCACTGCGTTAACTAAAAATTTTCAGAATGTAATCAATGATTTACAGCTTTCTAATCACTTCGTCATCGCCGTACATGGCGTTTGCTAGACACAATTTTGTCTTTTGGCTAATTATGAGTAGTTGTTTTACGTAACATCAATTTTCACATAAAATTAGTCTAACAGCAATTTTGTGTACATGAGGCCTACTACCTATTTTATAAATCGCCAAATTGGCATTGGTTTAGTACATAGGTCACTCGTTACATAGTAGGCGGTCATGTTTGTCACAATTGTCGTTATACGATTAAATGTCCATTATATTTCACGATGTAATCGGTGTGATGCAACTTGACAATCATATGATTTGGTTGGCCACATGTTTTAATGTTTATGATGCGGTAAGCAAAATTTCCTCAGCGGAGGGGTGCGGACGCAGCCATTGAACCCTGTCAAATCATACGGGCCTGCATTGGGCTATTCCGACTGCAGCAACAAGAGACATTAGTGAATTTGAACTTCAATCTCCAAGTTACAAGCTCAATAAAGATACCTGGAATTGCAAGAACTGTTTACGAAACACCCGCCCACCCCTGTATAAGATGGTTCAACTGTTTACATAGTTATATCTGCCTTAACCCAGCGTTCTAGATAGCCCGATCTAACGTCTCCTATCTTTCAAAAAAGATTTCTTCCTTTTCAGAAAATCCAATCAGCGTAGTTTATTTAGATACGATGGCTGCATTACTGATGGTGTCTTGTTTTGATTCGATCATCAAAATTACATTACATCACTTTTAGAGGGAGAGAAGAAAATGTGACGGGAGGAAAGAGTAAAGGGACGACAGGAAGTAAGAGTAAATGTGCTAGAAGAGAAGATGACAGGAAGAAACGGGACACGAGAAAAAGCGACAGGAAAGTATGGAACGGAAGAGAATATGACAGAAGGGAAGACGGCAGGGGAAAAGATAACAACCAGGCAAATGCAAACCGGAGGAGCTACTCTGAGGCAGTGATTGACGGGGCATTGAGAAAAGAGAGCGTGTTCATGGGTGACGCTATTCTAAGAAAGACAGATAAGATACAAAGCGAGGGGGGACGTCATTGTTTGTTTACCTGGTTCTAGGATAGAGCATGTGACTGAAAGGGCAGAGAAGGTATTGGGGCATGGCAAGGGATGGTCTATACTAGTACACGTAGGAACAAATAATGCAGACAAGGAGGGAACAACTGGGATAGTACAGAAGTACACATAGTTAGTGAGGAAGCTAAAGACCAGAGTTGAACATATTATTCTCTCAGGAATAATGCCAGTAATGGGAGGAAGGGAGGGAAACATACATAAACTGTAAGAGGATGGCGATCAACGCACTAGTTGAGCAGATGTGTGAAGAAGACGGAGTAGGATTCATAGATTGATTGGCGTACTTTGTTGGGAGGGAAGATATGTACATTAGAGATTACCTCCTCTAAGTGGAAAGGGAGCAGCAGTATTATCAGAGACCCTACTGCGATCTGTTGACAGTGGGGCAGGTTGCACCTTTTTAAACTAGATTCGCAGGGGGGACTCAGAGAGAAGCCTGAAAGTGGAGGCATAGATAAAGACAGCACAAAGAAATCAGCAAAAACAGTCTGGGAAACTGGTTTAAAGCTGGTTATAAATGTGTGTGTTTTTATGCAAGTAGCACACTAGACTAAATAAATGAACTAAAAATTATGGTACAAGATACTGACCCTCATATAATATATATAACCAAACCATGGGCTTCCACCGCTATATCAGACGCCGAATCGGGACTGACGGGATATGTAATGTTTAGGAAAGATAGAATAGGAAGAGGGTAGGAGGAGTTATTTTATATATTAAAGAATTTATCCAAGCTCATGAAATATAATTTGAAAGAGACGCAGATTGCGAACAAGCTGTTTGGTGTAACATAGTTACTGGAAACTCATCGTTAACAGTTGGGTTAGTTTATCGAAGTCCAAACATAAGCATAGAAGAGAATGAAAAAATACAAAACGCTATAAGGGAAGTAAGCAAACGGGACTGCATTATTATGGGGGATTTTAACCATGGGCATGTACAATGGAAATCTCTACAGAGTACGGGGAGTGAGGACTACAAGTTTTAATTTTAGTACAAGATAGTTTCCTTTCTCAACATGTGCTAGAATCAACCAGGGGTGAGAATGTGTTGGACACAGTTTTGTCATCGCAGAATGAATTAGTTACATGATAAAGTCAAGATACGTCAGCCACTGGGGAGCAGAGATCACAACCAGATACATTTTATCATCAAAGTAAAATCAGAAAGGAATAGTAAAAACCAGTACAGGAGAAATTTCCACAAAGAAAGATATATGGACAAGAGGAACTATTTTGTAAATATAGACTGGAATTACACACTGAAGAATAAGAGAGTAACATAATGCTGGAATATCCTAGAGTGAAATTGTGTGCGTCGTCGATAAATTTGTTCCCTTGAAAAAACAAGGGAAACGGTCCAAAAAGAAACACATCTGGAAAGAAGCCATTACAAAAATTAAGTACAAACAACTGATGTGGAAGTCATATAGACATACTGGAAATGATGAAGATTACAACATTTATAAAGACACACTATTCGAAGCTACAGCTGAAATTAGAAATTCAAAGAGAAGCTATCAACAAAATTAGCATAAAATTAGGTTAATATAAAATATGAAAGCAAAAGTTTGTATGCGTATGTTCGAAGCAAACAGAAAGTTCATGATCAGGTCGATCCTCTAGACGATAGTGCTGGAAATATAATATCAGAGGGATTCTTAATGGCAGAAGACCTGAAAGGGTATTTTAATTCGGTGTTTATCACAGAAGATGATAGTTCACTGCCAGTACCATAGGCTAAGTTCAAGCGGACGAAATCAGACTATTTAGGACATTTAACTATAACCCCGGAAATGGTACGTAAGAAAATTAGGGCTCTGAAGGGAAATAAATCACCTGGAGTGGATGGGATTCTGCCCAAACTGCTACTGGAAATTGTAGAAAAATTAGCGTACAGCTTGCAACAGTTTTCAATTTGTTATTAGAAGAGGAAGCGGTTCCTTTAGAATGGAAACAGGCAAAATTATACCGTTATTTAGAGAAAGATTCTATAAACAAGTCCGATAAATATAGACCAGGTTGTTTAAAATCAGTGATTTGTAAATTATTAGAAATACTAATTAAAGGTCACATGGTAGATTTTCTTGTTAAACATAAACTTAATAAACCCATCTCAACGTGGGTTTCTAAAAGCGATGTCATGCATATGTTATGTTTTTTGGAAGAAATCACTAAGTAGGTACACGAGGGATCACCAGTACATATCATCTACTTAGATTTTGAAAAAGCTTTCGACAAAGTGCCACATCATAAATTACCCATGGCATAGGAAATGGTATAATTAATTGGATAGAAATATGGCTGATTGATAGAAGATAACGGGTAAGGGTGTTGATGGGAAGGCTTCAATCTGGAAATCAGTTTTGAATGGTGTACCACAGGGACCAGTACTGGGACTTATATTATTCTTAATGTATATATATATATAAATATATATATATATATAAACGATTTGAACGATGATATAACAAGGAACGTGTTGACATTTGTATATAATACAAACGTGTTTAGAAGGATTAAAAATGATGGAGTTAGACAGCATTTACAATGTGATCTTGACAGGTTGAACAAATGGTCTTAAATAAAGCGACCTTTATAAGTGAATCTATCCTGGAGCATAAATGGGATGTGCTGGCAATCACAGAGACGTGGCTTAAGAAGAACGGAGACGATGCGATAATAGCCGAAGTAACCCCGCCCTGATATACACTCCATGTCGCTCGTGCGAAAAAGTTGTAACCGAAGTTATCTTTAACAATCATTGAACTACTCCGTTTGCAGTTCGTTAACCCGCATTGTATGACATTCAACGTGTGGGTTGTCTACCAATCCCCGGTATGAAGTAAGACATCCGCGTTAACTTCGGACTTTTATATTGAAATCGAACACTTATTCAGCTACGCGTCTATACCTGTCGTACCCACCATCATTGTTGGGGATTTGAATATCCACTTTGATAAAGAAACTAAATCTGAACCTCTACGTGATCTTCTTGAGTCGTTCAACATAAATCAACATGTACTTTCATCTAAGCACAATAGTGGATATACCCTGGATCTTGTTGTCGGCAATAATAACTCCAACCTCATCTCTGCTGTCACAGTTCTTCCAGGCTCACTTTCTGATCTTCATCGTATTGAAATTGCAGTAAACGCACTGGAGCCATCTTCTATGGTATCGACGAATGCAAAACGTAACTTTCGTGACACATGTAACTGTGCACTGAGAGACGAAGTAAAATCTGTTTGTGCTCATATGACATCGTGCTGTAAAGATATGCAAGTGGGTGAATTAGTCGCTACGTACAACACCAACTTAACGAAGTGTCTGGATAAACACGCTCCGTGGCGCATTGTACGCACACGAAACAACTCGACCCACCCATGGTACGACGCAGACATTGACGATGCCCGTGAGAAGAAACAGAAATTGGAAAATCTTTGGAGGAAAACCAAACTTGAAATTCATCGCCAGTTGTACGTCACGTCACGTGATGAATGCAATGCCTTGATACTGGAGAGAAAAACATTATATTTTCAAGATCGTTTTGAAAACCCTAACAACAGCACCATGTTTCGTCTGGTGAGATCTTTTGGTGGTCACAACTCTCAGCTACATCCGGAATTCAGTTCGGCAGTGGAAGGATGCGAACTATTTTCGCATTTCTTTAGTGACAAAATCGATAAATTCTTGTCAAGCTTACAACTTTGCATATCAACTGATCTGGCTACATGTGATGAAAAGCAATGTTTCGTAGATCTTATACATGTCTTCCATCCTACAACAGCCGAAGAAATCACAACAAGTTTTGATAACACGAACAAAACTTGTGTGTTTAGATCCTCTACGTGCCAACCAGCTGAAAGACCATGTCTTCAGTCTTGTGTCTATTGTAATACTGATCACAAATGCATCTCTTGAAGACGCGGTCATGTCAACACTGCTTAAGCAGGCTATTGTCCGCCCTTTGTTGAGGAAGCCATCGCTTAACAAAGACGTCTTGAATAAGCATCGTCCAGTGAGTAATCTCATACATTTGTTGAGCAAGTAGTGGCGTTTAGAATATCCATACACGTCTCTAATCAGGAAATGAATGACAGCTACCAATCGGCCTATCGAAAACACCATTCGACGGAAACGGCTTTACTATATGTTACCAATGCCATTAAATCAGCCATGGACAACAAACAAGGCACATCACTGGTTCTCATTGATCTTAGTGCAGCTTTAGAGACAATTAATCATAGTATCTCAATTTGATGACTACGACTGCGCTACGGCTATGTTGACAAAGCCTTAGACTGGGTGGTCTCGTACCTGCAGGAACTGACTCAGCGCGTCGTAATTGGTGACACATTTTCGGGTACAACTCCTTTAACGTCAGGAGTCCCACAAGGCTCCGTCCTATGCCCACTGCTCGTATCGTTGTATGTGCAACCAATTGGCGATATCATCAGAAAACATGGCCTTTGTTGCCACCACTACGCTGATGACTTACAACACTACTCCCACTGCTGTTTTATGTCGAATAGAAGCATGCCTGGATGACATAAAACATTGGTTGGCGCGGAAGTACATGTGCATGAACGACAGCAAGACCGAATACATTCCAGTGGTGCCTAAGTCGGCCGCTGCACTTGTGGATGGCAGCGTAATACGTGTTGGTGTCTGTACGATTGCAGTTTCACGATGTGTCCGGAATCTTGGCGTCTACGCGGACAAACATCTGAACATGAACAAACACGTGTCACAAGCCGTTAGTGTATGCGCATTCCACCTACGCCACGTTAATGAAATCAGCCGATTTTTGCATAAAACAAGGAAGGAACGCATAGTCAACGCAATAATAACATCGCGGCTGGACTATTGCAACTCAATCATATACGGAACATCTGCAAACAACATCGCTCATCTGCAACGAATTCACAACTCGGCCACTGGTCTGATATTCGGTCGCCCGCCGAGAGACAGTACTGCTCCGCTGTTATATGATCTGCACTGGCTACCGGTTGCTCGCAGAATCGAGTTCAAAATATTGGTGGTAATGACAGAAAATGGGCTCGTCTACTTGCGTGATTAGATCTCGTGTGTCCTTACAGACCCGCTAGATCACTGGGGTCTGCTGACAACAAGATGATGTCCGCAGCGCGTACTCGTGTCAAAGCTGGTGACAGTTCGTTCGCGGTGGCCGCTGCAACTCTCTTGAACACTCTACCTAATTAAATTAAATCTTCGGACACCCTTGGCAGTTTTAAATGTCAACTAAAACCACATTTATTTAGAATATAATTATAGACGAACGCTAGTAGCTTGTTCGTGACTGCCCTCATTGATCCAGTGGACTTATTGATATTAGTAATATTTTAGAGCAATTTATTTATTTATTTGTTTGATTTTATACTGCTATATTTTAGTGATTAACTTATGTATTGTAATTATTAATTATATTTTTTTGTACAGTGTTTATTTTAAGTTAACATCTTACTACCAAATTCCAAATATTTTGTTGCCTTTTACTTAATTTTTTTTACTATTGTATGGCACAATTTTTTAGTTTAAATGACTGCTTTAGTACTAATATTTTAGTTTAATGATCATTACGCATGGTGTATTGTAAAGCACCACGAACAATTGTGAATCTGGTGCTATAACAAATTTAATATATTATTATTACTATACTTGAAACCGATATCCGAGCTGTGCTCCGATAAGAGGTTCGCTGTGACACTTTGATATGCAGGAAATGAAAAAATGATCCGCTGGTTAGTGTGAGTCGACCAACCTCCAACAGAAATTTGAGATATCGAACGCGTTAACTTCTTCATGTCCGCATTGGTTGATAATTTAAAACGTTATTTGTTTCGAGTCCTGAGTGGTTGGTAACTTTTTAGAGTCCTCGTTGGTTGCTATTTCAACGCGTTAACTACTTATTTAGCGCATTAAGTATTATGTCCCTATCGGCCTGTCTTAGTCGTGTGCATAGACGCGTGCGTTTTCCACCTGCTGCTTCTCTTTATTTGCGACAAGAAATAATTTGAAGTTTGGATGGAGAGTGGTGCAGCTGAACAAAATGTTACTCGTTTGTCAGATTTCCGCCAAACATTCACAACAAGCAACGTACAATATTCTTTGGGTCCACGCATTAAATTGAGAGGCTATGACTCCACAACATCATTGGCCGGCTTCAGTAAGACGAATTATTGGGTTGTACTTGGTTATGTTGGAAGATATTGCACTACACATAACACATTTCATCATATACAATTATCGATCAAATTAGCCTCACCCACAGATCGCCATTGTGACACAAGTGACTGCAACTCTAAGCGATGGCGCCACCCGTCAATTTTGGTCTGTGACTGGGTTTTTTTACAATTCGCATATCAAATCAAGATTGGAACATAAACTTACATAGGTTCAATGATACTATCGCGATAGTATCGCAATAGTAATTACAGCGATCGCGATACCATCACGATAGTAAACCAATCTCCTAGAGTCACCCCAGGGTATTACCATCATGGTCATCAGCATGCTCTGCCTTTGTTGGTTTCTCTGTCAGCTTCTCACCGAACTCTACAATAACGGTGCCGCATGCCGCTGTGGAGAAAGGATATCGTATCAATAGGAACCTTTACGAAGTCCAGCGATACTATTGGCTGAGCTTATCTTCAGAGATTCGCATGGCGATCTGCCAGGGAGTACTAAGACTGTAGTCAGCAGCCCCTCCCTCATGAGGATGCATCGAATGCTAATCGTCGAAGATAGTGAATCCGAATAATTGTACTACTCCACCAGTCATCGTGGACGATTACGCTTACAGCGTATTACAAATTAATTAATCACAACACGCAATACAATAATACATAGATAAAGTAAAGTAAAAAGTTAAGTTAAGGTTAAATTCTTATAAAGCGCTGTATCCAGTCCTTAGGACAATACAAAGCGCTTTACACTTATACTCCCTGGCAGAACTGTTCAATCGAACACCATCTCGACTTCTCTGGGAAGCATCCAGCCACGCTGTAATTAATGCTTCAAGACTATTCGTACTCAAATACCCACCATTCTATATAGCTCACATATTAGAATGTGTATTCGCTTTTCCAACCAATGTTCACTAGGGCCCAATTACGAATTATTTAGTAAAAATGTAACTGTATATAGTACAGTGACGCCAATCGGCTGGGGCCCCGTTACGGGCATGAGATCTGGTTTGCACGGGGTTCCCTATATAGAAAACCAGGCACAAATACATACAGAAATCCAGTGGTCAGCTAGAAATTACTGTTACTACCTCCCCCAAGGTGTTCCATATGATAACTACTATTTGCTAGTCTTAACAGGAGTCTTCTACACCGTATATTGTACATTCTAAACGAACATCCGCTATTCCGCACGAAATTCGCTTTATAACAACGCGCACGTCAGATCGTGTCTTTTGGTGAACATTTCTAGTCATTAAATACTATTAAAAATAACACTGTATATATATATATATATGTATATATATATATATATATATATACATATATATATATACAGTGCTTTATATATTATATGTATATATATATATACAGTGGTGGTGAATATGTGTGTACGAATAGTCTTGAAGCATTAATTACAGCGTGACTGGATGCTTCCCAGAGAAGTCGAGATGGTGTTCGATTGAACAGTTCTGTCAGGGAGTATAAGTGTAAAGCGCATTGAATTGTCCTAAGGACTGGATACTGCGCTTTATAAGAACTTAACCTTTACTTTACTTTATTTATGTATTATGCATTATAGTATTGCATGTTGTGATTAATTAATTGAAATACGCTGTAGGCGTATTCGTCCACGATGACTGGTGGAGTAGTACAATTATTCGGACTCGGTCTAGTACCTTGACGGATCACTTTAGCAATGCTCTTCTGGACTGTCACTGTCTTCGATGATTACCATTTGATACATCCTCGCTCGTCAAGGAGGGGCTGCTAACTACAGTATCAGTATTCCCTGGCAGATCGCCGTGCGAATCTCTGAAGATAACCTCAGCCGATAGTATCGCTTGTCGACAAGTTTCATGGTGGTCCACGCGGTTTACGTGCATATAATGTTTGGGAAGTAGACGTTGTCATATATATATATGTGTGTGTGTGTGTGTGTGTGTGTGTGTGTGCGTGCGTGCGTGTGTGTGTTTGTGTGTGTGTGTGTGTGTGTGTGTGTGTGTGTGTGTGTGTGTGTGTGTGTGTGTGTGTGTGTGTGTGTGTGTGTGTGTGTGTGTGTGTGTGTGTGTGATATGAGATTGTTTATAATAACACCCGAACGTTGCAACAAACGGCTTATAATATGTTCACGCGTTTATCTCGTTACCCTCTTCGTTGGCAACGTGAAATTATCACCGTATTCACTATACGATATCTATGTAACTTCTAGGTCATTATGTATTACCTCATCTAATATAACACGTTATTTTAAATATGAATTTATATCAATGTGTTGATTGTGTTAATGTTTGAATATGGTTACACTGTGATTAAGCAAACCAGGTAGAATCCACTGTCACGGCAAATGTTCATTCATATGTTACGGATTTTAAAAATATACCCTTGACCAAAAATATTATAAAACGTGACCCAGGCTTCTGTCCGTTTTCGTGACAAATATCGTATTATAAATCATTTCCCACGTAATCACAGAAATATGCATTCGATACACAACACGTGTTTACAAAACAATGTCACAAATAATTTACCTCACATAATAAAGAATACTTCAGATATTCTGACACATACGATAACCACTTGCGTCACCCAAAGTTTTGCGCATTATACAAAGCGTGGTATGATACAAGATGATCATCAAACATGTACATTTGCTGTCTGCTATACATGCGCACATACTCATAAATAAACATCCAGTCTCCTACATCATATATACATGGTACAAGCTGAATTATCAAATCTGTTTGTCTCTCTGTCTCTAAGTCTGCATGTCTGTATGGGTGTGCGTGTGTGTGTGTGTGTGTGTGTGTGTGTGTGTGTGTGTGTGTGTGTGTGTGTGTGTGTGTGTGTGTGTGTGTGTGTGTGTGTGTGTGTGTGTGTGCCTGTATGTCTGTCTATCTGTGTGTCTATCTATCTGTCTATCTATCTATCTGTGTATATATCTATCCGTTTCTCCGTCTCTCCGATCCCTCCCTATCTACGTCTATCCGTCTATCCATCTATTCATCTATCCATCTATCCATTTATCTATCTTTCTATCTAAGCGAATGACGAAAACTTTGTTCTGGTTAAGGGACAATTATTTACTTCAAATCATCTAGTTATATTTAATCTATAACAGGTGTAAGCCTACTATGCGTGTTGGCATGTCACTACATCAGCGAAGAGAAATGGCTGTACACGATCTTTACGTATTGATACGTATTGCGAATATTGCCTACTGGTACACGTGTTGGAAATCCCTTCATTACCTGGCAACGTAAACTGCTCCTCTTCGCACTTTTCTCCTGAGTAGCCCCCCAGGCAAATGCACATGATGCCAAAAACAAGATCGCGACAGATACCTCCGTTGAGGCAACTGGTGTTTTTGCATGACAGAATACCTGCAGTGAGATCGCAAACAAACGTCAACTTACATAGCATGTACTTCTCTTGATTTGAAATACTTCGACTTACATTTTAAATTCAATATTTAAATATGAATAAATTTCGTTTTCGTTTGTTCACGATTAGTTGTAGGAATGTTCATCAGTTCAAAAACTATTTTACATATTAAATAGCTATGCTATTGCCTATAACGTAATATCAACATGATAAAATAATAGTTTTTTTTCTTTAATAAATGTTCCAATATTTTGTTTTGATCTAACTTTATTTGATTATACATGTAAATGGTGTTGTCGCACATTGAATATTTCCGTTCTCGCATGTTCATTCTATATATATTATGAAGTGAATAAACTATTAAAAGGGTAAACGCTATAAGTATTGCACATCTTTTACCCTGTTTTCAATAATTTGTCTTCATTGAAATACAGGCATGCACTGTATAAATGATGTAAATATGTTGTTGAAATAATTGTAAATCATTCAAAAATTCACATTTGTATAATTGGAAATGGAAGCATAATTAAGTTCTTCTCGATACGTGGCAATACATTTCTATTTAAACTGTTATGTATGTACACGACATTTTTTATTTTCATAAATTGCTTAACACCACGTGTACGATATTTACCTAGGAACAATTGTATCAAGGACGCATTGCGTTACGAACTACATCATTAAACCAGTTTATAGTTAAAGCCGTTTAAACTGGTTTGTGTGAATAATACATAAGCTATATTTCTACCAATTATCCCGATTGTTTTATTACGTTTTGATTCCTCAAGTTGTGTTTGCTAGGACGACGCAGTCCTAGCTAAGACTTAAAGCTGTTCCTCAACTATCTGTACAAGAAGATCGGCATGCATACACACGACATAGCTACATATAACTCACAACATGTACATGAGAGAGAGAGAGACACTTGGTAGGAGTCACCCATCCCGTCAGCATAAATGTTGATGTGTGCTTACCTATTTACCTGTTAAAGGCGGATATTTATGCATACATATTATGCGTTATAAGCTAATGATTTAGGGGAAGGTTAAATAATTTGAGCCACTAGAAAATGCGGGCCATTTCCATAACTCAGAAATGGTAACCAAATGTTGTCATCTAGCGATTACTTACTGTGTTAAGGAAGGCTTCAGAGCACGCCAGAACAAATTGCAATGGTATGACTACACAATTTAGAAATATTTACGTGAATAACAGGTAACAACATTTCTTACGATTTCCGCATGTTGCATATAGATGATACATTTTTAATCTACATCAACATGAATGACGTTTTTTAATGAGTCTAGAACTAGAATACCTTCTGGGCAATATGAGCATATGCTCATATTACCATTGGTGATTCACATTACAACAAAATATATGTATGTTGTGTACAGCTACATACTGGGGTTACATGAATACTATAAAATATCCAACACATATTGTATAAATTATCCCATCAATTAGCAATTACTAACAGTAATTTGTTCTGTTAGAGAAGATGCCGAAGTTTGAAAAGAAGAACATGAGAGGCACATGGACTCATGAAAAGTTTGCCGCACCTGTAAGAGATGTTGAGATGCAACCTAAGTCGGAAACAACAGCAAGACGCCATAACCAAATGCTTAGCCAAACACTCAGGCGTTACCTGACCAAGGTGGACAGTGGTGCAGGTGTTATGAAGTCTCCTCTGGGGGTTATCACCCGTACTGACCACAGATCAAGAATAATAGTAGGGAGTATTCATTATGGATATGGATTCGATGATGCCGTGAAGTCAGTCACCTCCGGTGTCATGAAGTCTGCCAATCCTGATTTCGCCAAGTCCAAAACTACCGATGATGGGCGTACATGCACATACATCATGCCATATCCTAAGGCTCACTGGAAAGCGGGAACTAAGAAAAGGAAGGTGTTCCATGCTGCAATCCTTATAGGATCCCTTATAAATTACAACATGAAGCATGCGAAGCCACAAAATCCAAAAAAATCCAAGTGAGTAACATAAGCTTACCAAACTTAAACGAAGAAACCCAAACGCAAACGGTCGTCAACAAATAGTTGTACACTAGAACCCAAAGGCACTAAAGACCGCAAAACAATCAGAAAACAAAGCTAGTGATGATATGAATGGCGCCGACGCGAATCCGATGTGTCCATAGTGCAACGAATGGTACTTGTCATCCAAACTGAGGAAATGAATCAGGTGTCATAAGTGCGATAAATGTTCCATGTTCTGGAGCTGGTAAAAGGGTGAGGGTATTCAAATGTGATTTGTGTTATGCTCTCTGGCTATTGTTGATATCAGTACACTGTCCTTGTCAACACTTCAATAAAGATATGTGGAATGTGCCTATGGATAGGTACATTTATGTGAATGTCTCCAAGCGTTCAACGTCTTTGTGTTGTTCTTACGGTACCAATGTGAATATGCTTTCATGATTATCATTTTAATGATCTGCTTGTGAAAGCATAAACATACTATTTCGCGAAATATTACCAACAAATTGAAATAATTTTTTTAAATTGGTTTTCCATAATTAAGGTGTTATTATTAGGGGTATACTTTGAACAACTGTAAAGAAGTTTAGGCTCCTGGAGTACCATTCCATGGTTTTGACACAGTTAGATTAAGAGATTATCGTGAATTGGATTTATAATCATATAGGGCTGCTACTACTTTTTCAAAGGTTAAAGTACAGTGATTTTTCTACAAGTTGATACTACCATTACAGCAAGGTTAATGCTGCCTCAATACGCATTAAGTTGTCAGTGTAGTGGCAATTATCACGATAGCACTCTTTCTGTATTTGTATTGTCAATGAACAGTGAAGTTTTTCACTTTTCGAGTGACCATTACGTTTATGTATGACACAGTTATTATAATTCTTCATGTTTATGTTTGTGTTTGAATGAGGTAACTGAAGTTTTAAATATATATGTTAAGGATGGGTAGTATGTGTGTGCGTGTGTGTGCGTGTGTGTGTGTGTGTGTGTATGTGTGTGTGTGTGTGTGTGCATGCGTACGTGCGTGCATGCGTGAGTGCACGACTTTTGCATTTGTTGAGGCTATGACCCTGGTGAGTATGGATCCATCTTGGATAATATGATCACGTATACCCATATTATCCATGGGTTTGATTTAAAATGATCCATTTGGGGAAAGTGTTCTCCTCGTCTTCATTAAACAAGTAAACAAACTACGCGTACAAAAATGCACAGAGCAATAGTTTAACATCATAACTTTTACGTCAACTTTACACACAGCAAATATCTAGTAATACGGCTGCAGAATATCAGTGTGAAAAAAGTTACTCATATTACCTAACGTTCTCCTGTATATGTATGTAATATATATATATATATATATATATATAGTAAACCTCGCCTAAGTTGGATCTTGACTCAACTCTAACAGAATTCCGATGAACGGTTGACTTTTAATGTATTTCCCATAAACAAATATTCCTTTAAGTCGGATATTCGCCTAACTTGGACTAACGGAATGTGCCCATTTGATCCGATATAATGTGTTTTACCTCGTCTAAGTCAGATCGCAGTATTCAAAAAAATTGGTTGCTTGGAGTACATGTACCAGATGAACTAAAAGTGAAACGGCTACTCTAAGAAATTGATCCAGACAGCCACAACACCGTACGTAGGTGTCACATCGTCGCTCATCTAATACAACGAGCGTCACCCAGCCAATAGCCAATGGGTGTTGCCAAGATCATGACGTTCCGTTACTGGAATGTCGCAGCCACTAGAGACTGGAGGCATCAGAAGGAGTCGTACCATTTTCTCAAAAAAGTGGGACTGTTTTGGACGCCGTCATTTCCCTAAAGTCAGCGTAGAACAAATTAAAACCGGAAACACTTTTAAAGGTGTTGAAAGTGAAGACAATAGCGACGACGAAGTAATTGCTTCGTTCAAAAGCGTATGGGACAAGCTCCTCGAGGTGCATGAAGATGTTTTATATAAGATGGACGACTATGTTTGTGTGAACGAGACAGCAGAAACGTCGGCTACTCTAAATAACGAGCAGATCATCGAAAAAGTACGACACCCCGTCGCAAACGGTTTACTGAGTGATGATGTGGGCAATGAAGTCTCTGTGTGTGAAGATAACAAAACAAAAACATGCTGCTTTACGGACGCTAAAACACTATGGTTTGACACTCGGCAACAATGAAATCAAAGGGTTGACCGACAAGTGCGAGGCCATTCTCATGAGACAGTGTCAACAGAGCACAATGACCGATATTTACATACAGTATATAGAATACTTATTAAGGCAATAACGTTAGAGATTCGTGCCAAAATGAAGTGTAAAAGTGTTTTAATAATGCATAGTATTGTGTCTTGCTTATGAACATCAACTTATGTAGAATACCCGCACCGCAGTATCCAGACACGTTAAAGCAACGCAGATTAACAGCTTCCTACGGGCTTTAAGAGGGCTGCCTGTGCACTGGTGTACATCATCTTCTGTTAAGTCGGATTTTCGCATAACTCAGATTAAATCTCTTGGTCCGATTGAATCCGACTTAGGCGATGTTTATTGTGTATACTGTATGGATATTATGCCTATTTGTGTCACATCAAAAATTGATGTAGCACATATGAATAATGTATTTGGGGTGAACCAAATAAACTTCATCTTATTCAATTGGTTTAATCCATCAAAAAGATCTTTTTTTGATTTCCAATTATCTAATGTGGTCTGTGTTTAAAGAGAAAACTGCATACAATAGTTTAAAGGAATGGGTCAAAGAGATTTATTGACTTTTTTGTTTACATCTGGCAACTTGCTAAAGTCGATTGTCAGGCCGACATTTAGGAATACATGTAATGATGACATGGCATTTTGAGAGAAAGGCAACATACGGTAATCGCATTGCACGTTCAAGCAAGGATTCCGATTTCGAAAAGCACTTGACTTGATTCTTGCACAACCGAGCCAGTGTGTCGTAGCGGATACTACGTAGGTTTGAGTGTTCGCGGAATATATTTGACATGAGACAAGCGAAGAACTGTAACAGGGGAGGTGATTTAAGCGGATTGCTTCCTAGGATACTTTACCTACAGGTGTGTCCCACGGGATATCATCGTCATATTGTTTAGCCATCCGAGACTACAACACATGAAGTGGTGCATTATCAACATCACAAATAAACGTCAATACGGTTTTCGCACAAACATACGTTGTTAGGTAAACTAATATTCCCAGTCCAGCAATCGGCGAACTGAGAAGATTGCAACTCTGTGACCTATATTTTATCGTGTATGGAAACATGTTTTTCTATTATTAAAACTACTGGCATGGTATCTTTCTGATTGTATTACTTAAATTGTTAGATCCGCAGGCGAAAAGGGTTTTATTTTCATATAAAATACTTGCAATTCGTTAGTACCTAAATGAGTCAGTTGTTCGACCAGCGTCAGCAAGGTAAACAAACAGATCACGTTTTCAAAACTGTTATTTGTCTTTTTCTTCCCATACCCCCTAATTAATATATTGGAAGTGTCGGCTCTGGTCATGCATTGTCAACAGTTTAATACGATGCGATGCGTGTAATAAAATAAAATAATGTACTTATAAATATCGAGGTACACTTGACATGTGAGAAAAACGGCAAAAGAAAGCCAGTGGAAGCAGAAGACCACAGCAGCAACAAAAGCGGATACAGGTGTATGTATGAACACAAAGAAGCAAGATGTAACATTACTGTTAACGAAAGCAAGGAATCAAGTTACCTTGCGCATTTTGGGCAAGATCATAAATTAAGGAGGGCAGAGGAGGGAAAGACTGAGGAAGAGAGAGGAACATTATATATATAATAATAATAATGTATTTATTTCAGACAATCATGATGTCCATATATACAAATACATCAATAAAAGTATGTAAATAATATAAAAATACATAGATAAGAACAATATGTTTAAAAATTATATAAATCCCGGACCCACTGGTGCCGCAGTTTCGAAGTACAATACACGTCGCTAGTTTTAATGCTATAAATAATGGGATTCAAAGACATGTCAATCCTATTCATTAAGCTAAAAATAGCCTTTCTGATTACACATTTACCCGAGCTGACATTAGCTGTAGCAAACATGTGACTAGCGCTACATCTCATGGGCAAATTGTTCAATATCCTGAAAGAGTTGTTATATGCAACAACGAATTGATGAAAATTTACTTTTCTAAAGTTCACCCATAACGCACACATATAGATATTACCAAAATACGCTGTAAATAGCTTATTTTTTACAGCAGTTGAACAAAAGTGAAACTTTTGACGTAACATGTTACTCTTGGCATACAAAAGTCTCACTTTGGCTTGCATGTCAGACTCATCAGACAAGTTATTAGAAATTACATGTCCAAGATATTTACAAGAGGTGGCAAAGTTTAACTTCTTTCCTCCTAATGTCATTTCTTTAGACAGATTTGACTTTCTAGATTCAAAGTACATGACCAGGGATTTACTCGCATTGTATTGCACATCGTGCTCACATCCATATGAGTAACACATGTCTAGTAGTGTTTGTAGTCCTTTAGCAGAAGGTGCAAACATAAGTATATCATCGGCGTATATAAGGTGATTAACAACCATGTTACCAAGACTACAACCGATTTGTTTTTTGTGCAGTTGTATACTCAGATTATCCATATAAATGTTAAAAAGCAAAGGGGATAACTTCCCACCTTGCTTAACACCATTGCCTACCGAGAAGAAGTCCGAGTAGGTATTTCCCCATCGTATGCATACACATTGATTATTGAATTCATTGCTGAGTATTCTTAAGATATAGTTCGGTACATTTCGTTGTTCTAGTTTCGTTATAAGTTTATTTCGGTTGACACGATCAAACGCCTTTGATGCATCTAAAAATGCGACGTGCATAGCTGAACCATGTTCAGTGTAGAACCTTAATAATTCCTTATTATATATTATATATATATATATATAGATATATATATATATACATTGAATTTCACACTCGATTATTTAATGTCACACTCGATTATTGAATGTCACACTCCTTGTTATGGAGTCGAACTTCTTTTCCTTCGATATCCTCAAATAGTACGTATCTAAGTGCAACCAGCCACGCTACTCGAAAGTGTGTGTGCGTGTATGTTTGTGTGTGTGTGTGTGTGTGTGTGTGTGTGTGTGTGTGTGTGTGTGTGTGTGTGTGTGTGTGTGTGTGTGTGTGTGTGTGTGTGTGTGTGTGTGTATTATAAATACCAAATAAAACAAAACATGCGGTGAAAATTACAACTAAAAATTGTAGGAGTTTGGGTCTTGAAAACTGGACCTGTCACTCACCCCGCATATGTCATCGTATGGCGGACACACCACCGTGCCCTCGACGGTCGTAGAAGAGGTTAGCTGTTCATTGATGTTAACTACATCTCCTGCCTGAGTACACGGATACGTCGTTCCACCGACTACGATCGAAACTTCGAGTTGAGTTGCATTTCCACAGACGATCTTACGGAGAACATCATATCATTAGTGTTCCTAGTCGTTGCTAGCTTATGGTTGACATTAATGTAAACGGAGTAAAACTACGGTTATGCATGATCTGTCAATAGTTATTTTGGTACTCAATTACGTCGTTGCACAACAACGCCTTTACTTTGAATAAGGGTTTCCCAATTAGCAACACGTATAAACATATTCTATATAGCTATATATGATTAACCTGTCGAGTCTCCTCTTTCAAACGTTGTTCAATAATGATAGCAATAATAAGGCAACTGTTTTTGTTAACTACGTCCTCGTAAACCAAGGTGTGAGGCTCATCAACACAAAATGGATAGTCAATTTCTAAATAGATAAGCAACATTCAAGTAATCAATATATAGGTGGATACAAACTCCAGAGAGAAAAGGTGAAGACGCCAGGTTATAAAGGTAAGTTTGCAAACGACGGCGGAATAGTGTAATACTTTCAACTAATCTAACACCAAGAGGGAGCAAATTCCAGAATTGTCGCAGCAACAGAGAATGACCTAGATTCGACATTGGTATTAAATCTAGCTACAAAAATAAACCAGAACTAGATTATCGAAGCTGGACAGACTTTCTTACAGGAGTAAACAATGAATATAAATATGCTGGGTTCTTACATATTACACATTAGTAACCTATAAAAAATCGTACATATGTCAAATATTATGATAGCAGACAGGAAGTCAATAGAGTGATCTAAGAAACGGCATTGAGTGAGAAAACCCCGGCGTCCGTGTTACAACCTTTGCTAAACACACGTTGTAATCTCATTGTATCCTTAACAGCAACAATATCAACAAGAGAATTGCAATAATCAGTTAGCAACAATACAATTTTGGTACAGAAAGATGCAAATATCGACGAGTACTGCGTAAATCACAAATATGATTATAACAGCATCGATTTGTATGAGAAATATTAAGTCTGAAATTAAAATTATCATCGACGATATATCCTACATTTCATGCTGAACGTATCAGCTTTTCGAAGTTTTAAGCAGTATGGTAGGAGTTGTAGTGGATCCGGGTTTATTTAGAATAACATAACTATTTATCTGACTTGATCGATTGTAGCTGGAGTAAAAGAAGAAAGAGTAACACATAATAAAAGACAAAGGATTTTGAGACGATGCACTCTGCAATTATTTTTGCATCCAGAATAAAGTTTGGAAGAGAGAAGTGGACATATTGAAAAACTACAAATATGTCGTTGGTCTCAGGGTAGCATTTCTGGTGTGTTGCTGATAATACGTGGGCATGCCGCCGAGGGAACCAACCTTGAGTATGAAGATAAACCGTTCCTGCTCTTGGTAATAACTGTGAGTGAGCAACTCTCACGCGAAAACGAAATTGTACGATTTAACGAAAACTCTACTGCAGTTCCGTTACTTGACAAGCCCAACTTTGAGGCACTGTGAAAGAATTGATGTATCTAGTACGTCGCGGTTTGTGTACGTCACAATCAAAGTTTCACGTGTGACCTCCGTCATGCTTCACCTTTGTCACCAATGTTGATAACGATTATATACGTGAATTACACTACTATTGCTCCATGACATATCGTAAATCAAGCAATCCCGCGCCCCTCTATCATTAATTGTAGATATAATCCCAATCAGACAGCTTAACTGGTAATCACGAGATGGCGCAACGGGTGTATGTACGTGACCCCCGCTCTACCAGGTGATTGTTAGAAAGCGGCTTGGTGCTGGATAAAAAGTATTTCAAAATCTAGTTGCTGCTTCTGTTTTGTTTAGTAAGTTAAGTTTGCACTCTGGAAATACCACCCACCCTCCGTGATATTGGGTTAACAGTGGTTGTCTAATAGATCAGTTCGTGCACTGCGTGTAGAGACATATTGAAACATTGAGCACAGAATGGTAGTTCACAAAGTTTTTTAATTTGTTAACGCTTTTCCCTGCGTTAGCTTGGTAGACGAGGTTTCAAATTATTGCTCTTTCCTCCACTGATTGTTCAAAAGTGAACGTAGGGTTTTCAGTGGGGGTAATTTGTATAAGTACGTTTTGCTTGGCAGGTTGGCCCTGCCATGCTCTGATGTGTTACTATTCGGTGTTTTTTTGTTATATGTGTACACACACACACACACACACACACACAAACACACACACACACACAAACACACACACACACTCACACACACACACACACACACACACACATATGCATATATATACATATATATGTATATGTGTGTGTGTGTGTGTGTGTGTGTGTGTGTGTGTGTGTGTGTGTGTGTGTGTGTGTGTGTGTGTGTGTGTGTGTGTGTGAGTGTGTGTGTGTGTGTGTGTTTATATATATATATTTATATACACACACTTGTAATTTCAAGCTGACTGAATGGCATATATCCTCAGAAACACATCCATATTTTCATTATTACTCTACAACAGCAGTTTCCTAAATCATAATTTATTAATCTGGAGCACCTACCCAAATGTCAGTTTTCTTGTTGTGTTTTTCAATGTTTAATATAATGTCCCTCGAAGGTTTTTGAATTTAGAAACTCGTTGCCATTTGTCTGTTTGGTTCAAATGATGAAACGAATACTATAAATGCATAAATAAACCTGATAAAAAAATATCATATTTAGCATGATGTCCGTAACACAGTTTTTACTTAAGCAGCATGCTAACATACTATATTATCTCCAGCAACATAACACACTATTTTAATTTTTTATATAAGCTCACCCATCCTCCGAAAGAAATAATTGACTGTCTTTAATTGGCATATATCTGTGGACCCTCAAATACCATGTCCCTGTTTTAATGCAAATCTCTTGACGGACATCATGTTCGGATTTCCGTCAGCTTAACCATATTACAATAAAAATTGCCTTTACGACCTCCATTGACTGGTGTATCCCCATTGTCTCACATGTAATGTGGTTTGATATTGATTCCTTGTGTACTTGTTTAATCGCACTGCATATGCAAACAAGGTATGATGTCCGTCACATGCACGCTTAACCGTGATGTCCGTCGCGAAAGCTGTTGTGATCACTTTCATGCGCATATTTATACAAGTCATCAAACTAGGTATGTGTACATTACCCATACAACAGTTTTCCAGCATCATATAGTATTTTCCAGGTCAGTTCAGCTAAACGGTGCGTAGATGTATGAATTGTGAAATACAAAGTTTTAGTATTATGTATGGTGATTGCGATTTTATTCCTAATATGTTGTAAATGTTTGTGGTTAGCAAAAATATACATAAGTTGCGTAGTATCTACGGTTTGTTGTCTATAAATATGCACGTGTGCATCATAATTTTAAGAATTCATAAGTGTTTTAGCCATGGCTGATATTGTGACGGACATCATATTGTCAGATATTTTGTTTAACTATGAACTAATTAGTGAACATTTACCTAGTTAAACCATGATTAATTTATTTGCTTGTGGGTTTTCATTTCATGATGACTAATAATTATATTCGTAGCTACAACCATTGTTTGTGAATTTACGTGTCATACATCATGCCTACTGTGATTATGATGACATTTTTCAAATTGTTAATCTGATGATATATAATCCAACCTGTGCAATTACTAAGCTTTTTTTAAGAATGCTACTTTACGTTTGCTGGGTTTATTGGTACTGTTCTTCCAGATAAAACAAATGCCGCAAACATTAAGGAAACTGACAGTGAAGAGATTCATGCAAAGCATCAAACCATTAAGAGCATGTCTGAACATGCATTTTTTTTTTCCGGTGCTAAATAGAAGGCAACAAGAAAGAGGCCGTGGAGTATTTAGCTGTTATTGAATGAAGTGACCAGCAGGTCAGAAAACGGATGACCAATGCTGAAGTAAAGAGGGAATAGAGAAAGCGACAAACTGCTATCGTTGCTGATGTTGAAATACTGGAAGGTCGAGGGCAGGTTATCCCATGCCAACGCTCTAGTTAATTGCAATATCAGAATGTAGCGATCGTCCCATGCACAAGTATTATTAGCAATTTAGCTTCGTCAACTGCGTCAACCTACGTGGTGGCCACCAAAAAGTACAGCCTTTGTGCGCCAGCCATCTTTCGTTTACAGAATACATGTAGCCTACCATGACCATATCTGCAGCTTACGTACATTTGTTATTTGAGTGATTCCTCTCCAATAAATAACAGGAACATTCGCATGATTAATGCTATTTCCTAACACAACAAGCGCTTCACTGCTTCGTTGGAGCTTCGTGGATTTAGTTTCGAGGCAGGAAAAGTGAAAAGAGTAATGGTGGCATTGGAGAATCAACGATACGATCAGCTTCTCATGTTGACATGGCATAACAAAAGTAATAAGAAATGCTCAACGATTTGTCGAAGTGCTCAACTGTTGAAAGAAAACCACCTTCAAGCATATATCGTACAGACACCTGAAGCAGTAACACAACAGGCGACAAGGTTTGAAACACAGCGCCAAATCAGTAGTCCATGCAGAATATGCAGTTTCTTCATCGGAGCCATGGAAACTGCATATATGTGAAATGTATTTTTGTGAAGGAGTGTTACTTTTCTACGGGTAACATAAATTGGCTGTCCTGCGTTAACGAAGTACTCGCTTCATTCGCAACACAACATTCAGCATCACATCATCAATGCACGTTGATAAGCCCATTACTTTCAAAATTGCATAAATATGACTTACTGATTTCAATGATACCACCGTTTTACAAAACTATGCTTTTAGCAATAGGGCAATAGTGATCCATTGTGAAATTGGATAATATGTGGCGGCATTGTTCGTAGGTAAGTGATACGTGGGGAAACGTGTATCACGGACCATTTTATATTAACATAATGACACCGATCAAGGAAGACACCATCAAAGCGCATCGAAATTAAAGCAAATACATCAAAGCGCACGTATGTGTACGCTTGATTAGGATAATATAGCCACAACGTGGAAATGGCTTAACCAATGATGTCCGCCACGTAATTTGTTCATATTCTTTGTACCAACAATGCAGCCTGCAGTCTACGTTTTAAACATCGATGATGTTGCAATATAGAAAGTAATGAATGCAATTGTCAGCAGAATGTGCAAAAACATTAATAATGCAATGTAACAATTTTCATGTTAATGATAATAATACCAGTGATTAGCCCACTTCTTTCATGTATTAAGCGCTACTGGGTGATCGAATACCCCAGCCTTTCTGTTTGTACATGTATGTGTATGTCTAATGAACTTGGTAATTATGCTTATACTATGGAACTTGTAAACACTCGTGATTGTCACTCCCATGTTGGGGCTCCTCGGCATCTCATGCCTATGATTAACACGACATTAAATAAATGGAATTCCATTTTCTCTCTCATACATGTTTTTCTAGTTATGACAGGTATTTACAGAAAGTATTTCCAGGTCCACGCCAGTTTATTGCATTATTAAAACATGTAAGAAAACTTACTCAGATTAAATAGAGCTAACATTATCAACGACACAAAACGTAGTCACGATTGCCGACTACGGAAACACAACAAATGATTAGTTTCTACGCGTGAACAGAACTGTACCTACTTCATAACAGCCGGCTCCTCCGACGGTTGAATTCGTCTTTGATGGTAAGTTGATTGTAGTCCATCGAAGTGCGTGCTCCAGACATTTTGAATTAGGACCGTAAGTCTCCTGGTGATAGTTGACATCGGCGTCTGCATGTAATAAATAATAGTAATAATAACACTAATGATTTAATAACAATAACAACACCAACAATAACATCAGTAACAACAATAATAACAATAACAACAACAATAATCCTTTTAATAACAGAGACAGTGAAAATGATAATAATAACATTAATAATAATGTGACATACTATAACACATGTATCTGGCTTTGACAAAACACTCATGATCTTACTCCGTTATCTGTGCAACTGTGTTGGCTATGTACACCTAATGCAGTACCACGTATGTGTTTCTTTAGGTTGATGCCACTGGCCACGTGAATCCATTAGTGCCTCTTCCGAAAGACTCTAGCAATGTGCAGTGAACGAAAGTGTTACTAAGCTGCCAGAGGTGAACTCCAAGTCCGATCCAATCGATTCATAGTCCGTGTCCTAACCATTAGACCACTGGATTAATGATTCTTGGCATAATTATAAACACCCACAGTTGATCAACACTCAAATCTCGAACACTGAAACGCGGTCAAGCAGCCATCCCCAAATGTATGTGCATTAAACATGTGCCAACCCTGATTCCACAGGCTCTTCCATCTCATAAATTATGTTTGACCTAGCGTGTATCATGCCGCCCTAGTAATGTAATACGTGCATAGCCGGCGGGGCTGAGCCCCTAATATTTTCGGCGAGGGCTGTAAACAGGATTTTCCCCCGTTGTTTATGGAAGGGGTGTGCATTTTAAGGTGGAAATGTTTTGGTGGGGAGCTGGAGATAGGATTAGCTACCCAATATTTATGGTGCAATTTTATGCTGTTGGTGAATCTGAAGCTGTTTTTGCGAGTCTCAGGGGCGATGCAAATCGAGGTTTTTGGAAAGCCTGAAGATGTTTTTTTGCCAACCTCAGGTGCTTGCAAATCGAATTTTTCGTTTAAGTTCTGGATTTTGGCGAGCCTCGGGGCGGGGGGGGGGGTGCACATTGACGTTTCGGTTAACTTCAAAAAACGTGAACTTCGTCGCAAAAATGGTAAGCAGCACCCTCCTCCGTCTCCTCTGTCATCAGCACCACTTCACCGACGGTGGAGTGGTGCTGAAAACACCGGCCCAGCCCACATGATATTAATTTCGCCCCGGCGTCTAAAGCGTGTACATCACGTTTATCAAAAATATTGGCAAGGCAAAGACAGACGGACGTCACGCGAATAATTTTGATTGTGGTGTAGACAAGTCAAAGCGTGGCTTTCCCGTAGTAGGATTGCTTACTTTGTTGGGATAGAAGCCGAGCACAGGCACCTGCTCTTGTAGTGTCAATTTGAGGCCAACATTTCGTACTATGGAATGTCCGACGGTCTGACAGCAATTCGTATAGGCAATGTATACGTGTCTTACCTAAAGTGTCCATGGCACGGTACTGGAATCTTAATTATTTTTGAGAAGGCAACTTTTGTCTATATGAAATGCATTGACTGTATTACAGTTGAACGCCTTGACTGATAGAACCAATATATTCTCCAATAAATGTGTTAATACACTGTGATGTCGTAGTTGGTTCTGATAATCAAATCGCGCCATTATGTGATGTCAGGGGGATAATGCACGTTTTTTCTCCAAAACAATCACATAATACAAAATAAGTAACGCGGACATTAGACGTAGATTACGTAATTTGGAACAATCGTAGAAAACACGCAGTATTGCAAATATTGTACGTAATACGTACTGTCGCACGCTGACTCGCTCAAAACAATTATCATATCCTTGTGGAAATTGTTAAGTTTTCTAAAATATAACTATTTACACGTCTAATTCGTCACATATTATCACATTAACTGCTTTTATTTCTTCACTTGGAATATGTGAAAAACCAAAAAAACGTGTCATGGACAACTTAAATACGTTGATGAAACTTACTGGGCTGGAGATCCGTGTTGTCGCAGCGAACAGCTAGATTCTCCTCCGTCGTTGTGTTTATTAGATATGGCTAAAAATCATCGTCACGTGAATTACAACCTCATAGGGTGGTCTGGGAATATGTGCACATCTTACAGTAATCGAGCTAACGTATCAATTTTAACGTTTTCCTGCTAGACGGATAGCATTTCGGGCACCAAACTTTCAGGGTTTAATCTAGAATACTTCGGAGGAAAAGTGGCCCGTATACTTTTATCGAAATTGTCCGTTGATTAAACTGTGCTATTTTTTGGTCTCGTACCTTATGTTATGCCGTGTTTGCGCGGAAATGGAAAACCTTAAGATACTTAAAGACAAGAAGACAAAGTAGTGGTTTATTTGACCCGTGTGAAGATATATATCAAAGTATAAAAGAAAAATTACAAGTCACAATTTGTAAGCGTAAAAAAGAAGTGTACACATAACAGGTATACGTTATCGGGTCCGGAGATTCCTCTAAGATCGATGTTCACAATCGCTATCGAGGAGCCACCTTTCAATAAAAAATAGTAGTGAAACAAATGACATTCTTCGAGTGAAGAAAAACAAACATGTAATTTAAAACTAAATATACGAAATTTTGTGTGCAAATATTCATGTCAAATGTGTGCGGGTGCGAGTGAATTTATGTGTATGTGTGCAATATGTGCCTTCATTAATACATGCATTGTAACCGACTGTCAGTTATTATTTAGTGTATATATGTATCAGACTGAGATTGCTGTTTAACATAGTTTGTAAATCCATATAAACTGTGTGTTGTAAGCTTATGTTTGATTATATCTGGGAAGCTGTTTAATAAATGAGGTAGACTATATCTAAGACATTTCTTTGCGAATTCGTGTTTGACTCTCTAAGTATATATTTTATTTTTGATACGTGTGTTACAGTTTGAAATTATGTTCCTGTTTTGTAAGTAAAATGGCACGTTATTATGTCAATATTTATAGTAACATTTTAATTGTTGTAGCTTAATAATATCACCTACTTTTAAAATGTTGAGGTTTTTTATAAAGTGTTTCAGTATGTGAATTATAATTACTTAGTGTTATGATTCTCAAAGATTTCTTTTGAATTCTCATTATTTTACGTGAAAGAAAACCCCATGCCATTATGCAATAAGTTATATATGGTAAAACTGATAAATTATATAGTAAAACTTTTATTTGTTGAGGTAGGACATGTTTTAATTGATTTACAATGCCAATGTTTTTTTTTGAACAAACATTTGAAATTTTTTTCAATATGCGTTTTGCAGTTAAATTTTTTATCTAGAATTAAACCAATGAAATTCAAAACCTGAACATGTTTTATATTTATAGTATGTATCTTATTATCAATCAAGTACCTGTATATTTATGTTATCTTTTTGAAAAAGTTATATATTTAGATTCCGTCATGTTTAATGGTAATTTGTTTATTTTGAGCCATTCTTTTATTTTACATAGTTCTTTATTTATTAACCCATCTATATTTTCGTTGAGTGCAATATTTATGAAGGTATTTATAGTACTTGATAAAGTTGTGTCATCAGCATACATCTGTACATAATAAAATAGTGTACTGGCTTGTGCAAAGTCATTCATGTAAATAATAAATAATAAATGTCCAAGAATTGAGCCCTGAGGCACACTAGTTGTTATTGATGGTATGCTTGACTTCGTGTTTCTATTTCTGTATATTGTTAACGATTGGATAGAGATCGCTACTTAGTAAATTGAGGCTGACTTCCGTTATACCGTAATATATAATTTATCGATTAAAATTGTATGACCAATAGTATCAAAAGCCTTGGAAAGATCAAGATCAATATTTACTGACATTTCACCGTTTTCCATTTTATTTATAATTATATCTATTAATTCCAATGCAGCATATTCTGAAGAATGTTGGGGACGAAAACCATATTGAGGATTAAAATGTAGCTTTGTATCTATCAGATACAAAGATACTTGGTCAAAAATAACTTGTTGTAGTATTTTTGACATAGCTGGTAAAAGCGATATTGGCCTATAATTTAAAAATAATGTTGAGTCTACTTTTTTATAAATTAGAATTACATTGACGATTGTTTTATTTATCAGGGAATATTCCTATTATTAATACTTGATTTATTAATAAGGTTAAGGGTTTAGTAATTGCGGGTCCAATCATTTTAGCAGCTTGATGGAAATGCCATCAAATCTACAACTCGTTTTGTTTGACAGATTACTTATTGTTTTCCTTGTGGTTTACTCGTCAACACATTGAAACATTAAAACATATTTTATTAGTTTACTTAAATAACAGGAATGATCATTTATACAATTATATTTAATGTTTTTTGTTAGATTCTGGCCTACATTTGTAAAGGATGTATTCAATATGTTAACAGTAATAATAATAACAATAAAGTATTTATTTCAGGCAATCATCATGTCCATATATAAAAATACATCAATAAAAGTATATAAATAAATATAAAAATACATCGATGAGAACAACATGTTTAAAAATTATATAAATCCCGGACTCACTGGTGCCGTAGTTTCGATGTACAATACATGTCGCTAGTTTCAATGCTATAAATAATGGGATTCAAAGATATGTCAATCCTATTCATCAGGCTAAAAATAACCTTTCTGACTACCGAGTTTGCATTAGCTGTAGCAAACATGTGGCTAGCGCTACATCGCATGGGCAAATTGATCAATATCCTGAAAGAGTTGTTATATGCATCAACGAATTGCTGAAAATTTACTTTTTCTAAAGTTCACCCGTAACGCGCACATATAAATATTACCAAAATACGTAACAATTACTCTTGGCATACACAACTCCCACTTTTGGTTGTATGTCAGACTCATCTGACAAGTTAGAAATGACATGTCCAAGATATTTACAAGAGGTGGCAAAGTTTAACTTCTTTCCTCCTAATGTCATTTCTTGAGAAATATTTGACTTTCTAGATTCAAAGTACATGACCAGGGATTTACCCGCATTGTATTGCATGTCATGCTCACATCCGTATGAGTAACACATGTCTAGTAGTGTTTGTAGCCCTTTAGCAGATGGTGCAAACAGTAAGTGATTAACAACCATGTTACCAAGACTACAACAGTAAATTATTTGCAGAAATCAAGTAAGATATTCCCCAAAACTGATTTCTCAGAAATATCCGCATTAAAGTCACCAACAATATTGATACATGAGCTATTAATATTACTAACATATACTCCGATTTGGGACATATAATCATTGAACCTGTCACTGTTTTCCTCGCATTCTTATTACCCAAACAAATTCTTATGCCGCATAGCCAGTCATAACATTGGTCAAGAATGGTGATGTATTGATCAAGGGAATGTTTCCATAAAACACCTACACCACCATACGGTCTACCAGTTAAAATACCGCAAGATGCATCTACAGGAGAAACAAAATAACCCAGAAAACCATCGTGACAGGTGTTTAATATGTGGCAATCTTGTTTAGTGAGCATAAGCTCTTGTAGGCACAGTATATCACATTTAATTAACAAATCATTTTAGAAGGGCATAAAAACTTTAAATCCATTACAATTAAAAGATGTGATGTTAATTTCCATAACTTAGTTCTTGGTGTTAAAGAATGTCCTGAAGTATACACCAGATGGGCAGTTGTCCGGGTCATAAAACTTAGATGCGTTTTTAGTTTCACACATTTGGCCTCGAGCTTATGCACATACTTCACATACAAAGACATGTTATCAACAGTGACTGTAGGATCCTGTCGAGAGATAAAGGGTGTCAGGAATCGTCCGTTCTTTACTTTGAGCTGGTTGCCGCATTTCCGCGTGCCGATCACCGCCTTCGAGCCGATAGTGCGCCTTTTCTTGCCAGACACCAGCTTAAAGCCTTCATCAACGATAGTCTTACTTGGTTGTTTCGCGACATCCGGCGCACTGCTCCCGATACCGTTCGCAGCTGGCAAAAGAGTTTTGTTATCCATCGCAGGGCTACGCTGACCAGTGGACATATCTCGAATATTAGTCACGGTTACGTCGGCCGACGTGTGGCTCAGTTCGGCTGTGGTGACTGCTCTGATCGGCAGCAAACTCACCCGAAGCGCCTGTCGATCATCTGTCGTGAGCTCAGGCTTACGCTGAGGCCATATCACCGGGTCAGGTTCCCCCTATTTGACGGCTGCCATGTCATACCGCAGATCCGCCATGTCTGCTCGCGTCACACGAAACTCTGAAATAATGTAACCGAAGTCGATGTTGTTGACGTCGAACAGCGGCAGGGTGGAAAAATCCGTAACCGCTCACTCTGGCAGTCCCCTAGGCGACTTGTTCAGCGCCATCAGTATATCTTCAATGTTCAAGATTCTTGAGCAAGCTTCTTGAATACTTCCGATTCGTATAAGGTCTGTTGACGGGCGCTTGAGCGTGACCAGTGCGTTCACGGTCAGAAGAACAAAGCCGTAGCACGGCTGTCTTATGCAATATTGCAGGTAGAATACAGTCAATACTGGGCGATAAAATGTGGTGTGACCATAATCATATAAAATGTCCCATAAACTCACGTTAATACTCGATTTTAAAAGTATAGTCCCAACTCCGAGTACAGATTTCTTTCAATTCGCTTGGTTCTGTCGGTCTAATCACAGCATTTACTCTTTCCAGCAGGTTAATATCGCGAGTCAGGTGTAGACAAACCACAATGTAAACAGACCTAAATATACATATATTTCTAGCTTATCAGATATTTTAGAGTCAGAAACATTGAAATATTTTAACAAGATTTAACAAAACTGCCATCCAAAAAATTAACTCTAGATGGCAGGTGGACAAAGAAGCCTTTTGGCTTATCGAGAGTCCAATACTTTTTATTTACGTGAATATATGTCGATTTTATTTTTAAACAATTCATGCTACTAGCTTCAAAACAAGCACGAGATAATCTGTTCCAATCATTTACAGTCCTTTGTGAGAATGAGAACTTTCTTATGTCTAATCTACACTGCTCCTTTACTAATGTAACTTCATGTCCTCTGGTCCTTCTATCCTTCTTAACTGAGAAAAAAATATTTCTATCAATATTTTCATAACCATTCAATATTTTAAACACTTCTATCTGATCTCCTCTCGATTTCCAGGTCTCTAGTGTTGTTAAACCACATTTGTTATGCGTATTTCGTAACTAAGATCCCTCAGTTTTGGTATACTTTTAGTTGCTCTCCTTTGTACTCTTTCTAGCATATCTATGTCCTTCCTGCGATAAGGACTCCACGCTTGAATACAATATTCTAAATGAGGCCTAACTATTGTTTTGTACATCGGTATTATTAGCTCTTTTTCCTTATACGTTATGTTTCGCTTAATTAATCCAAGGATTTGATTTCCCTTTGAAGCTGCAATTCTGCACTGCTCTGAAAACTTCATATCAGCACTAATGGTTAACCCCATGTCATTTTCTTTTACAGTAGTACTTAGTACAGAACCTCCCATTGTATATTTCACATCTTCGTTCCCATATCCTGTGTGGATGCATTTACATTTCCCCAAATTGAACAACATTTGCCATTTTTTAGACCATTTTAGCAATCTGTCAATCTTCACGTTTATTCCTTATAAACAATTTTGTATCATCCGCAAATTTCAACACCTTGCTTGTTATATCACCGTCTAAATCGTTGATATATATTTTTGGAAATGATGGCTTAATTTTACCTTTGGAGAATATTTCATTCATTGTATTCCAAGTGATTTTATATCAAATTTGTACTTGTTAAAACACGATTCAAAGTACATTCGCTTTGATGTCCGACAACTACTTTTTTAGAATACTGTTATACGATTTTAAATTACTTTTAATTATTTCATATTCACATGACACAGGGTTTGTTACTTTCAGTTGCTTATACAATTTATTCCTATATTTTTGTGATCTTAATAAACCTAAATTTATCCATGTAAACGTTTTATGTTTGTATCTGTTGAATATCACTATCTTACTACTCATGTATTTATTTTTATATTTTTTATTTCGTCAAGCATAATGTTATAGTTTAGGTTTGGGTCTGCATTTAAATTTAAATCTGACGTATTGTATAATTATTAGAAGCAACTAAATCGATATAATTATATATTTAACATAGCATCTCTATTTTGAATGTTTTATAAATTTGGAAGGGTGTTCCTTTTTCAGAGCAGTGTCTAAAACATGATACAGGGTTGATGATCAGAACATTGTTTAGTTAAAATCCCAGCTGTACTCTCTAGTATAGCATTTGTCATGATACATAGCACATTATCAATTTGAGTGCCATTTGAAAACCTGGTGAGGAGAGTAATTTGAGGGAAAATACTAAATGATGTTACCATTTCAAAAAAGCACTGCAATTTTCATTTTCATTTATTTTGAGCATATTTATATTAAAATCCCCAGCAAGAATAAGGTTATGTTTTTGTTTATTTTGTAGGTATGATAAAATCGGTGTAAATTAATTTATGAATTCGTTAAAATTTTCGTTTGATTGTCTAGGGTTTCGGTATAAATTTCCTATAACTATGGTCTGCGACAACCCTCCTCCCCTAGCCTTTATTATTTGACCCTCCCAATTTGTGTATGTACTTAAGTTCATCTCTAATTCGTAATTTAACGGAGAATCTGCATATATTATTAAACTCCCTTTTCTACTACAACGTTGCTCTTGTGATATACAATTATATCCATTTAACTGAATAAGCGACAAGTCATCGTTTTCAGACATCCTACTTTCTTGTAAGCATATTACGCTAAATTTGAATTCTTTGTTAAATAGGTCTTTTATAAATGACCGCTGTATTCGATGAACATTAAAAACTCATTACACCATTTAAAAATTTTCAAATATTATCAAGATATCTGTGTTTTTAAATTATAAAGGATTAGTTTGATATAAAACAGTTGTTTCAACACAAATTAAAATGTTAAAATCTGGTGGCATTGTGCGCACTACCTTCAAGTATGTATATAGTATTGATATAAATTCTTACCACAAATATGCAACGTACTATTTTTAACAACGTGATACCAAAAAATAAATAAGTAGCCCTGTAATTAGTCGACATATAACCGATTTTGTTTGAGTTAGAAGGTTATGACAAATAGGGGGTAGTCTTGGTAGTTTGGTTGTATATGCAATGTATTACAATCTTTATACAAAATGTAGTGTTTTTTATTTGGAAATGAACTAGGATTGCTGTGAGATAAAAAGTAATTGTCATGCACCACATGTGTTTATGCCAATATTAGCTATGTATATTGCTCTACAATTATTATATAATTATAATAGCCGATTGCGTTTGTGGAAAGTGGTTATGAAAAATAACGGGTAAGGTTTATTGAGTTGGTTATATATGTACCATTTTATATTCTTTGTTTGACAAATTAATGATATTTTATTTGGAAATGAACTGGAATTATTGAAAGATAACAAAACTTTCATGTGCCACGTGTGTATGTAATGCATTGGAATATTGTACGCATTCTGTCATTAAAAGAAACTAACATGTTAACACATCTGAGTCTATTATATGTTTTTCGTGACAAGTAGATATGCAATATTGACATGCATATTAACTACAAATGCGTACACTACCTTTCCAAACATGTTGAAACCAACATTAACTAGACAGCTGTGTAATTCATATATATAGTCGATTGTGTTTGAAGACGGTGGTTATAAAAAAAATAAGGGGAATGGTTAGTGTTGTGGCTATGCATGCAAGATACATTTTTTTCTGACAAACTTATATTATTTTATTTGAACTGGGATTGATGTGAGTCAAAACAAATAATAGTCATGCGCCGTGTGTGTAAGCAATGCATTGAAAATTGTGCGACTTCGGTCTCTAAACCAAACTAAAATGTTGACATATCTGAGCATACTTCTTTCTTTTTGTTCAAGTAGGTCTGTGATATTTACATTGATATTACATTTTGTTTGTCAAAAACTTAGTGTTATTTTATTTGGAAATGAAATTGGATTGTTCGAAGATATAACGTAATTGTAATGTAAGATGATGTAAGTAAGGATTTGAAATAATGCCCACCCTTGTTACCATATCTCAGCACGTGTTGTGTTTTTCTTTCAACGTCGTCTACAAAATTGATATGCGCATTAACTACAAGATATGTATTTCACCATTCGAAACATTTTGATACCTAAATTAGCTATTTAGTCTTGTAATTAGTATATATATTTCCGATTATGTTTTTGGGCGGCGGTTATGAAAAAATAAAGGGAAAGGGTTAATATTTTGGTTGTGTATGCAATGTCGTTTATCATACATTCTCGTGCTGTTTTATTTATTGCGAAGTTTTGTATGTAAAATAATTGTTACGTGCCACGTAAGTAAGTCATTGTTTTGAACTATTGTACACCTTCGGTTACAAAACCTAACAGGAATGTTAATACAATTTGGTATGTTTTGTGCTTTCATTTCAATTACATCGTTCTATTGATTTGAAATTTGCTGTACAACACATTTTACGGTGTATCCCTATAATTAGTAGATATACAGCCGATAATGTACATGTTGAAAAATATTCAAAAATATCTGCCTACATTAAAAAAAAATAGCTCACTTCGCAGTAATGAATCTCAGCAGAAAGTGTCATCCAGACTGTTTGTGACCGTAAATGGCATATATAAATCCTGGCGTGGGTGACAATTTGTAACTTTTAGGTACCCCTGAAGTAATTTGTTTCCAGATTATTTGCCTAGTCTATGGGGAGGTATGGTTGCTGGAGGGTGCAGGTGGATTTTTTAGTCTCCTCCACTTCTCTTCTGTGTGTTCTCCCAGTTCGTTTTCCAAAATGTATGTTCCTTGTCCCACTTGCCGCCTCCGGGTGACGCGATCTGCCGCCTGAACTTCCCACTGGTAATGGCTGATCTTGCATGCGGTAAGTGATTTCTTCAATGAGTCCTTGTGTCGCCTCCGTCGAGCCCCTCTGTCGCGTTTCCCAGCAAAGCTCTCCAATCAGGGTTAACTTTTGTAAGCGGTTTTCCTCCATTCTTGAGACATGGCCTGCCCAGCGTAGCTGCATCTGAAGGAGTGTAATCCCCATGCTGGTGATCTTTGCAGACTCCAGCACCTCGATATTGGTGACAAAGTCATTCCAATGGATATGGAGGATAGTGCGGAGACATAGCTGGCGGAACTGTTCAAGGATGCGCACATGACGACGGTAAGTCATCCATGATTCTGCACCATACAGGAGGGTGAACAGAACAACAGGTATGATGAAGTTAAGAAAAATTGTCTAACGCCCGGGTTGGCTTCATTCATTCTGTGGGCGTTTACAAAAGTATGCGTGGCCCTAAATGCGAAGGGTCTAGGATGTTAGTATGGAAAACCCTAACATACTCACCCTACACATACACACACGCACCCCACCACCATCACACCTAAAAGACATGTGAATGATAACATGCATTCTACAATGGCTCACGTGCACATCTTAAGTTTAGTATAACGTAAATTTGGAGACATTGAATCAATACATGCGTGGCTGTATTGCGTGTCCAGTTATGTATGTTAGCATATTACGTTTAGCGTGACTTTCCACCTACCGTCAACACTGGGCAGTAGTCAGCACTCTTACTTTTTCCGCCGTAGAAACTGGTCAAGTTTGGGTTGAATCCAGTAGGCAGCTTGTCAACATGCTGCAAAGTTTGTTTCCAATAACAGAACAAAGAATACATTTCACATGCTAGAAAAAACACCTAAGCTTACTATATGTACCAAAAATGCCCATCCTCCGAGTGGCTAAATGCATACAGACAGCCGCAGACGGTTTTCCGGAGAATTCGTAAATAACGTTCGTTATGACATCTAGAACAGTTTCGGAGACACGGGGAAATTGTCCAAGAGAAAGAACGAGGAACATAGAAAGAATGTACACAACACTCAAAAAGATGAACACACGAGAAGCGGCCACCATCAACAAATCCACCCTCACGGACCACGCAACAACAGAAAACCACATTACAGACTGGGAGGAAACAACTCTATGGGCAATGAAGGCAGACCGAATAATACAACACCTGCCATGTGAATACGAAAAACAAAGAAAACTGGCATCGACTTGCACTTGTCAACACCCACTGAAAAGTGCAATAGCAGTTCCATCGACGTATCGGGATAATTTCTCTTTATAGATCACGACATTAAAAAATTAGACTTTAGGAACCAATTCGCGAGCAATGCTGAGCACGGTATCATCAGCGTCAACATTAGTTTTGATATATTTTTCTTTGCATGATTGACATATTCTATTCAACAACATGCAAAAGCATCCGAGAATGAGCCTCTCTGTGAGTTCACGATGACAATCACTCAAAGTTAATTGCCTATGAAGACAGTACGTCTTCTCCACGTACGATCATGACCTTGCCAGAACATGTTTCGGGAATCACGTACACTTATCAGCCGAAGTTATTATGTTTTATTGTATTTTACTCGCAGGCACAGGTAACGTATTTCTTTTCTTTTGTGTGGCACCGTCAAGGCTGTCAGTTTGGTAGGGGAAATTTGGGACCCACGATCATAGGGACGCTTTGAGCCACTCCCTGTAACTTTCCTAATTCTTATCACACTTTTACTTTTTCAAGTTATGTAGACGCATATCGTGCTAGTTACAACTCCACGACTACCTGAATAATTGCGTACGATTAATATCGCGCAAAATCACGATTGTATGCGTTTTAACTGATAAAATAATGTTGAGTAGCATTTCGTATTTTAGTGTTTTCTTCATAGAACTACCACCAACAATGCAATGTTGTCGGTTATGGTATAATGACAATAAGGGATACATGTTCTGTCAATACCTGAAACAGTTATTGACACATGCTAGTCTATTTTTTGATAAAACTCGTTTTGAATGTACATTTGTGCACAGGCCCCCATGAGCCGGACAATGCGGGGTCCGACGAGCCGGTTAATGGATATGAAAATTGACTTGTACAACGCCCCACATTTGTGTGCGTTCAGTGGGGCATGTTGGTAGTGTTCGAATATGTATATATTATGATATGTCAATGTTAGAATATAGCCAACTAAACATTAGTTTCATGTAAATTTGGAAAGCCACAATATAAAGTTTGCATAAATAAAAAATGAATCGATTGTTTATTGATTGGTAATTAACATATAACTTAGTTTACACAATGAACATATATTGCAAACGATAATTCAACTAGATTAGGCCCAAGAAAGTAAATAAAGCCGGTTGCTTGGACCATTTATAATGTATCAGAATCGTTAGTTAGTACAGACAGGTTAGTGAGCGACAAGAGAGAACGTGAAATCCGCCAACAGCACCTAGGAATATATGTATGTTATAATAAACAATAAATAGACTGAGGGGTATCTTACAATATACCTTTTACGAAACATGCATTGATGCAAATGTCCGTCGGCGCATATTTTCTGCAGGAAGAGTAGTAATGCATGACGTGCAGGCATTGTCATGCCTGGATATCACATTTAATTCCAGTGATGATGAACAACGCGTCGCACATATACCACATGTTTATTGCAATAACGATCATTTGTTAAACTCACCGATCTACAGTAAATGTAAAAGTGTTGGGAAAGTGTGGCTCAGGGAATCTCAGGTTGGTGTCCTTTCTACAGTTCATGTGACGTATGACGTCGTCGTATATGTGAGATAATTGGTAATTCCCCTCGTCTCGGTTGATTGGCATCCTAGCCTTTTGTGATCATGTTGCATCTTTCGTTTGTCGGGTTCTTCTGTTGGTTCCATTTTATAAGTTTATATATAGTGCAGCATCCAGTCCTCGGAACTGCTCAAAGCCCTTTACACTTTACTCCCTGGCAGACCTGTTTAATCGAACACGATCTCCACTTCTCTGGGTAGCCTCCACCCACGCTCCAATTAACGCGCGAAGACCATTCGTGCACTAATATCCACCACTGTCTATAGCCGGGTACTCAATCATAAAGCTGATTGAACTGGAGCAAAGTAGAATAAACGAACTTGCCGAAAGATCGAAACCGCAGCAAAGCATTCGAACCCGGGTTCACCCAGTCTAGAGTGATTGGGTGAACCCAAACCTATTAGGGAGTGCAGTGCAGTGCTCCAGCACTGCACTGCACTGCACTCCCTAATAGAAGAAGGCGCTCATAGTATTTACTCCATATACATTTTCGCAGCTGTACGACACGTATAGGGCAACCCACCTGGAACTGCACCGGGAGCTCTTTTGTGTGCTGCATCATGTCGCAAATGCTGATGCTGTCACGTCGCAGCGAGCAGAACAACCGAGTCTTGTCAAAGCTATCACAATATGGAGTGACTGGCTTGTTGCTGCAAAACGTACGCATAACTCTAATTACGTATGTATGTGTGTGTATATATATATATATATACATATTATATGTGTGTATATACATATATATACACACACACATATATATATATACACACACACACACATGTATATATATTTATATATACATAATATATATATAGCGAGTAATGTTATGGGCATTTTCAGATTAAGGGAGCTGGTCTTCTGGTTATATATATCATACGTGTGTGTGTGTTCGTTTTATTATTTATTTAATTTAATTATTATGATACATAGACGATGCAGAGGAACCCGTACGATTTCAGATAGTTGTTTTGTTACATCTAGATAGAAGGATATTGTCAACTTCGATGCCGAAGCCTGCACCGTCTAGTGGACATTTATGACTGACAGTAGCTGGGGGATTCTGGTTCTTTGCCAGGATTCCATCGTTGACTGCAATTTTGTATATTTTCTAGTTTTAATTGTTTCCAGTACTCAGCAACGTTCTATAAACTGACTAATCTGTACATATATTTCGTTACAATGTTATGGTATGATGTCTCATTCAACTAGTCAGCCTTTATCAGAAGTTCCATTCCAGGTGTCGTGATGCCATCATTGAATGCAGCTGGGGAACTTGTCTGTCGGATAGTTAGCTGTTGGGAATCAACCATTTACTGTAATAATATGACCACCTGTAGCTACGAAACTTTGCTTCCTTCTTGAGTGTACAAATTCCCTGCATAGTTATCGCTTTGTACGAAAATGATACGATTTCTGACAGGAAGCCAATGCGAGTCGCAACTCTTGGTAAACAATAGTTGCATGTTATAATGCTGTGATAAAATTGAAGTCGATATTGTGATATTGTAGCTTACGCTGCTCGACGAGTTTTCATATACTCCATACAACTATGTTTTGCGAAGGCACACCCGGCACGATGCCCAAATGGAAGCTTTTCCGCATTGGCCCAGTTAACCTTGTACCACCTGCAACAATACATTGCACACTCACTGCTAACACTCGATCTGGCTGCCACTCGATGCCCACTATTACCCTTACCACGATCTGAAATATTAAGCATTCAAACGTGTCGAATGAAGTCGCTAGTTTTAATCAAGAACATACGTGTTAAATGCCATATAACAGCCTGTGTGTTTTGTATTCAGGGACATTGTGTCGTGATATAACGTCCAGGGAGGACTACAACATTAGCAAATTCCACCTATTTAAACAACGTATGTAATCCACATAGGAAACAATAAAAAACATGTTTGCATTATTAGAGTCTCAAAGGCGCCACCATAGGTTTCAAAATGTGATTCTTGGCTTGGCGGCCATCTTGACAAATGACCAACTAAATTCATTGTCCTCGTATAATAATAACTGCGTCAGCTAAAACCACATTTCTGGTGTCAAATTGTAGGTTTTTGGGGACATGGATAATAAATATTTTTAAATTGAACTTCTGACACATTCACGGCCGCCATGTTTAAAGATGGCGGTCGTCAATACAAATATCAACATATCTTAGCAACTACATCATATAGAGCAGATGTTTTATGTGTGTGCATAGGCTTGTGGACAGCGGTTTTAGGTAAAATATTATATTTGACATTCGCTATTATTGATCTGTCCGTCATTCTACGGCGGCGACTATCCGTTGCACCGCGGTTACCGTAAAATCTATATTTTGTCGAGCTTCATAGAAATTCCGTACAGTGGCGCTATAATTACTGTACGACTGTTTGGGCGCGATAAAAACAATATATATAATATGTCGTGAATATGTACGGGTGCGTGAGCTTGTGTTAGTTATAATATTGACATTGTTTCTGTTAAAACGTTGTTCGATTAATTAAGGCATAATTATCAGTATGGTTTGCAGGTAACGAAAGCTTTCTACTTGATGTAAAAAAACAAAGTAAGTCTTACGAATAACTAATAATTGTGTTCCCGTGTGTGTGTGTGGTGTGTGTGTCTGTGTGTGTGTGTCTTTGTGTGTGTGTGTGTGTGTGTGTGTGTGTGTGTGTGTGTGTGTGTGTGTGTGTGTGTGTGTGTGTGTGTGTGTGTGTGTGTGTGTGTGCACGTACATCAATACGTTCTTTTGATAAAAATAATATTACAAATTATTATGATATTAATTAAATACAAAGCTAGCATCATCATCATCATCATAGTGCAGCCGTAGTGTCCCGTGGTTGGGCAATGGCCTCAGCATGTCGTTTCCAAATCGGCCTGTCTTGCGCTATCCTCTGACATATGTTTTCCTTCCAGTACTCGTCTAGCTCGTCTCTCCACCGTCTCGCCCGTCTACCATCAAAAATGTATTAATAATAATATCAATACATTGTTAGACATTCATTACTTGTTAAGCATAATGAGTAAGTGATATTTAAACGAATGTGGATATGGGATGGGAAATATGGTGTTAAAAAAATACAAAGTTTTAACGGTTTGGTCGCGTTCTAAAATAATATTAATATATTAGAGGTTTTCTTATCAATATCACCATATATGCACAGTAGCAATATATTTTGGGGAAGTGTTGGTTGGCTGTGAAAAGAGCCGTTGTTTTCTTCTTGGCTCTTAAAAGAGCCGTTGTTTTTGTTCTCTGTTCGTCCTCTACACGGGGTACAATGGGCGAAGTGGTTCACGATGTGGTGAAATGCTGCATCCCCGTAGCGCCTTCGCCAAATAAATTCTTGTAGTTAGGTTTCAAGCAGCGACCCATTCTTGTTCGTTCCCGACATCCTCTTGAACGTCCTTTTCATCTGCGTCTACACGCCCTCAATGGTGTTCGTGTGGAGTGTCGGAATGCGTCTTCTTAGTTGAATTTGTCACATTGACTAATTATGGAAATGACTTTCCCAGCTTAGCATAATTTAACAAAATATTCATATAAATGAATATATATGATTCATCCTAAGACTCAATGCCCCCCAAAATTATTGTGTCATTCGTTGGAGCACCGACTGATGCGTAGGTCATCAACTAAAAAATAATTGACCCACATGAACACAATTATTGGCTAATCGTAAGATTATTTAGTTTTTTACATTAAACAGAAACCTTTCATTACTTACAAGCCATACTGATAATAATAATTATGCCTTAATTAATCGAACTACTTTTTTTACCAGAAACAATGCCAATATTATAACTAACACACGCACACACGCTCACAAAATCGAGTGTAAGTATTAATAAATTGGCGGTACCCGATTTGACATAGCAAGTTATAGGTTCAGGTGCACTAGGATTCGGACTGAACGAGAGACATAACGTGACATCACATATGTATGTACGAGAAGCCAACTGGCGTTCCCATTTAATACAACATAAACATATGCGGTTTAGTGAAAGCTGGCCAACCGTTACTCTGCTATGACATTATATTTATAACACCATACATTGTACTCGACAAGTATGCATCCAAATACGAAATTACATGGGAGACAATTTAAACAGCTGGTCACTTACATGAAGACGGGTATACACCGTTGTAAAGTCTATGAACTGTAACCAATGAATGTCTCGTGATGTGCGAATGTCAACGTTCGCATCGGTCGCGTTCGGCGAGATGTCAGAACGAAGTCGAAAGTCGCTCGGCGTTCGGCGAACGAATTCACGTAGATGAAAGCAGGCGACTCGGGCGATCAAGTAGACGGTAGATTTGCCTTGTCGATCCCACGCGAATCACCAGGCGACAACACGGAAACGATGTCACGACATCGGCGATGTGGAGAAGGTCTGTCACGGAGTCTGTGTTACGACAGCTAGCAGGCGAAACGGTGGTGGCCTCGCATTTGAAGATCACGTCAAAACGGAATTGCAGTCGGTTATCGCTCAGTCTTCTTCAACGCGTGAGAAGTGCAGCGTCTCACAACTAATCAGTACTATTGAAATCGTAGAAGTATTTACTACAGGCGTTGGGCGGACACACGTTTCAGGCCAATTCCTGGAGACGAGAGTGCAACACTTTCTTCTGCTCAAATGTTCGTCTGGCCTCGAATGGCTGTGATGCCCTTATATAGCTTGATGGCCGGAAGTTTGTCTGACCAACTACAACACTTAATACAAATTAAAGTCGCTTCAAAAACCGGCTCCCGAAACCATTCACACTTCGAAGCAATCCATTCAACTTGCTGAGTTTAAAATAGATTTTGCGAGCTAAACGTTTGGCTATATAAGAGCTCGTTCAATCTTTAACTTACGTGAATTACTTACATAATTAATATCACTGGATTCCCTGTATCGAGCCGGATACCACAATATTCATCATACATTCCAACTCTGGTGAATTAATCCATAATTTTAATAAAACATGCACTCTATTCATAAGCTAGGTGTGATCCTAGTGTTTTTCACACCTACATTTCTGTAAACAACTTTTATAAGTTCATAATATAATCTTCTTATAACCACAACATAAGTAGTTTGCAAGGTCACCATATTACCAGTCATGTTAAATAATTTCTACTGGTACCAAATTTGGTATACCTAACCGTAGAATTAGTGGTGTACGCTACAAATGAAATTAATTAAATCTGACGCCTTAATCGCAGGGCACCAGCGTATACCTCCGCGACAATACATACCAGAGATGGCAGCACCATCCCATCAACCATACTTTGTATACAAAACCACTGTTCTAAAGCCTGATTAAATTCTATACAAACCACTTTGTGACACACATATATTAACGATGTATTATAATATTTATATTGTGCGCGAACTTGCGTACAGTAATGATAGCTCAACAGTACGGAATTTCTGTGAAGCTCGATATAATATCGATTTTATGGTAACCGCGGAGCAACTGATAGTCGCCGCCGTAGAAGTCGAGTTTTAATAGTTTGTTTTGCGAAATTTGCTCGTGGTAGGAATATAAAATAATATTTTGTGTGTAACATAGTGTGTGTGTGTGTGTGTATATGCATGGAAGATATGTGAGGAGAAGTTTGGAGGCTGTAGGTGGTAGTTTTCATGGTTAGGTCAGAAACTAAAAGATCGCCTACTTTTGACCTTCGCCAACATTCATATGTTCGCCATTTTTAAAGATGGCGCCCGTCGTAGCTCGTTATTCCCTTATCTTAAGAACGACGTAACCCCGAAAACCTAGTTGATGTCAAATATTTTCAGAGGCGACTATTTCAAATATACTGTTGTCCTTCTCCGACATTCACATATCCGCCATTTTAAAGATGGCGCCCGTAAAAGCCAAATATCACCATATGTTAGGAAATGCCTCACCTATGGACATAGCGTTGTTGCAGACGTTGAAAAAGAGGATGTCAGTCGTTGTTTCGTTTTGGCGAGACTTCGTACACAGAAATACACTACGCGCTGTGAACTTTGTTCCTTGGATGGGCTCGTGGATGCAGCATCAAGAACGAATAGCATAGTTTGAATGCTATTATCGTTTTTAAACAGGAACCACGTTGGCAGTCACTTTGCCGAGTTTGTGGACAAGCGAATCAAGACTTCAATCGTTAGCATCCATGACAGATTGCCAAGGAACAACAGCAAAACATTCGCTTCAACAAGGAAAGTGGTCCAAATGGGTGACTGAAAAAAGAAGTAAGTTGCTTCAAAAGCAGACCGTTAATTGTTTGGCCGTTTCCTTGTAGCAGCCCAAACTCGCCAAGTCAACCTGGATGATGTCTTTAGCTCTGAGCTATCAGCAGTGCCGTGGTAGTTAGGATAGGTGCTCAATGTAAACTAAATTATCCCATATACTAGAAAAAAGTGTTGGTGTGCCTTACTGATCGGAGCTTTCACGTCTAGCAGATGGACGATGATATAGGATGCAATGGCAGTAGTTCACACCCTTGGCAGACCTTTCGGTATATCCGTCCATCTTTGAAGAATTTGGGGACAAGTTTATACATGCAATCTTCTGTAACCTTGGGTTTATATGTTGTATTTGATAGCTATGATTCTGCAGATTCCCTGAAATTAGCAGAACGAACACGGTGAACAACAGCTGACGTCATCATGCTGAAAACAATTATGACCCAAGGGTGCCACTCAATAAAATGTGAAATAATGCATTAAGTTGTGAACGTCATGGTATGTTATTATTATCATTATTACCGTCATGATTAAGCAATTCTGATGATATTAAATTGATATGTAATTAAGGTAATTTGGGGATTTTCACGTATTGACTATTGTGGGTCTATTGTGCAAGAGTGTTTACTTTTTAATCAACGAATTGAATAGAGTCTGACGAACTTTCTAGAGATTCGGAAACGCGCCGCAGTATACGTTCATCAATGTGCCGCCTTCCTACGCCCACATTACCGTCATACGGCTGAATTACATTGTTGTGTTTATAGTTGGCAGTTACGCCTCGCAATTTTTATACGTCGGAATTGCCGAGGTTGAGTGTTGCATTCCTCCCGGCATATTCTTGGGATCGGGAGCAGTTGTTCGTTATCCCGATGACTGGTTATGCCTGACTACTCGATTCTATTTGTGGGTGAGCATTAACACTTTGTATTTATTTCCTATGACATATGCTTAAATATATATGTTCCTGTATATGAGATACATGTGATACCCTAACATGTGATAACGTTTCAATAGTTAGCCAACTCTATATTTGTATAGTTTATCTGGTTCATTGTTATATACATATATATATTTTTAAATGGGTATTCCATTTGGATTCCCTCATTAAAAACCCCTGTGTTGTGTCATACTTTTGTTCTACCCTTCCTTGTTGAACATGGACCTTGTCACGAGTCCGTCACATTTGGCGTTGCCAATTCGATAAGCCAACAGTTGTGACACTGCCACTCTTTCAATGGTGGTTAGTATTAGGAAGTCTCAATTTTCCGTCTGGCTGTTTTGAAAAGCATATATTTAGTTTTGCTTAGGTTAAGAGAAAATTTGTTAAGTTTTAGCCATTCACTAATTTTATCCAGTTCAATCATTATAACAAAATCTACATTTCCATTTTGTTCGCTTGCTGAAAATGAGTCAAGATTACTTGACAGGGTGGTATCGTCAGCATACATTATAAAATGGCTGGCCTTGGCGAAGTCATTATTGTAAGATACCAGCTGCTACTATCTGATTTGTAATTAGTGTTACTGCTTTTATCACCGCGGGTTTAAATAATTTTAGTAGTTGTGACGAGATACCGTCACACCCACGACTTGTTTTTGAGTACACATTATCTATTGTTTTATATATTATTTCTTCCTCAATACTTTCAAAATTAAATGTATTGCTATATACTGCTCATTAAAATAGTATCTATCAATTGTATTTATTAGATAACTAATTTGTTTTGTCAAATTTGGGCCAATATTCATAAAGAAAGTATTAAATGTGTTTACAATAAGCGTCTTGTTTGTTATACATGTGTTGTTATATATAAAGAATTTAGAGAGTTTTCTTTTCGCGTGTTCTGGACAGAATATCATGTATGGTTTCCCATGTTGTTATATTTTTTTGTTAAAACAAAGATTCATAATGGAATGGTTTAGGTGTTTGTATACTTTTTTAAGCGGTTATACCTAATCAGGTCTGTCCGAATTGCTAAGTGTTCTGGTGAATCAGGCAAAGTAATTTTGAGTTTCATATTTAACTTGTCTCTGTATCTTATTGATTTTAGGAGGCCAAGTGTAATCCATGTTGACTTGTTGTGCTTGTATTTTTTTAACTTGACCATTTTATATGGTATGTGTTTTGTTTTGTGCCCAGTTATACTTTATGTTTTGGTCAGCAGAAGGCGACTGGTTAAGTTTGTCGTAAACGTTTGATAAGGTGATTCCATTTGTGCATTTGGAGATTGCTTCTTGGTTTGTTAAGTTTAATATATTTAGGCGGTGGTTCTTTCAAGGGTACTGTGTTTAGAAAGGTAAAGTATGATTGACGGTCCGATAATTGTTTTATTAGAATACCTGATTTTTGTATTGCGGTAGATTAATTTAGTTTACAGAACAAGTTATCTATTAGCATGTCATTGTTATTTGAAAACCTAATTGGGAGTGTAACGTCAGGGTAAAAGGTATAAGATATTAATACATCAAACAATAACCAAATTTAATTTTAAGAAGGTTTGTATTGTAATCACCTGCAACAATGATGTCGGTATCTTATTTTGTCAAAGGATTAGATAATTGGAGTGAATTCGCTAAAAAACACTGTTCATAATTTTCCCTACTACTCTCTGATTTGTAATTAGTGTTACTGATTTTGATCACCGCGGGTTTAAATAATTTTAGTAGTTGTGACGAGATACCGTCACACCCATTAAATTAGGAAGGTCGGTAAATATTCCCAATGATAACATCTTTAAAGTGTCTACCACCGGTTTTTAAAATTCATTGTCCTTCCAAGTGTAGGAACTGATTTAAAGATAGCAAAATGTTGAAGTTGAATTTGTTGTGTAAGTAAATCACTAGCCCTCCTTTATTACTAAATGTTTTCCCTTGTGAAAAGCAATGATATCCCTCAATTTGGAGGTGTGGTAAGTCATCGTTTTCTAAAAGCCAGCTTTCTTGAAAGCATAGTAAACTAAATTTAAATTTTATCAGGTTAAGTTCCTCTAAGAAAGCGTCAATTTCGCTGAATTTTGCATTAATATATTCTATGTTTAAACTTAGTATACTAAACCGGTCGTTGTTTGCTTCTGGTAGTAATTTAAAATTGTCAAGATCATAATACGTGGAATGACGTATATGTTGAAAATCGTCATCAGCTGCGTAATTTAGCTGTAATACACTAAAAAAAGAAGCCACCTTAGCACCTCCTTGAAACCAAGGAAATGATTCGCTAGCTGACATTCTTAAAATGAACAATTACAGTTTAAACATATACAGAACATTCGACTGACCACTATCAACAAAAAGTATTATTTTCTCATAGCGCTACAAAGTTAGCGTTCTCCGTGCTATGTAGCATGTCATCACTTATATAAGTTACATGTCTATGCAACAATAATAATAAACAAAATATATATATATATATATATATATATATAGAAAAATCATTGTGAACGAGATGTATCGTGACCGGACCTATCCAGGCCGGTCTTCTGGGTAATATTACATGATAGCAATAATAATCAGATCAGCATTATGTCAGCAGTAACTGATTATATAGTTTAATTAAACTGTGCAAGTAGTTAGCATAGTAATTGTTAACATATACAGTTGTAGGTATATTTAGAGAATTAACAAATCGTAAATCTTATTTTATCATACCATTGAGGGTTTTTATCACTATCCTCCCCGAATTGATCCAGCTGTCGGCGATTTTTTCGCGTTTTAACAACCTTGTGTTGTACGCCAGCCCTGCTCTTTTCGCCGTTAAATCGTCGTTAATAAAGATTGCCTTGCCCTTGTCGACGTTTAGCCGCTTCGGTTCGCGCTTTGTTTACCTCATCCCGGACCGCCTAGCTACGGAAGCGTACTATAATGGCTCGCTTCCTCGGGCGGCCGCTGTCATCCATCTCTGGTAGGTCAAACTTTTGCTCGAGTGGGTGCGAAAGTAAAAAAATATAGTTTTGGTCACCAGGCTGACTGAATAAATGCATTACAAATACAATGTTTGAGTCACAGCATCTGCCATGTGACGCAAGACGGATATTATTATGTGGAATGGGGCCCAGCTGTGTCACAACTAATAGGAGTATTTTTTAGTTATTATAGTTACCACTATTTCAACATTATCATATATCTGGATGGAGTTTGCATTAATAATAATAATAAACTTTATTTACACACCATCAAATCCGGGTGACCCGTTCATCGGTGTTTACAAATCGGCAATCATCTAAGAAGCATAAAAACGCATTTAAGATAAATAAATAAGAACAATAAATAAACTTAGAAAGCAAAATCCTAGTATATATATATATATATATTAGGATTTTGCTTCCTAACTTTATAAACCTGTGTATAGTAAAATTATTGGTAAATGCAATAATAAAATAAATGATTAGCAAAAGTGCTGAACAGCTGAACATACTGGATAAAAAAATAAAAGCCTAAATTACATTAAATAATTTGATTATATACTAAAATGTGATTCTGAAATAAGTAAGACTAAAAATTAATTAAAACTATATGCATGAATAATACAAAGGTTAAATGATGTCTGATTATATTAGTTTGAGAACAGAAATGTCTTCAATAATTTTCCAAACTACCTAATGTTCTCAATCACACGTAGTTCCAGAGGCAGATAGCTCCACAATGTCGGCCCAGCACATGCAAACACCCGGCGACCTTTACGTTCTAGGTTCACGCGTCCAGAAACAGGCCACCGCCAGAGCGGTGTCCTGCGTGGTGAGTGACGCGAGATACACTGGTGTGTCTGCATACAGTGCCGTGTGTACAACCATGAGTAACTTGTACTAGATGCGCTTTCTACATTGGGAGCCAGTGTAGCTGTTGTAAGACCGCAGTGATAGATCGCCGGTCACCTCGTCGAAGTTGCATCACAACACAAGCGGCTGACCGTTTGACTCTCTCTAGACGGTGCAGCAGACGATCAGGTATACCAAACAGCATCGCATTTCCATAATCAATTCTGGATATCACAAGTGCATGGACAAGACATTTGTAGACACTGGTCGTCATTGCCTCTCGTACACGAGCAATTCTCAAGAGATGGTAATAAGCACTTCGACATACATTTGGCACCTGCGTCGTCATCGATAACTCAGTATCGATTGCAACACCAATGTCACGGACGATGGTCGATGTCGCTACATATTGTCCGCATATGTCGACATGATCAATGAGTATTGGTCTGCGCATGCTCGATGAACGTATAACAGTTGCTTTCGTTTTGCTCTCGTTCAGAACCAGTCCGTTGTCATAGAGCCATGTTTTAACTTCACTGATGCAAGCCTCCATTCTGATGAGAGCATTTGTATGCTCAAACGATGGAAAATCGACGTATGACATCGGCGTACATATGGTGTTGTACGTCGTGTCGGTTGAGTAAATTCGTTAGAGGCGCAATTTAGGCGTTGAAGACCACCGGCCCAAGAACCGACCCATGTGGTACTCCGGATTGTTTACCATTACGATAATTATACAATCACCAAACTCACAGCAACACGATATCTTAACGTAGATCACAATCAAGTGTACTACATGAACTATTTAGCGTTACAGCGCACATGGAAAGTAAATATTTTTATACTTTGACTTACCCCTTTTTCCAACTAACAGTTAATATGATACGCTCTATGTATGTACAATATATGTATATATTTATATATAATAATTTAATATATGTACGATTCCGCTTGTTTTTTATGTTTGGCATCATCAAGCTATTTGGTATTGACACATCCTACGTTATATATATATATCCTCGTTGCCTTCTGCAGTTCATATATATAAATATATATATATATATATATATACATATATATATATTATCTAAAGGCAGCATAGGAGACAACTCCATTATGAGAGATAGGATATACAGCATCCTACAAAAAATGCTCTAAAAATCATCTAAAAACATTTGGGTGCAAACAGTTACACGTATCAATATATTTATGATTATACTACATGTACTACTAGTTTGAATTTAAATTAAAACATATTATCCACGCAACCAAGGTGTGAACACTTTAGAGAGACCGGTTTTTGGTCTCCTTGAAAGCAGCAGTCTCCCTAGAGCGGCGCAGTATGTATATTTGGTCTCCCTATGCTACATTTAGAATTATTTATAAATTATTTGAAATAGCTGCCTTTAAACCTGAATTAAATAATTACAACTATAAATAACGTAGTTGCTAAGATATGTGGAAATTGGTTTTGATTGCTGGAGAAAGTAGAACGTACAATATTAGAAATAGGCGATTAATAAAACCTATACATCAACACCAAAACAACTTCATGCAACGTTCACTACCTAAGTTGTTTTTGAAAACGATCATGTATGTCAGACATGTCGATATTCAAAATTATCGGTTCCGGCCAACATCCATGATTGCCAACATTATTTATATTGCTGTGTGGGATATTTTGACGGCATCTAAGTATGTGCGATCTTCTAATATTGCCCACGCCATTCCATGGGTATTAAGATAATTTTAATAAAATTATCAACCAGAGCTAAACTGTTCATGTTGTGAGTCAACAAACAAGCACGCAACCGACCGAACGAATGATTGAATGTCTGAATGAATGAATGAAAGAACGAACGAACGAACGGTATAATGAAACAACGAACGAACGAACGAAAGAATAAACGAACGAGGGAGAGAGTGAATGAATTAATTAATTAATGAACGAACGGACGAACGATTTATACTGAAACACAAGTAAATATAAATAAATATATAATCATTACACATAGTATTAATCTTAATAAAAAATAGTATTGGTTTTCTTGCCCGCTGTCCTCCATCAATGCAAGTGTAACCCGCGAGAATACGGGGTATTCGGAGAGTTCGCCTGTCATCCCTTCATTCTACAACCACCACACTTCGCCTTGGTCGGTTCAATATCTGATTTAATTATAATCAACAAACAACCAAGACACCATTCTATGTATGATGAACACATGGCTAGATATCTTATAAATTATATATAATATGATCACACGGCTAGATATCTGACATAATTACATAGGTGAACACACGATCAAATATGTGACGTTATTATATATATATAATAACGTACACAATAACGTTTATATATATACATATATATATAGAACACACGGATGGATTATATGATTACTTAGCACAATAATATAAACACACGACAATCTATTGATTAATTTCATATGTTAACACTAGACTAGAAATCTGGCGGGATTCCTGTAATGTGTCCACACGAGCAGACAACATTCTATATACCATTAATTCATAGGTAGATATAGACTTCAATATAAATACACTGCGAACTCACGGCTATATATACGTAATTAATTAATATATGATGAACACACGGTTACATATATGGCTTTCCTGTACACATGGCGAGCATACTGATAAAGAGCACGTTTTTGATCTGTTCACGTGATATTACTGACCTATTTGTTCAACAGTTTGAGTTGTGTGCGTGCGTGCTTGCGTGCGTGCGTGGCATATATTGTGCTGTGAACATAACGTCAACTGTATGATACAATGATTGCGACGAGCACTAAATACGGAGCGACATTCTCCATCGTGACTTAGTGGTGTCCTCACCCCAAACACTCTCTTTGCCCAGAATGTGGTTTGATTATTCATTTCAGCGCCCTCCAGGTCGGGACAATCGAAATGTCTTCTTGCCTCTCTCTGTCAATACAAAGTGTATTAATCCATTTGAATAATATTTTTATTTAATTTATTTACTGTTTGTTCTTAAAGCAGCAAATTGTTTAATTTTAGTAGTTACGTCTAATCAATATCATGCCGATACTTCATGTTGTATCAGTTATTGATCTACAAATGTATGTTTAAACTTCGCATCACATTCTTATTATATTATACATTTTAAAATAAAAAATAATTATTGTGTAATAGCGATTATGTTTTAAGAAAGTTGTATTTTAAGCGCCTATCAACATATGTTTATAACCAGAGACATGCGCTATAGGAATAAAATGTATTATTTAATAAAAATAATAATACGAAGTTGACTAGTGACCATCCCCGCAATAACACCTAGTCCAGTTTACGATTAACCTAAATTAGGGTTCTGTGCAATTTGATTTTCCAAAAGCAATTTTTGTATGAATGTCATCTACAATGTCTCAGTCAACAGAAAATATTAACGTGCCACTTTTACTTTTTGTTTTGAAAGAAACGGCAGCCATTTTACAAAATGGCCGGCAAATCACATTTCTGCATGTCTTAACAACTGCGTCACCTAGAACCATAATTTTGGTGTCAAAGCAAGGTTTTAGAAGACAAACGTTTCAAATATTTTACACTTGACCTTCTCTGACTTTTAGATCCGCCATTTTTAAAGATGGCGGTCGTCAAAACAAACTTCACAATATCATACAGTCATCATGTTTACGTTAATGTGTAGAATAGTGGTTAGCGATTTCAAGTATGTTTTAAATGACCGTTGAAGACATTCATACATCCTCCATTTTAAAGATGGAGCAGGTCAAAACCAATTATAGCTATAACTAAACAACTACATCACCTAGTAACAAAAGGTTGATGTCAAAAGAGAGGTTTTCAGGTACGATGATTATAAATATTGACTTTCACCAACATTCAAATGTCCACCGTCTTTAAAGATGGTGCCTGCCAACGCTTAATATCCCTTTATTTTGAAAACTACACTACCTAGTGCCATAATGTTGATATGCAGTGTGAGACCACGAGCAAAGTCATTTCAAACTTTGTCTTAGTGATTTGTTGTGATACTTAAACTCATAAATACACAAGAAGGATTCGCAAACGGTTCACACATCATGATCACATCCATATCCTATAATTGGCATATCGGAAAGATTTCTCTATACCGATTGCTACAACAAAACTTTTTCAGCCGAATTTGCGAGCAAAGCTGATAGCTAGCACAACCTCTGTGTCAACAGATTTTATGACGATGTTCATTTTTTCTTTGTTTGATTGACACTATCCGCGGTCGCCATGTCTATGTCAATGTGTAGAATTATGGTCTGCGATTTAAAATATGTTACAAATAACCTTTGTTGACATTCATATATCCGCCATTTTTGTAGATGACGTCCCTGAAAACCAAATATTGCTATAACTAAAGAACTGCGTCGCCTAGAGCCATTGTACTGATGTAAAAAGATACATATTCAGGTGCGATTATTTCAAAAATATTACTTTTGACCTTCGCCAATATTCAAATATCCGCAATTTTTTTTAAATAGCGCCCGTTAAAGCTACATGTCGCTATATCTAAACAATTACATCAGATAGAGCCATAATGTTGTTATTAAAATAGAGGTTTTTAGGTACGATGATTACAACTATTTTACCTTCACCGACATTTAAATATCCACCACGTTTAAAGATTGCGCCAGTCAGCGCTTAATATTCCTATAACGCAAGAACTACATCACCTAGGGACATAACGTGGAAGTCAAACTATAGGTTTCCAGGTGCGACTAATTAAAATATGTTGCTGTTCCCCTTCTCCGACTTTCATATCCTCCATTTTCAGCACACCATGTGACCGCCAAATATTCGCCTTTGTGAGACAATGAGTAAAGTCGTCACTTCAAACGTTGTTTTATTGACTTTATGGTGATACAACCCTCTAAATACACAATCAGGATTACTAAAAGTTTCACTCATCTTGCTCACACCCACTACCGGTCATCTGTGTATCGGAATGATTTATCTATACCGATTGCTACCATAAGACTTGTGCATTCACGTTCGCAGACTAAGCTGACACCTAGCACAACAACGTCAGTGTTGGCAGTTTTAATTAATTTTCCCTATTCAACATTATCCGCGGCGCTTAAAAGCATCCGAGTGCCAGCCTGTTTGTGTATACACAGTGACAGCCAGTCCAAGTAGTTGCCTTGAGCGCAGCACATCTCTACGTGTGACCACCACCTTGCCAGGAAATGTTTAGGCAGTCATTTGTTCACACAGCAATTGAAATAGTTTTGTCTTATTATTTAGCGTTCTAAGGAACTTTGACCCGAGTGCACTGTGGAGGTTACTTCTTTCTTCAGTATGTGCCCGTCCCTCTTTTCTTCGGTGGTGTGGCCTTGAGGCTGTAAGCTCTGTTCAAAGCATAAACTAAGAAAGCTTGAGGATGTTAAAGAACGCTGTGCCGTCAATGATGATCATGCGTGCATCCTTTAATGTGCAAGCTGGCACAGTCTTTGTGATACACCATGTCGTTTAGGCACTGATGCTGTTCCGATTTTATACCAAGCCTCGTGGTGTCGTTGTCTGACCGTGACCATGGCTAATTATCATACCAGAAAAAGCATCGAAATCAATTCTGCAATTATGGCAAGCGAGACATAGTGTTAAAAAATTTGTGGTCATGTTTCAAAGACAACAGCTACTGTTGTGCATACATGTGTATAAATTAATTCCTTAAGGTATCAACTGAAGAAATATAATTTGTTCCTAGGGATTGTTTCAATGAGTATTGTTTTGCGGACCACCATATGTTTTCAATGAATTCTGCGCTTGGTTGGGATAGCAGAACTACGTCCACGTGGCCCAACCCGGGTGCTGGTCTGCAAGGGCCAGTAGCTAAGTGTTCTGCCCCTCACCGTTGGGCGGGGATGTATAGCGCGTGTTCGGAATTTCAGAATGTCGGATAGTAATCCGGACTTCCTCAAGGGCGTCAGTGGTTGTAGTAGATGAGGCTGGCTTCACAGTTGGTGTTAATCCCAGCAGGAATGGTGATGAGCTGCTTAGATGCGAGATGTGTTGGATGTCCGGTACAATCAACAGGGGAATGTCACTCCGCCAACGCACTATGCACCCAGAGTGGTCTCATAAGTGGTCTTTGTTAAACCTAGTTGGAGTAGAGAAGAAATAGTGCCCGTGGTGCGGGAGAAGATCCGGTTGGTGGTGGCAGCTCTTAAACGAGGTGAAATTGGCAGAATAAGGGTCAATGCAGACTTGTGTCGCAAGTTTCCACGTCGATCCTTGGAAGCAATAAATGACCTACGTAAATCTGAGAAGTATAAGATTATCAAGGCCTACATTGAAGACCAGACAGAAGCGGAATTGAGTGCCGCCCGGCCGGGGACACGACTGCCTTCGAGCGACTGTTTGGAAGTTTGGAAGTAGGTGAGGCGTTGGGTGGAGAGAGTGTGATGAGAAATGTGGAGGGAGTTCCACCCCACCCCATCCCAGGAGGTAGGGAGAAGGGTGGCGCAACCCCAGCTCGGAAATGGGTGACACCTGAACCTAAGAGTCGAAGGGGACCAAAGCCAAGGTGGTCGGGTGAATTGATGGCTAGCATGGCCGCTGAAGAAGACCGGCTGGTTGTGGCGGGGTGTAGGAAACTAAATGTTGAGTTGGCTAAAATATTCCCGGAGCGTACGCTCGAGGGTATCAGAGGAATGAAACGTCTTTCAAAGTACAAAAGCCTTTTGAAAGTCAGCTGCGCAAGCAAGTCCAATGCAACGTCGCCCCCCGTTCCAGTCGTGACGCCTCCCGGTCGCGTCGAACCAATGGTAGTAGACAGTGGAGAACTGGTGTATCCGGGTAGTACAATGACAGATTTGGACACCTTGGTCCCCGAAACTGTATTTGACACAATTACCGATAGATACTTAAACACTGAATGCAACGAAACGCCTGAACGTGACATCATACCAGAACGTGACAAAATGCTTCGGATGTTGTTGACAAGCCCAGAAAATTCCATCGGGTCTCCTGCCGAGAGCGAGTTTCAATCTGTAGAGCATGTGAGCGGAATTTTACATTCTGACAATGGTTCGTCGAGTCCGTCTTGTAATCCCCGACATGGCGACGTGAGTCAAACTGGCAGGGACGATGGTGGAACTTCGATCCAAGATCCAGCTGATGATAACAACAGTCAGTACGAATTGTGGCGCGATGGATTGAAAAACGAGCTCATCAACGCGCTTGGTTACTTTGCCGGGCTGGACTCGTGGCAGTTCCTCGACTTCCAATCCGGCCAGTTGAGTCGACGGTAAATGAGCATGATCGATGATGTATATGCGAAATGAATCGAACTTGAGCTGTCCCACTCTAGGAAGGGACCGCGTCGACGGGCTAGACGTCGGGAGGCTACCGGCTGGAAGGAAGCGGTTGGCCCGTCTGGTATTCGAGAAATAATTGACCACGTCCTTCGTAGTCATGACCAGAGATCTGGCGAAGGTGTGGCTGACATTCAGATGTTTTTGTATACCGCGGATAGTGTCGATCAAACAAAGAAAAAAGAGCATCGTTATAAAACCTGTTGACTCTCGCGAATTTGGCTGAGAAAGTATCGTTGTAGCAATCGGTATAGATATATCATTCCGATATGCCTATGATTGGATGTGGATGTGATCATGATGTGTGAACCGTTTGCAAATCGTTCTTTAGTATTTATGAGGGTAAGTAGCACAACAAATCAATAAGATTGAAGTGACTTTGCTATTGGTCCCACACTGGACATCAACAGTATGGCCCTAGGTTATGTAGTTCTCATGATATAGGGATATTACGCGTTGACAGGCGCCATCTTTAAAGACGGTGGACATTTGAATATTGGTGAAAGTCAAAAGTAACATATTTATCAGCATCGTAGCTGGAAACCTCTATTTTAACATCAACCTTATGGCACTTGGTGATGTAGTTCTTTGGTTATAGCAATAATTGGTTTTGACCGGCGCCATCTTTAAAATGGCGGATATATGAATGTCGGCAAAGATCATTTGCAACATATTTGAAATAGCTGATGACACTATTCTACACATTGACATAGACGTGATGAATCTATGTGACATAGTTGTTAAGATATATATGTTTCTCCATAACAACTGTGTCACAAGGGAAGCTAGATAGAATATTTTTAAAATCACAATTAATGCAATATTTTGCGCCCAAGTTGTAGAGTATGCTTTATTGAATAAAGTATATTGAGTTTGTTATTCCAGACCCCCCGTCTCCACGGCAACAATCAAAGATGGCCGCAGGAGAGGGAAATAGAGCATAATTTTGAAACATTGTAGCTCTTCCAATAATTCAGTAATCAATTAAATTATATATAATTCTTATTTATAACTCCTCATTCTATGAGGTGTCGAAGATATATTTTATGTATTTTTTATTATTTAATATAAAAAAAATATGTTTACATTTTCTTGATAAAAATCCATATTTTTATTACGATCAGTATGTAACTAAATATAAAATAAACAAATATCTCCTCGACATTGCATAGAGTAGTTAGCAAGGAACACAACAGTCATAATGTCATTAATGTGGCATCATCACTTCTACATATAATGATGTTTCCAAAAATAAGAAAACAGCAAACGGGTTTAAACTTCTGTCAAAAACTCGGTAATTTAACAAGCCATAACAAGATGGACAAGGAAGCCTTTTGGCTTATCGAGAGTCCAATAGTTTTTATCTACGAGTATCCCGCCATTTTAAGGTGTGTCGATTTTACTTTTAAACATATTCCCGCTACTATCACCAACACAACCAGGTGATAATCTGTTTCATTCATTTACAGTCCTCTGTGAGAATGAGAACTTTCTTATATCTAATCTACACTGCTCCTTTACTAATGTAACTTCATGTCCTCAGGTCCTTCAATCTTTCTTAACTGAGAACAATAATATTTCTATCAATATTTTCATAACCATTCAATATTTTAAACACTTCTATCTGATCTCCTATCAATCTCCTGGTCCCTAGTGTTGTTAAACCACATTTTTAGGCGTATTTCGTAACTAAAATCCCAAAATTGTTGGTATCATTTTTAGTTGCTCTCCTCTGTACTCTTTCAAGCCTATCTATGTCCTTCCTGCGATATGGCCTCCACGCTTGAATACATATTCTAAATGAGGCCTAACTATTGTTTTGTACAGCGATATTATTAGCGCTTTTTCTTATACGTTATGTTTCGCATAATTAATCCAAAGATTTGATTTCCCGTTGAAGCGGCAATACCGCACTGCTCTGAAACCTTCATATCAGCACTATTGATTAACCGTAAGTCCTTTTCTTTGACAGTAGTACTTTGTACAGAACATCCCATTGTATATTGTACATCTTCGTTCCCATGTCCTCTGTGAAGGCATTTACATTTCCCAAACTTGAACAACATTTGCCATTTTTTAGACCATTTTATCAACATGTGAAGACGATCTTGTAAATTTTGTATCATCCGCAAATTTCAACACATTGCTTTGTATATCATCGTCCAAATCGTGACATATAGGTCCCAGTACTGATCCCAGTGGTACCTCATTCAAAACTGATTTTCAGTTTGAAGCCTCCCCATCAACTACTACCCGTTGTCTTCTGTCAATTAGCAATGTTTAATTCAAGTTAATTAAACCATTTCCTATGCCATGAACCTTTACTTTAAGCAGTAATCTTTGATGTGGCACTTTGTTGAAAGCTTTCTAAACATTTAAGTACATTATATCTACTGGTGATACCACAGATAGCACAGTCATAGGTGGTCATAAAGCCTGGCAAAGGTTGACCGTTCTTCCGCTACATTCTTTTGTCTTTCAGTTGTTGACGCCGTTTCTGTTCAAAGTCCCACAGATCAGTCATGCAGGTGTGACAGCTGAGGGGGCGATTATTTGCAGTCTCTTCCCTGGTGTTGCGCGTGATTGAGCATGACTCCAGCGTGGCCTTCAGGACATCTTTATATCGTTTTCGTTGCACGCGTCGTGAGCGCGAACCTGTCTTCAGTTGATCCTAGAAAAGCGCCTTTGGTATACGATTATCCGTCATGCGGACAAAGTGACCATATCGTAGTTGTGCGCGCTGGAAATGAAACTGCATCCCGAACGTTTTGCATTTGTCCAGGACCTCAGTGTTTGGTATCATGTCTTGCCACTTGACGGCTGCAATCTGCCGAAGGCAGCGCTTGTGAAATTGCTCTAAACGTCTGATATGGCGTCGAAATGGGATCCACGCCTGACTACCATGAAGCAATGTTGACAGTACGACGGCACAATACACGTTGATTTTTGTGCTCAAGCGTATACAACGTTCATTCTATAAGCGCTTTGTTAGTGTATCAAACGATGGGCTAGCCATCCCAAGAAGGGACAGAAATTTCATCATTAATCGTTGTGTTTATAGAAAACGTGCTACCAAGATATGCAATTTTCTCAACGACATTCAAAGGGAAGTTATCGATTGTAACGTTTAGTAGTACATGGTCGGTTCCAGCCTTTTGTTGGAACATTACTTTCCTTAGACTGATTGTGAGTCCAATACGGCAGGCTGCTTTAGAGTAAGTAATTGCCTTAATATCAGCAATTGAATGTGCAATAAGGGCACAGTCTTCGACAAAAAGTAGATCTCGTACAAGTCGCTGTGAAGGCTTGCTCTTGGATTTCACCCGTTTAATGTTAAATATGTTCCCATCGGTACGAAACTGGATGAAGACACACCGAGCTCTTTGTCGAGGAAAGCATCTTGTAACATCATAGAAAATATAATTGTAAATAGCACTGGTGCGAGGACACTGGCCTGTTTGGCGTCATTTGCTACAGAGAATGCATCTGACGAGATCCCTTGGTCTTGAACTCTGGCCAACATGCCGCCGTGAAAGGAGCGAATTACATCAACAAATATGCTGGGACAGCCAACCTGATAGACTAAACTGGCAATAATTTCCGACGCTCACGCGTTAAGGTAAGACAATTATACTAGTATATAGTATTTAAACGATATAATACTAAGAAATTACCTCGGTGATGTATAAAAATGGCACGAAGTTAAGATGTTCAAGTACTAAAATAGGAATGTTTACCCCAGTGTTGATAATCTAAAACGTTAGGAAGATACCACACCGATGGACAAAAATAGTAAAGCTAAATGTAAATAACGGTATATTTCATGACGTTATATACCTATTTTAACAAGTCACTACATTAGGGTAGCGAATTTATTCTCTACTGTAAAACAAAACGTTACTGTAGCGAATTTACGCGCTACAATATAATTGCGCTTGCGCAGTTACCTAATTTATGGCATCGTTGACGTACTTAATAATGCCATTTTTACAGACCTAGTTTTTTTGTTCACCACGTAGAGGCATGAATTTAAGCATTGCAGTAAGAAAAATATACCAACGGTCTACTTCCAACATGTTCGCCCTGTTCGAAAAAAACGAGCGTTTAGATTCTGCTATAACATCGTACTATATGTATTCTCCATTCCTTATACAGTACATCAGATAAATACTGCATCGTTTAAATTAATACTTCTTTTATAAATTACGCCTGATTATAACACCTTGTTTTAGACTCGCCTTCATTACTTTGCCTGGGCTTGGCGATGTCATGTCAATACGAATCAACATATATACAAGTTCAGGGGCACAAATTTACACTGTGGATAGGACGCCGGTCCTCTGACTGTCTCACTAAATGTTTCTGAATATCCTACTATTCAAAAGTGATACACTATATGCCTGATCGTGATCTTTTGTTAAGAGGCACGAATTGAAGCAGCACTATTTCAATTGACCTATTTATTTAGTTCACACACACACACACCAGGGAGCTCCACTTGACCTTTGACCTTCCTCCGCTTTATTCCAGAGTTGAATTTTGACATTGATCTTGCTCCGGAAGTGATCCAATTTTGATCCTTTTGAGGAAGTTCCTTGCTCCGGAAGTGATCCAATTTTGATCCTTTTGAGGAAGGTCCTTGCTCCGTAAGTGACGTGTTGGAGTTGCTCCCTATCGTTTAACATGGGATTGCTCCATTCCGATCCAGCATCTGACCATGTCAAACTTAATAATTACTCTCATATAACTATTACAGCTATTTAAAAACAAATTAACCAAATCACTGAGGCATAATACACGTGCTTATATTTGTGATTAAAAATTCAATATTGTTATATCAATAATACATTGTATGACTATAGTGCATGGAAGGATGCTATTTTTTTTTTTTTAATGGCACGAAATCGCTAAAACACTTTACTGTGTTTGTGAATTAAAAACATATAAAATTGATGCACACATCCTGTCAAGAATACAAGTTTATAAACAAAAGGATCAAAGATAATTTAATGAAAATCAGAGTATTTTTTACGAATATAACGAGAGTCTGAAAACTGAGGTGGGTCACAGAATATTTTAAATTATTCTATTTAAGTTTTAATTAGCCATTGCTAGAATACTTATTAACTAATCACGACAAATTTATATTTGATTTCAGGCTTTGTTGGGTGAATATTCAGTACCAGTTTAACTATGTAGTACTTACCTACGCGGTATTAGCCGAATGGACGACTCTGTTGATGTATACCATTTCAAAGTTACCGTCGTCAGTAATGCACGCACTGGCATGCCCACGCACCTATTCGATTTGCGTTGACATTGGGACGCATTGTCCGCAGAAAAACCATTCGACGTTATTGACTCGCGATACATCTTCCCCGTCCACATTCAGTGACCCACTAAGGCTACTGTCACTATCTCTGTCGGACCGTGGCTCGCACACTTGGTGAAAACCGTATAGAACAGACTACTTCCGTATGTCAGCCGTACCAGCCTTAGTTTCCGAGTCAAACTGGATCATTCGCCTGTCGTATTCATTTCTCAAAACTCTGATGGAAGTTTAATAAATCTTAGGCTCTCTACCATTCTACGTCAATTTTGTGTACAAAACATAAAAATAGTCCGGCTGACCCCTTCTGCGAAAATTCCGCCCCCTTCTGACGGCCTCATTCTGATTATTGAATATTCTCGCCGGCTAGCGTCGAGTGTTCGAGATGTGTGGCGGTTTTCGTTAGTTAAAAACTTTGCGGTTTTTTCTCTTTTTATAGCGAATGCATGTAGAAATTATTTGTTAGTATGTATAAAGAGATCCATGTATAACAGGACACCATATTTTTTCTGGCAGAAATTTATATTTATTACATAAATCGAAAAAACACGAATACTAACAATAATTAGATAGGAGCGACTCAAACCACTCCCTTTAAAGTAAAAGCCCAATCAATATTACGTCCCGTTTTATTGCATATAAGAAATAATTAGTATATTAGTAACGAATTGCGAGAATTATATCATTAATTAAATTTTAATTTTAATTACATTTTGAATGCGCCGAACTCGGCAAACCATTTTCTGGGTTGCGGGTTGATGTTCGAATAAAACATGTTAGTTTGCACCGGTTTCCTGTAAGTGATAGCAAAAGGTGTGCACTCTGGAATCTTTTCGTTCGCGTGAACCGAGATGACTGGACCGAGCCATCAGCGCACTCGACACTCTGTTCCGCTGATTTGTTCCATCGGATGTTGACCGCCCCCTTCAACACCGATTGGGAATTAGGAAATACAGTGTATTGAATGATGATGCGGTGCCATCCGTCCATGCCAGCACTTCCACGAGAGTTGCGACATGTTCAGGTCGAACGGCAACTGTCGTTTCAAGCGGTGACGAACCGATGCCAAAGAAGAAGCGAGTTTCCAGAAAACGAAGGTTCGTCGATGCGCTGCCCTGGTGTAACCATGTCAGCGCACAGGGTAGGCGGCTCAGCGTTAAGCATAGATCCCTGGGCTTAGGCCCCAGCTGCTAGTATGCCAAGTAGCGGTTTTGACCTGCTAATAATAATATAATAATAATAATATAACTTATTTCAGACACAAGTATGGCTCTCCTTATCGGCTTCGGCCGTCGGCTTCGCTCTCGGAGTCGGTGACAGTTGGTTCAAACTGATAAGCGTCTACTACGGCGCCCGCCTGTCCACTAGATGTGGGTAAAATGTCGCCGTCCGAATCAAATACATCGCTATCACCACCGCTATCAATGTCACTTGAGACATCACTGTGAAAACTCCCAGATTCGACGCTGATTTCCTCAAATTCCGTGTCGGCCATCGCTATATATGATCCGATCTGATGCGCTCTCATCCAGCCAATACATCACAGGTCAAAGGTTATCCGAAGACATTTCGTGTGTCTGACGAACTGCATAGTTGGCTCGGCTTACACTTTAATGTGTTTTATGTCTTAATTAATCAGATTGAGTGGGTAGGATTATCAGCTGTGGTTTTATACTAACCACTCCTACTCATTGAATTCCAGATTGACAGTCAGGCCGTAATAAAAGGGGTACACCAAATTTAAGATAGGACATTTCCGTAACTAAAAATACACAAATCGTTAGTATTTGTACAATCAACATTTGCTATGTGATGTTTCAAAATGACATTCGATGGGTGAGAGTAACTGCTTGCAAACGAAGTTCGATAGTAGCAACAACGTTAGGTTACACTTGGTGAATTAACACGTTTTTACACATTTTCTTAACACAAATACAACGTATCCATTTTGAAAAAAACCTTAAGAATGTATAATAAAACATCTAAAACGAAAACATGTTAATACAGTTATTAAACAAATTACATTAAATGCAATACAACACATTTTGGAGTACTTACAAGGACGGCTGGTGTTATTATCGTGTTGAACGTATGATTGGTTTCACCTGATTTCACTTTCCATTTAGGCCGTTCGACACGTTTTAGTAATTTCTCATACGCAGTTTCGCTGCAACAATCAGTCATGTCAACAGAACAACATGGACGGCAATTTTGTTTTCGCTTTTAAAGGTTCTATGAGGTACAATCGAAGCCAAATAATATGTACGCCCTACCGTCTCCACAGGCGCATGGACATTAATTATACAAACCATAGAAATAACATTTATAAACTCATAAAATAAAGCAGTGAAGCGGAGGCACTTCTAAAACTGATCGTTTTTCGTAGGCGGCGTCCCAAACCTAACCATACGAAACAAATGACGTACTCCGTCTATATTAGGCATAAGCCGCCTACAAATAATAATAATAACAGTAATATATATTATTTTGGGCCTAAATCCTCGGAAACCAAGCTCAGAGAATATAAATCCGTTGTTTTTGTCAAGAAATGGAGTGGAATTAAGTTACCACGGGTACATATTATTATTGCTGTAACATTATATTGAACTACCTATATATCGCATATTGAAAATGGCGAAATGGTAATATCGATAGTAACTTTAATTATCGACTATTATCGTCGAAAATATATTATATACATACATATATATATCTATACATACGATATTTAACAAACAGGCAGTTTCTAGTGCAACACAGAATCAATATTCGTAATCATTATTTTTTAATTTCGATTTGTAATCGTTACTTAATTACCGACCTACAATACATATTTTTCCCGATACCCTTTTCCAATATACCATCATAATATCATTGCAATAGTTATGACACTATGGCAATTGTATTGTAATAGTCATAAAACTATTATTCTTCTTCACCCTTATTGCTTGCCCCTACTTATAATTGATCATGTGTGTTTTTTTAAACTTACCTCACAGGTTTACCCGTTTTGGGATGCCTCGTCGCTCGTGGCTTGCCTTCGTGGTTGTAAAAGAATTTGAATAACATGGACGGCTGGAATCCCTGCCATGTGACAGATTATATGTAGGGAGAGTTGACATCGTTTGTTACGACCCATTTTGTAATATGAAACCATTTTGAAATACATCGATGAAACCATTCTGTGACAACATGTGGCCCATAATAATTTCAAGAGTGCCCATTTTGTCATAATATGCTGGTTTAAAATAAATGCAATACCAATGACTGACCTTTAACTCGTGTCAAAAAAGACTTGAACATATTGAATACAACATCTTACATACGTGCACACACGAACGCACGCACACGCACGCACGCATATACACACATGTGATAAATATGATGATGATGACGACGACGAGGCTGGAGAATATTACGATGGTGTCGAAGGCGAAGATAATGAAGGTGATGAGAATACAGATCACGATGACTATTACGATGAAGTGGAGCAGGAGGATGATGATGGTAATGATGAAGGTAACGATGAGTGATGACAAGGGGAATGACACAATGGTTAATGTGAAGATAATGAAGGTTATCAAATGATACTGACGATGGAGATGAAGAAAAATACGTTAACGTCGATGAAAAGGCAGACGAATAAGACACAGATAACAGCCGCTAGTGTCCGCGGCATCGGTTGATAATAACACATCCACAAGCCATGTATTATTCCTAACTGTATGATATGATATGGAGTCCCGATATATATAATAGGGCGGTGCGCAAAGTGATTGCGCAAAAATAAATTGTATGTTAAACATACATATCATAGGGCGCTGTTATTTTAAACGTACATACCATAGGGCGCTGTTACTCGAACTAGACATGTCTTAGGGCGTTATTGTTCTAACATGTAATGCATTAGGGCGGTGTTACTCTAACTAGACATGCCTGGGACGATGTTGCTGTAACTTGACAGGCATCAGGGCGCTATTGCTCTAACTAGATATGCCTGGGACGCTCTTGTTCTACAAAACATGCCTGGGAAGCTCTTGCTCTAACTAAATATGTATTTGATTTAACAAGATTGAACAAGATTGCCACTCAGATAATTAACTCTAGGTGGCAGGTGGACAAGGAAGCCCTTTGTCTTATCGAGAGTCCAACCCTTTGTCTATGTGTATCCCGCCCTTCTGAGGTATGTGTCGATTTTATTTTTAAACATATTCACGCTACTAGCACCTATACAATCAGCAGATAATATGTTCCATTCATTTACATCCTTTGTGAAAACGAGAACTTTCTTATATCTAATCTACACTGCTCCTTTGCTAATGTAACTTCATGTCCTCTAGTCCTTCTATCTTTCATAACTGAGAAAAAATATTTCTATAAATATTTTCATAACCATTCAATATTTTAAACACTTCTATCTGATCTCCTGTCAATCTCCTGGTCTCTAGTGTTGTTAAACCACATTCTTTTAGGCGAATTTCATAACTAAGATCCCTCAGTTTTTGGTATCATTTTAGTCGCTCTCCTCTGTACTCTTTCTAGTATATTTATGTCCTTTTTGCGATATGGCCTCCATGCTTTATACAATATTCTAAATGAGGCCCCACTATTGTTTTGTACAGCGGTATTATTAGTTATGTTTTACTTTTACGCTATTTTTCGCCTAATTAATCCAAGGATTTGATTTCCCTTTGAAGCTGCAATTCCGTACTGCTCTGAAACCTTCATATCAGCACTAATGGTTAACTCTAAGTCCTTTTCTTGTACAGTAGCACTTAGTACAGTATGCCCTATTGTATATTCTACATCTACGTTCCCATGTCCTGTGTGGAGGCATTTACATATTTACCAAAATTTATTATTTGCCACTTTTAAGACCATTTGATCAACCTGTTAAGATCATCTTGTAAATGCTGTCTATCTCCATCACTTTTAATGATACAAAAGTATTTAGAAGGATTAAAAGTGATGTTATCCCATCGTCCAAATCGTTGATATATATTAACAATAATATAGGTCCTAGTACTGATCACTGTGGTACCCCACTCAATACCGATTTCCAGTTTGAAGCCTCCGCATCAACTACTACACGTTGTCTTCTATCATTCAGCCATTTTTCTATCCAGTTTATTATACCATTTCCTATGCCATTGAACTTTATTTTTAGTAATAATCTTGGATGTGGTACTTTATCGAAAGCATTTTGAAAATCTAAGTAGATGATATCTACTGGTGATCCCTCCTCTACCCACTTACTGATGTCTTCCAAAAAACATAACATAGTGACCTCGCTTTTAAAAACACATGTTGAGATGGGTTTATTAATTTATGTTTAACAAGAAAACCCACCATGTGATCTTTAATTAGTCTTTTTAATAATTTGCAAATCACTGATGTTAAACTCACTGGTCTGTAGTTCCCCGACTTGTTTCTCGAACCTTTTTTAAATAACGGTATAATGTTTGCCTCTTTCCATTCTAAAGGAACCACTCCCTCTTCTAGTGACAAATTGAAAAATGTTGCAAGCGGTACGCTAATTTGTTCTACAATTTCCAATAGTAGTTTGGGTGGAATACCATCCACTCCAGGTGATTTATTATCCTTCATAGCCCTTATTTTCTTCATTTCCGGGGTTACAATTAATTGTCCTAAATAGTCTGAATCTGCCCCCTTGAACTTAGCCTCTGGTACTGGCAGTGAACTAATATCTTCCCTGGTAAACACTGAACTAAAGTACTCATTCAGGTCTTCTGCCATTAAGAATCCCTCTGATATTATATTTCCAGCACTATCTTCTAGAGGACCGACTTTATCTTGAACTTTCTGTTTGCTTCGAACATACGCATAAAAACTCTTGCTGTCATGTTTTATATTACTAGCTAATTGTTGTTCATAGCTTCTCTTTGAATTTCTAATTTCAGCTGTAGCTTGGTTAAGTGCTTCTTTATAACTGTTGTAGTCTTCATCATTTCGAATACATCTATATGACTTCCACATCATTTGTTTGTACTTAATTTTTCTAATGGCTTCTTTCGATAAGTGTTTCTTTTTGGACCGTTTTCCTTGTTTTTTTAGGAGTACAACTTTATCGACTATGCACTTAATTTCACTCTTTAAGATATTCAAGCATTCTGTTGCTGTCTTATTCTTCAGTGTGTTATACCAGTCTATCTTTGCTAAATATTTCCTCATGTCCTTCTACCTTCCTTTGTGGAAATTTCCCATATACTACGTTTTACTATTCCTTTCTGATTTTACTTTGATGGTAAATGTATTTGGTTGTGATCACTATTTGGCCGCTGTTACTCTAAATAGACTTGCCTGAGAAGCTGTTGCTCAAACTAGAAATGCCTAAACGATATGTATATATATATACATAGTTACAGTATTTGTACTAACCAGCATACGAAATGTTTGCCGCTTCGCAATTGCAATCTCAAGATGGCGCTTTGCAGGGTTCACACCGATTGGGTAGTCTGGGCAGAATGTCATAACCCCAGCCATTGGTCTGCAGCGTTACACCAACAGTATGAGAGAAAAGTTTTTTTTGGCAAACTGGACAAAAAAAACGTCAAAATATAAATATTGTAAAAGTCTACAATTTCTGTTGTATTCATTTACCGAACATAGTGTAGTTCATATCCTTTAAGACCGGGATACACTGGCACTTTTCGTCCGACTCGATCAGACCAGACCAAACCAAACCACACCCAGTCCCACTGCAGTGTACCCACTACACCGACTGTCCGATACCTATTGCGCTGTGTTGGAAGCCGGTTTGACATCATAATCGCGTCAACTTGAAAACGTTCAAATACATCAGATTGACACCGACTATCCCCGATGTAATCGAAAGTATACTTGATTATGACGTCACGCCGGCTTTAATGAACTGTGCAGTCGGTGTCGGTCGTTGTCGTGGTATACTGCGTTCGGAGTAGAAAAGTAAAACGTAAAGGTAAGTTCTTACATAGCGCAGTATGTAGTTATTAGGACTGTTCAAAGAGCTTAACGGAGGCTGTTTGCTTTGGCCTGTCCTGGCGTGGCTTGCCCTGGTCTGGCTTGGCCTGGCCTTGCTAGGCCTGGTCTGGTCTTGTTGGGTCGAGTGAAAGTTGTTGATAGCACCTTCTGTTTCATTGATATCATTAAAATGTGAGGAACAGTAACTTCTATATTTGACAGATAACAGATACAAAACACGTAACAGCATTTACATAAAAGAAGAAACTTCTCCCTGGAGACTCTCACTAAGGCTTACACATATGCCGCTGACGTGAACAAGAACAATATGTTTATTTTGACCCCAAAGAGTACAAATATAGTCACGATATTGTGTACTTCAAGTATTAGTAAACATAATTAAAGTGTAACTACTTAAAACAATGTAATACAAGAACAGTGAAATGGGTTGAGTGACTCCTGTTAAGACAAAACGTGTCGTTATCACAGGAACCACTCAAGAGCCACCCACTATTAATCTTTCACCTCCAATCGTTGCATACAAAGCATAGTTAAGTTAAATATATACAAGTACTTATAGATCGAAATACAGTACGTGATGTATGTTGGTTGGCTAAGTACATATGTACCAGTTTGTGTTCGTACAAGTATCTTTGTAAAGAACCAGGAAGTATTCTTTGGTGTATGTACACAAACGTAGAGACTATGCACAGCTTATCCAAAACGCAGGGTGCCAATTTTCTAACTAAAGATGACAGGTGGTATTTAAGTGAACATTGTATGTTCGTTTTTATTTTAAAATACTGTTATATAGTATAAATGGCATCAATTTATTTAAAAAATACTGATAACCCAAATGTTTTAACGACGCAGCACCAATTTTAGAAAATTAACCATTCAATGTATATAAAAATTGCCGCGCTGCTATTCAAATCACCGCGCTGTTACTAAAATTCCCGTATAGCGTGCTCAGGCCAATTGTCAATACGGTTTGAACCTGGCTTCAACTCAAACCGACCGATGTAAGTTGTACTATGAATTGTCGTAAATATTCAGTTCGTCATTGTGGTTGTGAAATTAACCTTGTTTTACATTGTGACATGACATGTTTCCGTTAATGACATTCTGTATTATATGCACTTTAGTTTTGTCGAGCAATAACGAGTCGCGTCTGTTCGTGTTGTCATTTTAATGAAGGCCAGGGATGTAAATGGAATTAATGATCAAATACCAGCTAGTAATCACTTGTTTCGGTGCAGGGACTAAAACAGGATCATATTTTGCCCGTCATGACAGCGCCATACATCATGTGCCCGGAAATGTTATTCGTCTAAATGACGGTTTGACACAATCCGCGTGTGCAGCTCCTGTTACAGAGCCCATATTATATAAAGGGCTACTTGGGGTCATTACATAGTTGACGGGTTTGTACATGTCAGTTCAAATTTTTAGTCGTTCCCAGCCGTCCCAGCCCGTCTAAATGACGGGGTGACGGGTCTCTGCATTAGTTAATGTTTCGGTATATACGACGTATTAGTTATAAACATACCATGCCGTCTGTGTGAGTGTGTGTGTGTGTGTGTGCGTGTGCGTGCGTGCGTGTGTGTGGCATAAGGTGATGAATACTTATAGAAAGCCTGCTACGTGGAGGTTTTCGATTGCATTGACAGCACAGAGGAAGGCATCACAGTAGCTGGTAAACAGTTCATGATGGAGGGTGATCGGAAGACCACAAAGGATGCCCTGAAGTACAAGGTAAATCGTTATTATAAGTGTATTTATATTGATTATTAACTGGTAAGTTCTTATATAGCCCTGTATCCTGTCCTTGGGATTGTTGTTAGCGGTTCATACCCACGTATTTACCATTGCAGCATTTGCCTGTTAACGTTTTTAATGTTTTGATAGTTATGGGAGAGCCACCAAGAAAAACTCTATTCAGACTTCAGATTGGATACACTGTCACTAACAAATGAAGAACCCCGGCAACATTCCCTCCGCACATATAACACTATGCCAGAGTGGAGGGGAAACACCCTGCATTGTATTAATTGGTTGTTGTAACAGAGAGAGAGAGATGACTTCCATAATCGCTGTAGTGTGTACAGCAGTCCATCCTTAGAATATTCTACATAATTCTATAGATTTAAGAGAACGCATAGTTTAATGTAGGATTCTATAGAAGATGGGATCTGTGTGAGAATTGTATTTACGTGAAGTAACTATTCGCACTGCTTTCTTTTGAAGTTTAAAAATGCGATGGGCTTGATAACCCCACACCAATATGCCATAATTAATATTGGGAAGAATGAGCGAATTATACATTATAGATAATATATTATTAGGTAAAACATGTTTAAGTTTATTTAAAATTCCAATTATTTTATTTATTTTATTCGCTGTTTTGTTTATATGGCTGTCCCAATTTAGGTGTTGGTTTATGGTGATACCTAAAAAATTAAAATCATGTACACATTCAATATCTGTCCCATTTATTTCTATTGTAGGAAGTTCGATTTCCTTTTGGGGCATGTGAAATACCATTAATTTTTTTTATGTTAAGAGAAAGTTTGTTTACCTTTAGCCACCTGCATATATTTTCTAATTCTTTATTTATACCAAGTAACCAACTGCATTGCCATGGCCACGTGAATGACAGCAAATAGAGACAAGTAAAATGCAACACAGACTGTTAAAAATATCCTAAATGACAATAGAATGCAAATATGTGTGAGCTTCAAGTTCAAACCGAACCGATGTAAACTTATTTTATTGTTGGTTTTTTTACTTTTTTTGTGATGCATAGCCATCCAGAGACTAGTGTAGCCTGTAGGTATATAATTGACGTTCTTAGATGTAAACATCAAGATTATGCTAACGTCTGCAATGCCCAATGGCAATGCCAATCATTTAAACAACTATTTATGTTGAATCATAATAACAGTATTAACAATTTAGTTGTCTGTTTGACAATGTTAATGTTACTAAGTCTAAGCCTGATCATAGTGATATATCAAGGTATATTACTCTCACAAAATTATATGGGTACCGACTACTGCCGATAGTGGGAATCGGTAGCCGAGTGGTAAAGCACCGGTCGAGGGGACTGGACTCAAATCCAACTATCTGCCACCGGTTTAAAGAAACTTGGGCAATTTCGTTCTCATGGAAAAGACACTAGGCCATTGGTCCCTTCTAACTGTTGTCTGCCAGAGGAAATAAAAGATCCCATGCATGGGATAAATGAGCTAGTGAGTCCATCCTGTAGAGGACTCACTACCTGTTGGGCCTGTAGATGAGGATATTATGAGATAAAACCACAGTGAAACATTGTAATAGGACTTTGGTGAATAATTATCCAGATCCAGAATATAAGTATTTGTCAAAACGCTCAAGATTTATTACATATAATATAAGCCACAAATATTATATTTGTATTGTTTTCTGTTCCATTTATTTCAGGTTAATGTCATCACTGAAGTCCAAAAGCAAGAGTTGTCCGTTTTGACAGCAATGATACCAATATATGTGATATAGTGTTTGTGTATATGGATTCTGAATTATTAAATATTATTATAACATGTAATCATATAGACCACCCGTCTTATTATGAAATTTCGCCTAGGCAAATATGGCACCCGAGCCGCATGACATTTATTGTATTTTACCCTTAAACCCTTCCTATATATACTATTGTTATGCACTGGCAATATTGCATGTGTGTATAAATACAGTGTGGTACGCCACGTTCAAAGTAATGGACGAAAATCATTCAGAATGCCAATTATGTTCAATCAGAATGACTGAGCAAATAACAGTTTCCAATCTAACATTCTAGAAGTGTTAAGAAACAACCCATTTTGTTTAGAGTCATTATCAACTGTTCACCCCTACCCTCTTGACACCATCTTGCCAAGTTATTTCGATTTTATGTTTCTACCTCACATGTTTTCCTTGCTCTCTTTGTCAATATGGAATTGAGTACCATGGTATGCCTCTATCAAAATACCACGTTGTACGTGTTTCAAAATACCGTGCTAGTATACCAGCAGATATGAGTCAAATACAGTGACATATATTTAAATACAAATAATCTTGAAGGGTTCGAATACAATAAAAAGTATATATTTAAATACAAACATGTATTTCAGACACTTTTCGTAAGTCTTTTTACAAAACCGCCAATAACAAACATAATGGTAAATCTCATATTGAGATACAGGAAACCTCAATCGGACCGAGTGATTTAATCCGAATTACGCGAAAATCTGACTTAGCCGAAGGTGATACATCCCAGCGTCAATGGCTACCATCTTAAATCCTTTAGGTAACTGTGAGTAATGCTTGAAAGTGACTGGATACTGCGGTAATTCAACATATGTTGATGTCCGCAAGCAACATATAACATTATGGAATAGCCGTTTTACTTTTTAGTTCCTACGGTATATATACTCCAAGTATCCAAATGATTGGGTTGAATACTGCGATCCGACTTAGGCGAGGAAAAACACATTATCTCGGATCAAATGGACCGACTCAGTTATTCCTAGTTAGGCGAAGATCCGAATTATACGAATATTGTTTTATGGGAAATACATTACAAATCACCCGTTCCTCGGAATTTTGTCCGAGATGAGCGAAGATCCGACTTAGGCGAGGTTTACTGTATGTTGTTTATCAACATAATTTGACAATATTATGTACAACAGTGACATGATATGTCGCATACTGACTGCAATCTTTGATATTTGCACCAGGGTGTACCTGTATGAAAATACCATGTTGTACCTGTTTCAAAATACCATGGTAGTATACCTGAGCAAAGTGTATATCAAGTCACTGGTATTGGAACAAAAAACCCACCTTGAGGAGCTTCAGACATCTTGATCTGCACCCCCTTGAGGCTCGCCGAAAAAAACCAACTTAATGCATTCTGAAAACCTAAATTTGCACCAAAACTGCACCTCGTTCCCCAATATTGAGGGCAAAGCCAATATCCAGCCCCCATACACCACAAAATGCACACCCCTTCCTATATGTTGGGGCCCTTGTGGAGTTAAGCTCCTAGTCCGCAAATATTGGGGGCTAAGTATTACCATGTTTGATTTGTTTCCTACATGGATGTTAACTGATTTATATTTTGATAGACTCTTAACTTATTATTCTGAATTTTTACTGTAACAGTAATATATTCAATGTATCCAACAATATTTTTCTTGCTATCCCAGTTGGGAATGTCATTGTGAGAGGTAACCTGTGCTATTTCAGATGATTTCGTTATTGTAAACGAGTATTTAAGGATTAATTTCTTGATATTTTGCATGCTCAATAGTCAATTTGTTGTATTTACCATATACTTAATTGTTCATATTGTATAACTGTATAATGTACACATTTGTGTCATTATTAGCATTACTTGCATTTATGTACATGTATGCTGAATATACTTTATTTTGTATTTTTATATAGTTTTATTTGGTGATTCAATCTCCTTGGGTATTACTGTAGATTGCCTGCATGATTAATGTATTTGAATATATGATATAATAAAACGTATGTGAATATTAACGTGCTCTGTTAATGAGTATGTCATACAGGATATATTCTGTAGGATATATCATACAGAAAATAGCCTATGGGAAATATTATGTAGTATATTTCCTATAGTAAATATACTACATAATATTTCCTGTAGGAAATATTCTACAGGATATTTCCTATAGTAAATATTCTATAGAAAATTCTACAGAAAGCGCAACAAAATCATATAGAAAGTACTATAGGATATTTCCTATATAATATTCTAGAGGATATTTTCTATAAAAAACTATGCGCAAAAATCCTATAGAATATTCTATAGAAAATCTATAGGTTTTTTTGCCAAGGGCAGAGACACACTTAGTTTGCAGTTTGCAAAAAACAGCCCATATATACTTAAGTGTGAGATTTCGATTTTTACCAGTCAACTGAGAAATGCAAGACAAATATAATAAGGCATTTATATAACATAGTCATTGCACTGCAACTGATGGGTTATGCGTGTATATTACGGGATCAACATGCAACACGGACCTTTATTGAAACCATATTTTTGTTTTACGGAATCAACCTTTTCACCTATCTCGCATTTATATAATGCACCTTGTTGTTTACTTTCCAATATCTAAATGGTGTTTAAAAATACTACCCAATTTATGTTTATTTTTAACTGTGCCTTAAACATATATTTCTAAACAATATATCCATACGTGTACCCAGCAAAGCCATGTGTATCTGCGCTAGACATTGTTTACATTTTATCGGAACGCAGTACACATGGTCTACATATGTGGTTCGCATTACTGTAATGTTAGGAGATTGAAAAATAAATCGAGAGTACCAGGTTTCATACCTTCTTTTTTTCGCAATTTATTTTCACTCCAGATGCTTCGGTTAGCTCAAATGTTCAAATGCGTACCACTTTACAGACTGTGGTAGATATATGTGAACGAATAGTATTTGCTTTGTAATTCCAACACGGCTGAATGCTTGCCGCTATTAATGATTGTCGATTAAGAGGTCACCTGCTTATCAAACCGAGGCTGTTCGTTCCTTTCTGGTTTACTATTGTAATAGTCTTAAACAAAATTGTGTTTGTAAACAACTGCTATATGCACTTACTGCGGAGATATATGTGTGAATCCCTGACTACAAATACCTGTTTAGTTGAATGGTTCACTCTCCACGCCGCAGATTGACACAAAATACAACCGGTTCAGGGAACTTCCTGCTAATACTTAGCACCCCTGGCTGATTCTGAGTAACCGAACAGACAACCCCGTTTTAATATTACTACCTAACGAATCTCCTTAATAGCTTAGCTAAGCAGATAATATAAACCAAACCTTTGGAATGCCCAATGAAGCTGACAGGTTGTAGCAACCACTTGGTCATTTCCAGTAACACATTGCGGCAGCTTAGCGGCAGACACGTACAAATAGAAATCGACATCAACTGCGTTCGTTTCTCTCGGGGTTAGATCGTGCGGTTTTGTGTAGCACGGCTATATTAACAAACATATAAGCAATGCAAGGTATACATATATATATATATGTTGATGTGTGGTTCATTGTCTGAACATAAACTCAATTCTAACTCCAACACCACATGTAGGTTCTCTACGAGAGGAGTTATGACACCTGGAATGTCGTCAGGTATCAAGGACGGCTCACATTTTGATGACCCCCATCTCTGGAAAGAAACGTCACATTGAAGTACAATTTAGTTTGTAACATAAACTCATTAACATAAACGAACACACCAAGTTTCATAAAAATTGATGACGGATATGTAGATTCTTTATTGACTTTATAAGTAATGCTTGCTGATGTTGTTGCTGATGCGGAAATACTGGTTTGAGCAGAGGAAATCCCACGCCAACGCTCTTGTTAATTACAACACCAGAATGAAGCAATCATCACATGCACAAATATTATCAGCAACTTAGGTTCCTCGACTGCGCCAACCTACGTGGTGGTCACAAACAAGCACAACATTTGTACATCAGCCATCTTTCGTTTTAAGAAAATATGTGTAGCCTACCTGTAATAGCATGATCATATCTGACACAGCGTACGTAAATTTGTTAGTTGAGTGATTACTCTCCGATACAACACAGGAACATTCGCATGATTAATGCAATATCCTAACACAACTCTTTATTGCTTCATTGGAGCTTCATGGATTTAGTTCGAGGCAGGAAACGGAAAATAGTAATGGTGGTATTGGCAGATAAACGATACGATCAACTTCTAATGTTGAGATGACATAACAAAAGTAATAACAGCAATTTGTTGAAATGCTGAACTGTTGCAAGAATACCACCCTGAAGCATATATCCTACAGTCACCTGAAGCAGAAACACAAACAGGTGACAAGGTTTGAAGCACAGCTCCAAATCTGTTGTCCATGCAGAACAAGCAGTATCTTCATCGGAGTCAGGGAAACTGCATATGTACTACGTGCTTTTGGCAAGGAGTGTTGTTTGCTACGGGTAACATCAATTGGCTGTCCTGCGTTGAAGAAGTATTCGCTTCATTCACAATGCAACATTCAGCATCACATCATTAATGCAAGATGACTAGGAGATTGCTTTTCAAATTGTACAGAAACGACTTATGCCGATTTCAATAATACCGACATCATACAAAACCATGCTTCTAGCAACACGGCAGTAGTGATCCAATGTGGAATTGGAGAATATTTGGCGGCATTGTACGACGATAAATGATACGTGGGGAAATGTGTCAGTCCAGAAAAGAAATGGATGCTCGATGCAAATCGCACGGATCCTGCCAACACAAATTGTGTCAAATATTTCCGATACTTAGTTCTCAAAGATCAGTATAACACACCGAAAGATGACCATTTTAACATAGCGAAATCGATCAAGGAAGACACATCAAAGCCCACGTGACGTAGACTGCGCTTTATAGGGATAAATAGCCACAACATGCAAACGGCTTAACCAATTATGTCCGTCACGTAATTCGTTAATATTCTTTGCACCCACGATGCTGCATGCAGTCTAAGTTTTCATCATCTATTTTCTTCCCTGCTCACTGCGGACACCATTAGCCAAAAACATAGTCTTCTTTGTGGACATCTCGCAGTGTTCCCACTATCGCAACATTTTGTTTCCATTTGTGTGTTCTGCATTCTGACGTTATCCAAGGTAATTGCACTGAAGACGCGTCTACTTAGTACTGTTTCAATTATGTATATTGTATTTGCGCATTAAAAATGTTAGGAATCAATTTAAAAAACTGTTTGTTTCGATGTGTCCATACGCATATTGTTAACAATGAATGCTGTAATACTATATAACGCAATAATATATGCAAACTGGTGCAGTGTCAGCGAACAATTATTGAATTGTAGCAAAAACATAAAAAAAACTGATAGTTTTTGTGTTGCGAAAAATACACATTATGTGCGTCACGTTTATCTGGCCGTTTCGCTATTGTTACATATATATCCAGCTCGAGATATATCCATATATCAATTGATAGCCTTAAATCAAATCAAATCAAATTTTATTTTGCAACAACAACAAACAGCAACATAAACGAATAACAAAACAATCGTTTAAAAAGTAATGTTGCATGAGGTCACGTGGCATGTTAGATGCCGTCTTCCTGTGACCCCACAAGCATAAATTTAAACTACGACGCACACGTATGCACGTACACGATAACTATATTATAACGATGACCGTGTGACAGCGGACTGAGGGTATGATGGAATTAATAATAATCAGAATCATATTACAGAAAATAATTGTATGAGATTTATCCGGATCCAACGTAGATATACACCTCTAGCTGCACTCCATATATCTGGGACTGAGGCAATGTACATAGTTGAGATAGCTGTCTATATATTATTTGCATACTAAAACCGAATGTTGGTCTACATTTCATGTTTTGTATCTCACAATCAAGACAATTCCATATTTTTATGAAATTATGTTTAGGTAACCTAGATGAAAAATGTGATCTCTTTTTTCTGTATGTAAGAGGTTATATTGCCGGGTAAGTCTGATATTAGTGGCTAAGTTATTTTTTTGCATATAATGTTTAAAGGATAGGCAGTGCATTATGGTGATAATCATACATAAATAGTAAGACGTGCAACCTGTATATATCACCAACTTTAAGTATATTTTCAGATTTAAAAATAGTATCGGTGTGACTTCTGTATCGTTTTTATTAATTATTCGTATAGCGCATTTTTGTAAAAATTCAAACTTCCTTGCAGTATTTCCATTTCCCAATACGTGTACACCGTAAGTTAAATTATTTTGAATTAAGGTTAAATAGAGGGGTTTTAAAGCATTATGTGGCAGAACATTTTTCATTATATTAATTATAAAAATTGCTCTAGATATTTTAGAATTGACTAAATTAATATGTTTATTCCATGTTAAGTGTTTATCAATAAGTATCCCTAGGAACTTCACTGTTTCTTCTTTGTTATATTTACCGTCACGATTAATAACTTCCCTGTTTGCTTTAGTACAATCATTTACTTGGTATTTGCTATTTGGTGCACTCAATGTGCAAAAGTGTGCCTTTTTAATATTTAAAAACAATTTATTGGCACAAAGCCAGTCGAACAAGTATATAAATTCTTGGTTTATACTGTTTAATAAAATGTCAACATGAAGACCTGATTGGTATACAGTTGTGTCATCCGCAAAAGTCAAATCATTCAAAGGAGTAGATTTAGTTATACTACTTATCAAGACTGGTCCAAGTATGGAACCTTGGGGTACTCCGTAATGTTTTTTTGCGATGACTGATATTTCTGTATCTCAGTATATTGTTTTCGATTGGATAAATAACTGGCAAACCATGTATTTCTTATTCCCCGAATTCTATAAAGAAATTATTTGTGTAGTAGAATATTATGGTTAATCGTATCAAATGCCTCTGAAGGTCCAGAAACACAGCCAACGTAGAGTTTGTTTATCGTTTGCATCTGCAATATCCTTGAGCATATGCAGTATTGGATGAATAGTAGACTGTTTTGCACGAAATCCATACTGGTGTTTATATAGAATGATTTATTTTCTAAAAAACATGATCAAACTATAGCATACAATTTTGTTCCATTATTTTAGGTAGAAACGTGTATGTCCATAATTATTAAACATGTTGTTGTTATCTGATTTGAAAACAGGAATTGCGGTTTTTAAGTTTTCAGGAACTGTGCCCGTAACAAAGAATTATTTAATATATGCTTATGCGGAATGGCTACTTCATGTATGGTCGCTTGCAGTAGTTTAGTGGATAACCCGTCGAATCCTTCGGTACATTTAGTTTTAAGCTTGTGTACAAATGTTTCAATTTCAGTTGTCTGTGTAGGTTGCATGAACACATTTACAGGATAATTTCCTCGGTGGTGTGTGTCAAATTGCCAGGAAGAGCTACCGAGTCGCTTATTGGTGTAACTATTCCAACAACAAAACTATTGATTTTTCTGCAATTTTGTTTAAATTAGAATGTTATTGTCCGTTGATGATGAAGATTTCAGGTAGTTTGGAGAAATGTTTTTGTTTATGTATTGCCTGTCGTTCTACAGCCCATGTTTCTTTGATATTGTGCTTACCTTCCTACCGCATCTCTATGTAATAAGTACTTTTTGTTGCTCGTTTAATTTGATTAAAACTCTACAATATTCTCTATATTTATTGATTATTTCTCGATTAGGTCTGTTTAATTTCTTTCGGATTAACATTGCTTTATTTAGCGAGGAAGTCAATATGCCTGATGTCATACAAGGTTCACGTTTAATATATTTTGTCTTAACTTTAACATATATAATTGGACAAGATATGTCGAAAAGTGATTTGTATATTATCATAAAGTCATCGTGACCGTCATTCGTCTTGGCAGTAGATAATACAGTTGACTATTCAGCCTTAGCCAATGGATTTCTAAATGATAATTTGTTTGGGTCAACTGTCGGACCTGCTTATATGTTGATCTCTATGGTCGAGGTGTACCATATATTATATGAAATATTCCATGATGATCTTATAAATCAGTTATAATAATCACCGATTCACAATTAGGATGAGTATGATTTGAATATAAATGGTATATATGTGTTGCCGAATATGATGTTATTCTTGTTGGTTTGGTTATATGCGGAATAAATCCTTTGGATATTACGTTATATATGAAGTCGTTGTTTTTTGATGGGTAATAAATTATTGTTATAATCGCTCATTAAATAAACAGTTTTATTGTTATTCCAAATGGTATCCTGCATTTATATTATTTTGCTTATAAATAGATCGATATCTGAACGGTGAGGAGTGTTAGGGCAATAATATGTTTAATGGCTTATATCCTTAAATCCGAGCTTATCACAGATCCAAAAGAGCATCTATCTGACTTATATGAACAGTACTGTCAAATGCTCAATGTATTACTTAACAAACATGCAGTCATGCAATCCAAATGTGTGTCAGAAAGACCACCGGCTCCATGGATGACTTCCGAACTTATATCACCTAAAAGGCGTCGTCGTTATTTAGAGCGGGCATGACGTAAATCCCGCTCGCGCTAGTCTAAGCAATGTCACCTCTGTAACACACAAATGCCCAAAGTTAAATCAGATTTTTACCCAAATATGGTCATAAATAAGTCTGATAACCTGCGTCAGCTATGGAACTGCGTCAATAACATTCCACGTAGACGGTCTGCTCCATCGCGACCTGATCATGTGTCAATTAAGTATCTATGTGATTCGTTATCTAGTCACTTTCAGAATAAAATCAATATTATTCGTTCTGCTTTCCCACGTCATACTTTAAGTAATGTCAGTGTCGACTTTCCACAAGTAAATTATGTACTTGTATCTTTTGAACCTGCAACAGTTGATGAAGTTTGGAAAATAACTACAGTTTGTCCTACCCAAATAAGTCTTGTACACATGATCCATTTCCAACAATACTGCTAAAAACTTGTCTTGATACATTAATTGGACCTATAACACATATTATAAATGCATCACTTTGCACTGACTGTTTTCCTGATGATTTCAAATACGCCCATGTCACACCACTTCTTAAGTAGTCATCTCTGCCTAAACAAGACCTAAACAGTTATAGACCTATTTCTAACTTCAGCTATATTTCCAAAATACTAGAAAAGTTTGTAGCGAGTCGTATGATGTATCACATTAGCGCAAATGTCTTAACTAATGTGTCACAATCAGCATATACCCAGTTTAATTCAATAGAGACTGCCCTTTTAAAGGTTCATAATGATATTAACTTGAACATTAAAAGGGCACTGTATAGATTGCGCTATTCCACTGTAGAAGTGTTTTGTCGGCCGACGCTTGGCGCGTGCGGCTATTCATAGAACAGTCTCGGTCTCGTTGCAGCCGATACGTTCGCCGTCGTTATTTCTAGGGACCGCAAGACAACCGTGCGCTGCATATAGTGATTGTGTTGATAAGGATTGATTAATTTAGTGTTATTAGTTTGCAACAATACGTCATGACAAGTAAAAGAAAGCATCAGGATTTTCAATCTGACCCTGGACATTGCAATTGTTTAAACATTTGTAATAGAAACGAGAAGGGAGGGGCATGTCCCTGTTTTATCAGAAGCAGAGCGGCTGTCAGAGGAGCATTTTGCTCAAAGAATTGTACTTGTGGTACGAAAAAACAAATATGCACAAACAGAGTCGAAAGACAAGGAACAAAACTTTCCGAGAGACTTGCCAAAAGAACATGCCCCGTCGGATGCATCAGCTGGTCTGCATGAGAAGAAGCGCTGATGAGTGATGTTCATTATAAACTTGGCTGGCATGTTACAATTCTGGGTGCAGTTTTGAGGTTTGAGGAAACTCAATAACGCATTGTCACGTAATTTTGCGATGCACGAACTCAATGTAGATATACTACTATGTCAATAAATAAGCAATCATGAGTGTAAGGGACATGCTTACGATGTTATATAACTGTCCGATAATTTTATTAGGTCTACGTCTGTTTTGGCCAACATAATGAAACAGCTGTATGGCTACAACAATTGCCTTTGAAACAAAATAGGGAAACACAGATAACCGGCAGGGTTACTGACGAATTAGTTAATTATTTACTTCCATTATTCCAAAACTCCATGTACTCTTTTTGTTCTCATTACTTTCAATGTGTTAAGTCTGTAGACCCCATTTCACCAGTGTAACATTTATTGCGGTATCAGTTTCCCCAGCAGTCACCAAGTGAGGATCAAACCCCGGTAGTAGTAGTTCAGGTTAATCAGCGGGGACCGATTGATTATGATTTGAGCAAGAGCAATGATGCCAAATATATATAGGTCAAACATGTAGGTCAAGGTCAAATGCCAAGTGGCGCCCCTGGAGAATAGGGTACATACTAAAATAGCGCCCCTAGCGGAATTGTCAATCGTTAAATAGGTCATTGAGCCTGCGCAATGTTGTCTTTTCTTAAGTCACATAGGTAGTGGACCGTGTATAGCGCCCCCTGATGGATAACTATAAAACGCATAAAAAAAATTATATTCAGAAACTGTTTTATGAATTTTTATTTTTAATCGAAGGCTTTCCTACATCACTTATGTTAATGAGATAATGACGTAGGCGCTGACGTGTCCTGTCCTGATTGGTCAATCGTGCTGTTGGCACGTGATCTTTCATATTCCTATATAAGCGCGGCGCTCTGCCAGTCGGACCATCATTCGTATCACGACGACACTATGGCTAACATTATGTTGAAGACACCCTATTACCGCCTTTGCGACGGAGCAGACTCGAGCGACGAGGACGAGCCGACGAGCCAACCCATCATGCCGGTGATCAACCGTCCTTCCGGGCCGTCGGAACCAGGGGTTGTGGACGTGGCAACTCTAGAAGCAATGGTAAGCGCCGATGCTGTTATCAATATCAGAGGTCTCCTTATTAACAAAGCACGCCAGCATACTCCCTTCTACATCGAGTGCAGATACTGCAAGAAGCGTATGATTGCCGACGGTAGGGGACATTTGCAATGCGAACGACACGGTTACGTTGCCTCTGATGTGCATTTCGTGGTGCGCATGTGCCTTGTCGAGACAGCGACGGGTCGACCAGCGTATGGCTCTTCTCCTAGACGTGAATGCCGAGACGTTTGCTGTTATGGACGAAACGATGCAGACTTACAAAATTATCTCATTGACGGGAACTCGTGTGTCTCTCACCATAAAGAAAACTCGATGAGATACTTACACAAACTACAACGTCACTCACGTAGAGGTGGTACACTAGGCTCCGCATCCTGTTTCAGCCTCTCTCTGCTGCCATCCCTGCCGAAGTGACAACTTCCGCCGACACGGCCATGTCATAACTTCCGCCGACACGTCTGTCACAACTTCTATCGAAGCGATCAATGTCACAACGACCAGTCCTTACGATGTCACAACTTCTACTCACGCGACCAATGTCACACTTTTAGGGTTAGCATTAGGATTAGGTTTGGGGTTAGGGTTAAGGTTAGGATTTCGGTCAGCGTTAGGGTTAAGCTTAGGGCCAAAATTAGCTCCACGAGCAAGGTGTGCACGTCTGAACTCTCACGACGACATTACCCATGTGTAGTATCAAGAATTGGTTGCAAGACTCTGTATTAATGTCTAGTCTCTGGTTCCTGTAGTTATGGAGTGTGACATGTAAATACATTTGTATTGTACACAAATAAAATGTCCAAACCTTATTTTGTGTGTGTGTCTTTTTCCATAGTATAATGCAAAGCATACGTTGGGAACCTTACTAATAGTTTTACACTTCACGACTAAAGATACTATCCGTATTGTCAATATTAGGGTCATCGATTTGCATAAAACAGATTCGTGTACGATATGCAAAACACAGGAACAGTACCACGGGCCAATCTTAACCAAACTAACACCAACAACTTTAACCCTTTCAAGGCCAGATTAATGCAAATATGTGCCTGTTATTGAATCCTATTAAATCAAGAGAATGTGCTGTGAGTGAATCGTGTGATATACTCGGGTTGCATGAATGCAAATAAATAAATACATTTTGATTCGATTCAAATAAAATTTTCACTACATCTGAAGAACTAATTCCTGGTGTAACTAGCCAAGTATGTGACATATTTGTCAATTTATTACCCAAATATGAATTGCTAAAGTTTGACAAAAATAAAATACTTAAATCATTTTCAACAATTAATTTTATTTTTTTATTTTTCATTACTAATTAGCGGTTACAAGCTGCGTATGAAATGTTCATAAATTACTATGCTACAGAATGGAAAACTAATTATATGTCTATGGTAAATAAAACTGAAATAATTTAAGTTTTTCAGAGTGCATGTATTTTCAAGATTTTATACAAAATGGCGTTCTTTGTGATCATAGCCGTCATCTCGTCTGAACTATTAAGTTGGTGTTATGTTTAAAATGCGTAATCATAGTGCAAAACATTCCCCTTCGATGGCAGCGTTCGTTATAAACTCGATTCGAAAATCCCATCAAAGTCCGAATTACTGGAGTTCGACATAATGACAATGTCGAGAATTACACCAAAGCTAAAAAACACCACCGGCTTCGTCGCACTAATACTTCTTTACAACAAAATAGACCGCTCAAAAGTTAGCATTTAATCGTAGAAATCGCCTGCGGACGCGTGTTTTGGAATAATTCCTGGGTGCTTCCATGTTTATGCCCGCAGCAAATGTTAAACTTTAATCTCATTGGCTGAAAATCACCATTAAAATATTCACTGCGTGGCGTAAAAGAGGGACCGGAAATTGTTTGTCGCTGCGTTCGACTACAAAACCGCGTGGTGGTTGGCGCCATTTAGTCACGGAAATCGCCATCATTTCATAATTTGACGCTTCCCAGTGAAACTTCAATATTATTATATGTTAACTGCCGAAATAAATTGCCGTTATTGCATGACACTGTTTCGCGGTACCAGTTTAAATGTGCCCCTGTATTCGGGCGTATTCAGGCGTTCTGGCCGTGAGTGGGAGTCGGGTTGATTCGGGCGTTCTGACCACGAGAGGGTTAATGAACCTAATTTAGATCAACGAGTTACACGAAACAAACTTAGACCAATGACTTTCATAAACCAAAATCACACAAATGTCACTCTTTTGACAGTAGAACTCGGCAAAGTTCACCCCCGTCAATCAATCCAACCATCAATCCGACGTCGTCACCTCCGACGAAGCGTCGGAAGCGTTTGCCTCGTTATGTCTGCTGCATGTGTGGCAGTACATTCAGCTGTAAAGGGAGGTGGAACGTTCATGAGAAGCATTGCTACTGCCAAAGGAAGCAAGATAAGCAGCGGCGATGAAAAGAACAACTTGAAGAGATAATAGTAAGCTTCAATTTCTCATGGTATTCAGGTTTTGTTCGTGTCATTTTGTTTCAAAATTTTCAAAACCTGATACAAAAACATAATATTATCTTATACATACCAGTTGACCATACATTATTAAACTAATTTCGTCACTGTTTCAGCGGTAAGAAAAGGAGCGAATTGCTGGATTTCTCGATACTTCTGCCTCTTACCCCCTGTTGCGGCAAATATCACATGCTCGTAATTCTCAGAAACCTATATAAACGTGGTGCTCTGCCAGTCGGACCATATTTCGTATCACGACGACACTGTGGTTAACATCATGTTGAAGACATCCGATTACTGTATTCGCCATGGTGCAGACTCGATCGACGAGGACGAGCCGACCACATTCATCGTATTTCAATCTACCAGTCGTACCGTCAAACCTCTATGCACCGGAACCGGAACCCCAACCCGAACCGGAGGTCGCTGTGAAACCGAAACGCATTGAATTTTCTGGGGCCGACTCTCCCTTGTCAAACCTTTACTTATGCAGGGTCGAAGCATTTGGTCGGGTCTTTAATTCGGCCGAGCATGCCTACCAATACAGGAAGGCATTGTATCACGGCGACGTCGAATGCGCAGAGCGCATCAAAGCTGCAAAACACGCGCACTTGGCAAAACGAAAAAGAAAGCACATTGGAGAGACGAGATCTGGTTGGAACGATGCCCATGTTCACTGGATGCGACATTTGGTCCTCGCAAAGTTCAAGGCATCAAAGGATTTGCGAGCCGTACTGTTGGCAACCGGAAATGCTGAACTGGTGGAGCGTGTACCATCGAATGTGGGCTTTTGGGAACTTGGACATGGCTACAGAAATGGTTGAAACATTCTCGGAAAACGATTGTGCAATGTCCGTGAGAATCACTTGTAGACACTACGTTGTGTACTATCAAGAGTCGGTTTTATCATAGCAGTGACGAAACAATGTCCAGTGTCTTGTTCATGCAGTTATGGAGTGTGACCTGTTAATACGTTTTTGTTGTTCACGAATAACATGTGCACACCTTATCTTGTGTCTTTTTTCGTAGTATTATCCAAAGCATACGTTGGGAACCTTACTAATATTCTTACACTTCACAACTGAAAACAGACTATTGGTATGGTCAATAGCAGCGTCATCGATTTGTGTAAAACAGGTTCGTGTACGATATGGAAGACACAGGAACAGTACCACGGATAAATCTTAACCAAACTAAGACCAACAACTTTCATGAACCAAACTTAGATCAACGAGTTACACGAAACAAACTTAGCCAAACATAGACAGAACCAGATACATCGCATGGGAATACATACGAGATATCGCACGAGACTACGGACGAGACATTGCATGAAACTACGGACGAGGCAACAGACGAGACATGGGACGAGATAACAGTCGCAGGTCAATTCAGGAAATTCACCTTAATCCTCAGGCAATCTACCAAGATACACTGGCAAATTCAGGCAATCCACGAAGATACACAAGCAAATTCTTACTTTGAACTTAGCCAAACATAGACAGAACCAGATACATCGCATGAGACTACGGACGAGATATCGCACGAGACTATGGACGAGACATTGCATGAGACTTGTGTATCTTGGTGGATTGACTGAATTGACCTGTGTATCTTGGTGAGTTTGCCTAAATTTGCCTAAATTGACCTGTGTATCTTGGTGAATTACCTTAATTGAACTGTGTATATTGGTGAATTGCCTGAATTTGCCTGTGTATATTGGTGAGTTTGCCTAAATTTGCCTGAATTGACCTGTGTATCTTGGTGAATTGCCTGAATTAGCCTGAAATGACCTGTGTATCTTGGTGAGTTTGCTTGAGTTTGCCTGGGTATCTTGGTGGGTTGCCTGAATTTGCCTGCCTATCTTGGTGTTTTGCCTGATTTGACCTGTGTATCTTGGTGAGTTTGGCTGAATTTGCCTGAATTGACCTGTGAATCTTGGTGAATTGCCTGAATTGACCTGGGTATCTAGGTGAGTTTGCCTGAATTTGCCGGTGTATCTTGGTGGATTGCGTGAATTTGCCTGCATATCTTGGTGAGTTTGTCTGAATTTGCCTGTGTATCTTGGTGGATTGCCTGAATTTGCCTGAATTGACATGTATATCTTGGTGACTTTGCCTGAATTTACCTGTGTATCTTGGTGAGTTTGACTAAATTTGCCGGTGTATCTTGGTGGGTTGCCTGAACTTGCCTGCGTATCTTGGTGGATTGCCTGAATGTGCCAAAATTGACATGTATAACTTGGTGACTTTGCCTGAATTTACGTGTGTATCTTCGTGAATTGAGTGAATTTATCTGTGTATCTTGGTGAATTTGCCCGGGTATCTTGGTGAGTTTGCCTGAATTTGCCTGTGTATCTTGGTGGGTTGCCTGAATTTGCCACAGTTGACCTGTGTATCTTGGTGAATTTCCTAAATTGACCTGTGTTCTTATAATAATTCCGTTTTTTAATATAGCGCTTTTTAAGTAAGTAAATACTAATCAAAGCGCTTCACATATTAAAAAGACGTGTTCACTAAATGCTAAAATATAAATTACTTAAATAAATAAGCTAACATAAAAAATAAAAATAAAAAAATAATAATAAATAAAATTAAAAAAAAAATATCTATATATATATATAAATACAGAAATAAAATAAATAAATTAGGGTGTAAAAATACAATTTCAAACAATGAAATTAAAAACCAATCAATACTATAAAATAGAAACCAGTGTCATTTAGATGTGGCAGCAGTGCTTGCATCAAGGCATGCAGTGCAGGCGAAATAGATGGGTTTTAAGTTGTTTCCGGAAAGCCGCCAATGTTCCAACCGATCACATACACTTTGGCAAGCTATTCCACATATGTGGACCTGTCACTGCAAAGCTGCCCCGTCCGACAGTTCTCTTAGACACCGTCACCGCGAGAAGCGTTGCGTCACTCGCCGATCGCAATGCACGTGTGGGCGCGTTGCGAGCTATCGCACAGTTGAGATATTTCGGGGCTAAGCCATGCAGGATCTTAAATATATAAGTATATATTTTGAAAGTAATTCTCATTCTGATCGGCAGCCAATGTAGTGATTGCAGAATTGGTGTGATGTTCTTGGTGAGTTTGCCAGAATTTGCCTGAATATATAGGTCGGCTGCCTGAATTTGCCTGCGTATCTTGGTGGATTGCCTGAATTTGCCTGAATAGACATGTATATCTTGGTGACTTTGCCTGAATTTACCTGTGTATCATCGTGAATTGCATGAATTTATCTGTGTATCTTGGCGAATTGCGTGAATTTGCCCGGGTATCTTGGTGAGTTTGCCTGAATTTGCCTCAGTTGACCTGTGTATCTTGGTGAATTGCCTTAATTGACCTGGGTTCTTTGTGAGTTTGCTAGCATTTGCCTGGGTATATTGGTGGGCTGCCTGAATTTGCCTGCGTATCTTGGTGAGTTTGCCTGTCTATTCTGGTGGATTGCCTGAATTGACTTGTATATCTTGGTGACTTTGCCTGAATTTACCTGTGTATCTTCGTGAATTGCGTGAATTTATCTGTGTATCTTGGCGAATTGCGTGAATTTGCCCGGGTATCTTGGTGAGTTTGCCTGAATTTGCCTGTGTATCTTGGTGGGTTGCCTGAATTTGCATCAGTTGACCTGTGTATCTTGGAGAATTGCCTTAATTGACCTGGGTTCTTGGTGAGTTTGCTAGCATTTGCCTGGGTATATCGGTGGACTGCCTGAATTTGCCTGCGTATCTTGGTGAGTTTACCTGTGTATTCTGGTGGATTGCCTGAATTTGCCTGAATTGACATGTATATCTTGGTGACATTGCCTGAATTTACCTGTGTATCTTCGTGAATTTATCTGTGTATCTTGGTGAATTGCGTGAATTTTCCCGGGTATCTTGGTGAGTTTGCCTGAATTTGTTTTGGTATCTTGTTGGGTTGCATGAATTTGCATGCGTATATTGGTGAGTTTGCCTGAATTTGCTTGTGTATCTTGGTGGATTGCCTGAATTGACCTGTGTACATTAGTGAATTGCCTGAATTTGCCTGGAATGACCTGTGTATCTTGGTGAGTTTGCCTGAATATCTTGGTGGGTTGCCTGAATTTGCCTGCGTATCTTGGAGAGTTTGCCTGAATTTGCCTGTGTATCTTGGTGGATTGCCTGAATTGACCTGTGAATCTTGGAGAGTTTGGCTGAATTTGCCTGAATTGACCTGTGAATCTAGGTGAGTTTGCCTGAATTTGCCAGTGTATCTTGGTGGGTTGCCTGAATTTGCCTGCGTATCTTGGTGAGTTTGCCTAAATTCACCTGAGTATCTTGGTGAATTGCCTGAATTGACCTGTGTATATTAGTGAATTGCCTGAATTTGCCTGGAATGACCTGTGTATCTTGGTGAGTTTGCCTGAATATCTTGGTGGGTTGCCTGAATTTGCCTGCGTATCTTGGAGAGTTTGCCTGAATTTGCCTGTGTATCTTGGTGGATTGGCTGAATTGACCTGTGAATCTTGGAGAGTTTGGCTGAATTTGCCTGAATTGACCTGTGAATCTAGGTGAGTTTGCCTGAATTTGCTTGTGTATCTTGGTGGATTGCCTGAATTGACCTGTGTATATTAGTGAATTGCCTGAATTTGCCTGGAATGACCTGTGTATCTTGGTGAGTTTGCCTGAATATCTTGGTGGGTTGCCTGAATTTGCCTGCGTATCTTGGAGAGTTTGCCTGAATTTGCCTGTGTATCTTGGTGGATTGCCTGAATTGACCTGTGAATCTTGGAGAGTTTGGCTGAATTTGCCTGAATTGACCTGTGAATCTAGGTGAATTTGCCTGAATTTGCCAGTGTATCTTGGTGGGTTGCCTGAATTTGCCTGCGTATCTTGGTGAGTTTGCCTAAATTCACCTGTATATCTTGGTGAATTGCCTGAATTGACCTGTGTATATTAGTGAATTGCCTGAATTTGCCTGGAATGACCTGTGTATCTTGGTGAGTTTGCCTGAATATCTTGGTGGGTTGCCTGAATTTGCCTGCGTAACATGGAGAGTTTGCCTGAATTTGCCTGTGTATATTTGTGGATTGGCTGAATTGACCTGTGAATCTTGGAGAGTTTGGCTGAATTTGCCTGAATTGACCTGTGAATCTAGGTGACTTTGCCTGAATTTGCCGGTGTATCTTGGTGGGTTGCCTGAATTTGTCTGCGTATCTTGGTGAGTTTGCTTGAATTTGCCTGAGTATCTTGGTGGATTGCCTGAATTTGCCTGAATTGACATGTATATCTTGGTGACTTTGCCTGAATTGACCTGTGTATCATGGAGAATTTGCCTGAATTTGCCTGCATATCTTGGTGGATTGCCTGAATTGATATGTATAACTTGGTGACTTTGCCTGAATTTACCTGTGTATCTTCGTGAATTGCGTGAATTTATCTGTGTATCTTGGTGAATTTGCCCGGGTATCTTGGTGAGTTTGGCTGAATTTGCCTGTGTATCTTGGTTTGTTGCCTGAATTTGCCACAGTTGACCTGTGTATCCCGGTGAATTGCCTTAATTGACCTGTGTTCTTGGTGAGTTTGCCAGAATCTGCCTGGGTATATTGGTGGGCTGCCTGAATTTGCCTGCGTATCTTGGTGAGTTTGCCTGAATTTACCTGTGTATCTTGGTGGATTGCCTGAATTGACATGTATATCTTGGTGAGTTTGCCTGAATTTGCTGGTGTATCTTGGTGGGTTGCCTGAATTTGCCTGCGTATCTTGGTGAGTTTGCCTTAATTTGCCTGTATATCTTGGTGAATTGCCTGAATTACCCTGAATTGACATGTATATCTTGGTGATTTTGCCGGAATTGACCTGTGTATCTTGGTGAGTTTGCCTGAATTTGCCGGTGTATCTTGGTGGGTTGCCTGAATTTGCCGGTGTATCTTAGTGGGTTGCCTGAATTTGCCTGCGTTTCTTGGTGGATTGCCTGAATTGACATGTATAACTTGGTGACTTTGCCTGAATTTACCTGTGTATCTTCGTGAATTGCGAGAATTTATCTGTGTATCTTGGTGAATTGGGTGAAATTGCCCGGGTATCTGGGTGAGTTTGCCTGAATTTGCCTGTGTCTCTTGATGGGTTGCCTGAACTTGCCTCAGGTGACCTGTGTATCTTGGTGAATTGCCTTAATTGACCTGTGTTGTTGGTGAGCTTGCCAGGGTATATTGGTGGGCTGCCTGAATTTGCCTGCGTATCTTGGTGAGTTTGCCTGTGTATACAGGTGGATTGCCTGAATTTGCCTGCGTATCTTGGGGAGTTTGCCTGTGTATCCAGGTGGATTGCCTGAATTTGCCTGCGTATCTTGGTGAGTTTGCCTGTGTATCTTTGTGACTTTCGCTGAATTTGCCTGAATTGACCTGTGAATCTTGGTGAATTGCCTGAATTTCCCTGAATTGACCTGTGTATCTTCGTGAGTTTGCCAGAATTTGCCGGTGTATCTTGGTGGGTTGCCTGAATTGCATGCGTATCTTGGTGAGTTAGTCTGAATTTGCCTGTGTATCTTGGTGGATTGCCTGAATTTGCCTGAATTGACATGTATATCTTGGTGACTTTGCCTGAATTCACCTGTGTATGTTCGTGAATTGCGTGAATTGACCTGTGTATGTTCGTGAATTGCCTGAAATTGCCTGGGTATATTGGTGAGTGCCTAAATTTGCCTGAATTGACCTGTGTATCTTGGTGAATTGCTTGAATTTGCCTGAAATGACCTGCGTATGTTGGTGAGTTTGCCTGAATTTGCCTGTTTATCTTGGTGGATTGCCTGAATTGACCTGTGTATCTTTGTGACTTTGGCTGAATTTGCCTGAATTGACATGTACATCTTGGTGACTGTGCCTGAATTTACCTGTGTATCTTCGTGAATTTATCTGTGTATCTTGGTGAATTGCGTGAATTTGCACGGGTATCTTGGGGAGATTGACTGAATTTGATTTGGTATCTTGGTGGGTTGCATAAATTTGCATGCGTATATTGGTGAGTTTGCCTGAATTTGCTTGTGTGTCCTGGTGGATTGCCTGAATTGACCTGTGTATCTTGGTGAGTTTACCTAAATTTGCCTAAATTGACCTGTGTATCTTGGTGAATTGCCTAAACTGACCTGTGTATATTGGTGAACTGCCTGAATTTGCCTGTGTATGTTGGTGAGTTTCCCTGAATTTGCCTGTTTATCTTGGTGGATTGCCTGAATTGACCTGTGTATCTTTGTGAGTTTGGCTGAATTTGCCTGAATTGACCTGTGAATCTTGGTGACTTTGCCTGAATTGACCTGTGTATCTTCGTGAGTTTGCCAGAATTTGCCGGTGTACCTTGGTGGGTTGCCTGAATTTGCCTGCGCATCTTGGTGGATTGCCTAAATGCGCCTCAATTGACATGTATAACTTGGTGACTTTGCCTGAATTTACCTTTGTATCTTCGTGAATTGCGTGAATTTATCTGTGTATCTTCGTGAATTTGCCCGGGTATCTTGGTGTTTGCCTGAATTTGCCTGTGTATCTTGGTGGGTTGCCTGAATTGACCTGTGTTCTTGGTGAGTTTGCCAGAATTTACCTGGGTATATTGGTGGGCTGCCTGAATTTGCCTGTGAATCTTGGCGAGTTTGCTTTTATTTGTCTATGTATCTTGGTGGATTGCCTGAATTGACATTTATAACTGGGTGGTTTTGCCTGAATTTACCATTGTATCTTCGTGAATTTATCTGTGTATCTTGGTGAATTTGCCCGGGTATCTTGGTGAATTTGCATGAATTTGCCTGTGTATCTTGGTGGATTGCCTGACTTTGCCTGAATTGACATGTATATCTTTGTGACTTTGCCTGAATTTACCTGTGTATATTCGTGAATTTATCTGTGTATCTTGGTGAATTGCGTGAATATGCCCGGGTATCTTGGTGAGTTTGGCTGAATTTGCCTGAATTGACCTGGGAACCTTGGTGAATTGCCTGAATTTCCCTGAAATGACCTGTGTATCTTGGCGAGTTTGCCGGTTTATCTTGGTGGGTTGCCTGAATTTGCCTGCGTATCTTGGTGAGTTTGCCTGAATTTACCTGTGTATCTTGGTGGATTGCCTGAATTACCATGTATATCTTTGTGACTTTGCCTGAATTGACCTGTTTATCGTGGTGAGTGTGCCTGAATTTGCCGGTGTATCTTGGTGGGTTGCCTGAATTTGCCGGTGTATCTTGGTTGGTTGCCTGAATTTGCCTGCGTATCTTGGTGGATTGCCTGAATGTGCCTGATTTGACATGTATAACTTGGTGACTTTGCCTAAATTTACCATTGTATCTTCGTGAATTGCGTGAATTTATCTGTGTATCTTGGTGAATTTGCCCGGGTATCTTGATGTGTTTGCCTGAATTTGCTTGTGTATCTTGGTGGGTTGCCTGAATTTGCCACAGTTGACCAGTGTATCTTGGTGAATTACCTTAAATGATCTGTGTTCTTGGTGAGTTTGCCACAATTTACCTGGGTATATCGGTGGGCTGCCTGAATTTGTCTGCGTATCTTGACGAGTTTGCCTTAATTTGCCTGTGTATTTTGGTGGATTGCCTGAATTGACATGTACATCTTGGTGATTTTGCCTGAATTTACCTGTGTATCTTCGTGAATTTATCTGTGCATCTTGGTGAATTGCGTGAATTTGCACGGGTATCTTGGGGAGATTGCCTGAATTTGTTTTGGTATCTTGGTGGGTTGCATCAATTTGCATGCGTATATTGGTGAGTTTGCCTGAATCTGCTTGTGTGTCTTGGTGGATTGCCTGAATTGACCTGTATATCTTGGTCAGTTTACAAAAAATTGCCTAAATTGACCTGTGTATCTTGGTGAATTGCCTAAATTGACCTGTGTATATTGGTGAACTGCCTGAATTTGCCTGTGTATATTGGTGAGTTTGCCTAAATTTGCCTGAATTGACCTGTGTATCTTGGTGAATTGCCTAAATTTGCCTGAAATGAACTGTGTATCTTGGTGAGTTTGCCTCAGTTTGCCTGGGTATCTTGGTGGGTTGCCTGAATTTTCCTCAGTTGACCTGTGTATCTTGGTGAATTGATTGAATTGACCTGTGTTCTTGGTGAGTTTGCCAGAATTTGCCTGCGTATCTTGGTGAGTTTGCCTGTGTATCCTGGTGGATTGCCTGAATTTACCTGTGTATGTTAGTGAGTTTGCTTGAATTTGCCTGTCTATCTTGGTGGATTTCCTGAACTAACCTGTGTGTCTTGGTGAATTGCCTGAATATGGCTGAATTTACCTGTGTATCTTCGTGAATTGCCTGAATTTCTCTGTGTATCTTGGTGAATTTCCTGAATTGACCTGCGAATGTTATTTCTTTTGTTGTCTCGTCCGTAGTCTCATGCGATGTATCTGATTCTGTCTGTGTTTGGCTAAGTTTGTTTCGTGTAACTCGTTGATCTAATTTTGGTTGATGAAAGTTGTTGGTCTTAGTTTGGTTAAGATTTATCCATGGTACTGTTCCTGTGTCTTCCATATCGTACACGAACCTGTTTTACACAAATCGATGACACTGCTATTGACAATACCAATAGTCTGTCTTCAGTTGTGAAGTGTAATACTATTAGTAAGGTTCCCAACTTATGCTTCGGGTAATACTACAAAAAAGCCACAAAATGAGGTGTGCACATTTTATTCGTGAACAACAAAAACGTATTTACAGGTCACACTCCATAACTGCATGAACAAGACACTGGACATTGTTTCGTCACTGCTATGATACAACCGATTCTTGATAGTACACAACGTAGTGTTTACAAGTGGTAGTCACGGACATTGCACAATCGTTTTCCGAGAATGTTTCAACCATTTCTGTAGGCAATTCCAAGTCCCGAAAAGCCCTCTTTCGATGGTACACGCTCCACCAGTTCAGCATTTCCGGTTGCCAAAAATACGGCTCGCAAATCCTTTGATGCCTTGAACTTTGCGAGGAGCAAATGCCGCATCCAGTGAACACGGACATCGTTCCAACCAGATCTCTTCTCTCCAATCTCTTTGCCTTTTCGTTTTGCCAAGTGCGCGTGTTTTGCAGCTTTGATGCGCTCTGCGCATTCGACGTCGCCGTTATACAATGCCTTTCTGTATTGGTAGGCATGCTCGACCGAATTAAAGACCCGACCAAATGCTTCAACCCTGCATGAGTAAAGGTTTAACAAGGGAGAGTCGGCCACGGAAAATTCAACGCGTTTCGGTTTCACAACGACCTCCGGTTCGGGTTGGTGTTCCGGTTCCGGTGCAGAGGCTTGAGGTACGACTGGTCGATTGACATACGATGAATGTGGTCGGCTCGTCCTCGCCGTTCGAGTCTGCTCTATGGCGAATACAGTAACAGGGTGTCTTCAACATGGTGTTAGCCATAGTGTAGTCGTGATACGAATGATGGTCCGACTGGCACAGCACCACGTTTATATAGGTGTCTGAGAATTACGAGCATGTGATATTTGCCGGAACAAGGGAGAAGAGGCAGAAATATCGAGAAATGCAGCAATGCGCTCCTTTTCTTGCCGCTGAAACAGTGATGAAATGAGTTTAATAATATATGTCCAACTGGTATGTATAAGAGGAATATAATATTGTTCTTGTATCAGGATTTTGAACATTTTCAAACAAAATGACATGACGTAGAACAAAACTTGAATACCATTTGAACACTATGAGAAATTGAAGCTTACTACTATATCTTCAAGTTGTTCTTTAAATCGCCGCTGTTTATCTTGCTTCCTTTGGCAGTAGCCCTGCTTCACACGAACAAACCAAATCCCTTTTCAGCTGAATGTACTGCCACACATGCAGCAGACATAACGAGGCAAAAGCTTCCAACGCTTTGTCGGAGGTGACGACGTCGGATTGATGGTTGGATTGATTGTCGGAGGTGAACTTTGCTGAGTTCTACTGTCAAGAGTTAAATTTGTGTAAGTTTGGTTCATGAAAGTCGTTGGTCTAAGTTTGTTTTGTGTAACTCGTTGATCTAAGTTTGGTTCATGAAATTTGTTGGTCTTAGTTTGATTAAGATTGGCCCGTGGTATTGTTCCTGTGTTTTGCATATCGTACACGAATTTGTTTTACACAAATCGATTACCCTAATATTGACAATACGGATAGTCTCTTTAGTCTTGAAGTGTAAAACTATTAGTAAGGTTCCCAAAGTATGCTTTGCATTATACTATGAAAAAAGACACACACACAAAATAAGGTTTGGACATTTTATTTGTGTACAATACAAATGTATTTACATGTCACACTCCATAACTACAAGAACCAGAGACTACACATTGATAGAGAGTCTTGCAACCAATTCTTGATACTACACATGGGTAATGTCGTCGTGAGAATTCAGACTTGCACACCTTGCTCATGGAGCTAATTTTGACCCTAAGCTTAATCCTAACGCTGACCGAAATCCTAATCTTATCCCTAACCCTAACCCCAAACCTAATCCTAATGCTAACCCTAAAATTGTGACATTGGTCGCGTGAGTAGAAGTTGTGACAACGTCTGGACAGGTCGTTGTGACATTGGTCGCTTCGATAGAAGTTGTGACGTCGGCCGTGTCGGGGGAAGTTGTGACATCGGCAGGAGCGGAAGTTGTGATATTGGCCGTGTCGGCGGAAGTTATCACATCGGCCTTGTCGGCGGAAGTTGTGACATCGACAGGAGCGGAAGTTGTGACATCGGCCGTGTTGGCGGAATTTATCACATCGGCCGTGTCTGCGGACGTTGTCACATCGCCTGGGATGGCAGCAGAGAGAGGATGCGGAGCCTAGTGTACCACCTCTACGTGAGTGACTTTGTAGTTTGTGTAAGTATCTCGTCGTATTTTCTTTATGGAGAGAGACACACACACACGAGTTTCCGTCAGTGAGTTCAGTTTGTAAGTCTGCATCGTTTCGTCCATAACAGCAAACGTCTCGGCATTTACGTCTTGGAGAAGAGCCATACCCTGGTCGAATAAAGTCAGCCATATACATCGCTGTCTCGACAATGCACCTGCGCACCACGAAATGCATGTCAGAGGCAATGTAACCGTGTCGTTCGCATTGCAAATGTCTCCTATCGTCGATAATCATACGCTTCTTGCAGTATCTGCACTCGATCTAGAAGGGAGTATGCTGGCGTACATTGTTAATAAGGAGACCTCTGATCTTGATAACGGCATTGGCGTTTATCGTTGCTTCTAGAGTTGCCACGTCCACAACCTCTGGTTCCGACGGCCCGGAAGGACGGTTGATCACCGGCATGATGGGTCGGCTCGTCGGCTCGTTCTCGTCGCTCGAGTATGCTCCGTCACGAAGGCGGTAGTAGGGTGTCTTCAACATGATGTTAGCGATAGTGTCGTCGTAATACGAATGATGGTCCGACTGGCAGAGCGCCGCGCTTATATAGGAATATGAAAAATCACGTGACAACAACACGATTGATCAATCAGGACAGCACACGTCAGCACCTACGTCATTATCTCATTAACATAACTGATGTTGGAAGGCCTTCGATTAAAAATAAAAATTAATAAAACAGTTTCTGAACATAAGTTTATTATGTGTTTTATAGTTTTAAATTTATCCATCAGGGGGCGCTATTACCTAAAATGGTCCACTACCTATGTGACTTAAGAAAAGACACCATTGCGCAGGCGCAATGACCTATTTAACGAAGTCCTTGACCTATTTTTATAGCACTTTGACCTAGATATTTTAGTTAATGAAAATTGCACTTGGGGGAGGGTATTTTTTTATTTAATGAAAATTCCGACAGGCGGCGCTATTTTAGTACGTAACCTATCCGCCAGGGGGCTACATATGTTACCCTTGGCCTATATATGACGTCATTGGTCTTGCTCAAATCATAATCAATTGGTCCCCGCGGATTAACCTGACATACTACTCCCGGTCACTAAACCAGGGTTATGTAATAGACGTCATCACAGAGTTTCCGAGAGAAGCTGGACAGATGTAGCGCTCCAGTGTTTTTGCACAAGGTTTCGTGTTTTGACAGAAAGAAAAACAACTCAAGATGTAAGGTGGGTGGATTACACCAGGATTTAACTAACAGCAGATATATGTCATTATCTCTCAATACTTGCTGTTAAAGTGGTTTTTAAGTTGTCCGTGGGAGGTCAATTAATAGGTCTGTGTTGAAAGTTTGGGCAGAATACCCCCAGCACTTACAGATGTTGATGATATACACAGGTTGAATTCACGTTTTGGGGATGAAGAAGCACTATCTACACAATTGCATGGTTCCTAATCTAGTAATTAGCGTGAATCTTTAATACTCAATAGGAGATCATTGTATTGATATGTTCCCTGCTGAGATGTTGGCACAGTAGGCTGTGTGATGTGTCTGGTATCGCTATTCCCTTGGGAGTAGGGACAGCATGTTGACTGTCAATGAATAGACATTGAGTTTAGCAGGGTAGTTTCTACTGAAGGCCTATTAACGCCCTGTGTATTGAATAACTTATATATTTATAGGATAGGTTAGTAGAAGAGTGTTTAATCAATGCTTTAAGCAATAAGTTGATTTATAATTGTTGTTAGCAATTACACTTACTTGTAAATCTAGACATCACTCTAAGGCTAAGCCTCAGACTTAGAGTTATACCCCGCTGGCACTTAGACTAGGCCCTTAGACCAAGGTTTAGAGTAGGCCCTTTGTCTCAGGCCTTAGTCTAAGGGCCTCCATTTTCTTAATTTTACCTCTGCCCCCTAATTTTCAAATTTGTTTATCTCCACATTTTCAATTTCCTTATTTTTACCTCCACTTTCCACATTGTGATACACCCCTCCCCTACCAGCTGCCCACCATGTTCATACATTGACCATGATCACGTCACTGACCTGTCAGCTTCGAAATAATCTGTACGTACACCCGGCCTGGGCACAGTGCTGGGAGTGCACAGACAGCAGATGCTCGGCAAATGTCGAGTGGGTTTGTCCAGCCAAACGTCGTTGTCGCTCCCATTCATCCAAAACATGCCCCATATAAATGCGTCGGCTGTAATATTTCTTCTTCCTTTTAGCTTCCGCAACATTCTGTCGTTGTTGCTTGCGCGTTTCCTTTGTGATTTGGGTCTGTCTTCCATTGTAACTGTGATCCCATTGCAACCACGTGCGTTATGTTTACTTCCGGGGAAACACCTGGCGCCTCATGTCTACAGCGACCGTAATTGTAACAAAATCTTGGTCAAATCACAGCGCCACGTGGTGGGATAAATTATATACAGCCCCTTTAATAATGGTAAAGTGACTGCACTTACCTTATTAGATCTCTCTGCCGCTTTTGACATAATTGATCACAACATTCTCATTGAACGCATGTTTAAGTGGTATTGCACATGTGGCACAGTTCTAACCTGGTTTTCTTCATATCTAACTGATATATATCAAACTACAAAGATTGGGAACTGTTTTTGGGTGCACTGCATCATTTATTTGATGTTCCCCAGGGTTCTGTTCTTGGGCCTTTGGTTTTTACTTTGACACCACGCCACTAAGCTCTGTTTTACAAAGACCTAACTTGGATCATCATCTCTGCTGATGATACTACGATCTACATTTCGTTGGCTACTCCGGATACAAATCTCGCCCTCAACCAACTTAGTGATTGCCTTCAAGATATCTTCCACTTGATGACTGACAGCAAGTTGAAATTAAATGGGAATAAAACTTAATTGATAAGTAGTGGTACTCCAATAGTAAATTTGGTGGTTTTGTCCCTACGCGAATTTTTAATCAGTATATCACGCCAGCAACCTAGGTGCGAAATCTAGGAGTGATGTTTGATAGTAACTTCAATTTCCATATCTCAAATTTGTCGCTGCTATTTTTATCATATTCGTGATCTTCGCCGTATTCGCCGGTATATGTCATTTTCTGTTGCTAAGACTATTGCAACAGCGCTTGTTACCAGCAGACATGACTATTGCAATTCCCTCCTTTATAATATCGCTAGCAAGGATATCGCAAAACTTCAGCGCGTCCAAAATTGTCTAGCAAGAGTAGTTACAAGATCTCCTCGTATTTCTCGCTCTGTACCACTTTTGAAGTCTTTGCATTGGCTTCCTGTACAATGTCGTATAATGTTTAAGATCTATACCATTACATACCAGGCACTGTCCAATAAGCAACCATCTTATTTGCATTCATTGCTTATTCCAGTAAGAAAACCTATCCAGCTTCGATCATCTAGTTCTGACCTGCTTTTTGTTCCAAGAGTCAACACAAACATTGGAACTAGGGTTTTTCCTGTTGCAGCACCAACTCTTTGGAATATGCTACCTCTTAGAGTTACATCAGTTGAAAATATTAAAAAATTCGGTCGTCGTTTAAAAACTTATGTTTACAAAATTGCTTATCCACTATAGCTCCCTAGCGCCTTGACCTATCTGTTGACAACTGCAATACTGCTTATGGATTTTGAGATTGCCAATCCTTTTATTTTGATGCGCCTCTGAGCATGGTTTCCAAATATTTAGGCGCAATAGAAGTTATTTTATTATTATTATAAATTACACCTACTATAATAGGTTTGTTATGATTACTATGAACTTCAAAAAATATAGACTCAAATACATAAGGAATAAACATGGAAAGATCATCACGTTTAAACTAGGTCAAGTTTTCGTTAATAATAATATATATTCCAGGTCCACCGTGACCATCATCATTCGGTAGTCTTGTATAAAAAATATACTGTGGCACCCACTTATGTTGTATTGTTGGGAATCACGAATTTTAAATATTTCTGTTAAACCAATTATATCAAGTTTGAGGCTATTTGAATATGAATTAAAAATAAATTATTGTATAGAATCCCAACGTGCCTCTAAACTGCGGCAATGTATATAGCAGACTTACCTACCTAACAAACTTCCTGTCAGTAATCCATCTTCCCATTTACACTGATTTTCAGGAATACAGGCTTGCTGTCAGTTCCGTGTCAGAACCGTGTCAGACATTGTCCCGAAAAAAAACACCACTGTCAGTAATACATTAATACTGTGACTATAACGATAGTTGCACGCGTAAACATAATTGTCTCTAATAAATTATGAGGTGTTTTGAAGCGTTCAGTTAACAAGGTAAGGTAGATGTTCATAACCAGCATTGATGGAAATCAAACGTGAAGAAGCGTAACTGTAATGTAAATGAGTCTATGCACATTGTAATTCTGATTTTATGTAAATTTTAAAAACAGCATGCTGACTACAAAAACTTGACAAATAACAATGCATCACGTCATTCTCTATATGTGGTGTCATGAGGATTAATAATAGTAGCCGGTATACCTAGGGCCTGGCTACTGACTATAGTAGCTTGACTAGATCAAAGACAAAGTCATGCCGGGGGACGGCAAAACCATTACGTTACGTTAGTCATCGACATCGTCTAGAGTCGACTCTAGCCTACTCAACTCTAGACCTAGTATATAAGCCTATCCCTGTATTATAGGCTGTACATGATAGACTAAACTCAATAAATACACTAACTTAGTCTTTGTTACAGTCAGTTGGCCTAACACTACAAGTACAACACCCACTACTCTGTCACTAGTACTAGTCTAAGTCTAACGGCGTAGTCAGTACCTGCAATTATCCCGGCCACCAGTGTCAGTGACCATGTGAAATAGGAAAATAAATTTCGCGTATCCGGCAGTATGTAAAGCCCACCTCCTTCTTTAAACTTGGAAATACGGGCCATGTCTGCGTGCATGCTGTTATAAACGTTTGCAGTACACGTTTCTTCTTGGCTGGTACTGGTGCCGTTTCGATCCACGGCATCATTTCGTGCCGCGTGAATCGTGACTTCGTTTTGAGCCATGAGCGCGGAAATGCGAATTTGTCGTAACGCTCTTTCCTATTGGTCAGATTACGACCAGAAGCAGCGAATGAAAAACCATGTCACAAGAAGCAGCGTATATATGCTGCCACCTGTTAAATAAAGTGAAGCTAAATTTGAGGAGTACAGAAGTGATTGACGATCATTGTAACAACGAAAGAATCCGTAATATTTTCATCCCTTGCCGTAACACCGTAATTTTAGGTGTATTTCAGGAATGATTCCGGACAATCCGGAATGGTAGGCAGGTCTGATGTAGGAGATCGATATAAATTTATTATGACAGTGGAAAGCATTAGAAAATTCAATTGGTGTGAATTATTTGCAATCATTTGTATTTAAATAAAATGGAGAGTCATGATATGTGTCACCTTCATAATGATTAATATCACAGTACAACTTTCTAAAATAAAAATTTCCATTTATTTGGATCCGGTCAATATTAATAGCATCGTCCATTTACAGATATAATTGAGTATAGCATATTAATCCAATCTCCCTAGTCCGACGCCTTTACGTTACTACTAGAAGCAATATAAACACATATAAGTATTACTGTAAATACTTAAATGTGAACATCAATGATGTTTGCGATACAGAGGTTGGCGAGTGGAATTGTCAGCAGAATGTGCAAAAACATTAATATTGCAATGCTAAAATTTTAGTTTGAGGCAAATTGCACCAACATCCGACGCAAGCCACAGTTCGGCCAACATACACTACACATCCTTAATTGTTTTTTTTACAAAAGGGCCTGGTGAAGTAAACATTCAGTTGATATAATTATCATAACATAATGTGGACTACATTTTATGGTATGACTGACAAACGAAATATAATTTGGCACACGATGTCCGTCACATGCAGAAACATTACAAGACATTTGCTCTTTTACAAAAGCTCAGATAGGATTTTTATTGGTTATGCACTGAATTGTCATATTATCTGTCAGGAACATGTCGAAATGAATGTGTTAGAACATATTTTTATTTTTCATCCAAAATTGTAATGGGAACAATTTCCGTGGCCTGGCCCACACACACACATATGTATGTATGTATGTATATATACATATAGAGTATATATATATTTGTATGTATATATATATATATATATTTATATATCGTGTTTCTTAGTGATCATCTGAAAATTTCGATATCGATATAACACAACATTGCTTTCCTTTGGGAGAGGTGCGGTAAGATGCAGTTTCGTCTGGCGTCGGACATCGATATTCTATGCATCCTACCGATACTGTTAATATATATATTGATAACATCATATAAATGTTTCGACTTTGGGTAGAGGGCTTAAGGGAGAGAGGTTAAAGTAATTTCGCCTGATATCAAAATTCTGAGATGATCCCTTATTAATTTTGATTTAATCGTCAGCGGTACTTTATAGTTCACACATTATATGTGAGTGAATATTGTTGCAATTATAATTATAATCACCAACATTTCTATTGCGTACATACATTATAAAACGAACATAGAATGATAACAAATATATTAAGTAATTAACATGCATAATTTCAAAAATATCAAGATAATTAAACCTTTGTAATAGTTGTAATATGTGAAAGATTATTAAAATATTATATCATATAATAAAAAATAATTACATCAATATATTAATAAAGGCATATTCATAAGAAGTGTTCTACAGTACATACTAATGCACCCTCTGACAGCAGTACCCCCCAAGTGACTGTTTCAATGCAATTCAGCTTTAGTATTTTTAGAACTATCACCTTAGTAGCAATTAGTGTATGTTATCATTGGCGACAGCAACAATCGCATGGTCAGCGGGAACAACTTTAAGAATGTAAATATATATGTCGGTAACAACAGCATTCTGTTATTTAATCCGTGGTGGAAAGTAAGCTATTCTCATTTGTTATAATAAAACTAAACAGGTTATCCTAATATTATTTGTAACTTATAAATTACGCCATTAGTCAGAATCGACAAGAAACCGCTGGACGCGGTTGATAGAAATATATCGAAGTAGTTTCTTGATATGTAAATATGTCTAACAACAATAATAATAATAACAATAAATACAACAACAAATAACCAACAAATCGGATCATCAATCCATTCGAGGAAGAACGGGTCAGTGGGTTCCTTACACACTTGCCATCGTGGTGTATTTTATATAGAATTTTTAGGTAAAATAAAAAAGAATTGTAACTCATTATAAAGGTTTAACCTACCTCGATATGTGAATCAGGTATAACGATATGTCTGCATTTTGTGATCGGTGCACAACCTCTGAAATAAAAGACGCCCAGCGGCTGATTGTGATACCATTTACTTATGATATACGAAGCAAGTGGTTCGTTTAATTAATTTGCATTCTTCCAAAATAGTATTAATGTATAATTAAACAAATATTTGTTTGGTTGCTTATGTTGAATGTACGGCCCTAGGTCCGTATAGTGTTGTGTTAGAACCATAAACAAACAAACTGAACGTCAGATATGGTAGCTTGCAGAAGTGTTATCTATTGTGTTATAGTCTGTAGAGCCGGATCACGTTTCACCATTTCTAGCAGAATGTTTCGGCTGGGCCGAGTAGAAAATACGAATTGATTAATCTCACCGATCGTCCGGATCGTAGCAAAAATAGAACGTGTTCTAAACTGTACTCGTGCATGTGACTCGTGTGCGATTGACTCGACCAGATAATCACACGATGCGGTCTGGTCGCTTACGTGCTAGCCGGTTGGTTTCATCCGATACAATGTACCGCGTAATGTCGGCTTAATAGTAAACCGTGTTATATCTTCGTAAGGGCCACATATCTAATCTAGCTGTAATAAACCTAGCGTACGTATATTCAGTTTTTGCACTGAGGATACATTTTGTATCTCGCATTCCAAACATTCAGGGGTTCTCCAACGATTTCTTTAAAAAAACTATGTGTTTTATTGTTTTCCTTGTGAATTTCGGAGTCTTCCCGGGTTTAACAGTTCACACCGAACATTATGCTATTATTCGCAACATCGCGCGTAAAAAATCGATTGTGACGTATGCAAACCTCTACTTACTGGACACTTCAATTACGTGAACCGCTGCCGATGAGTTGAAGACGTTCTGCGTAGCTTGCGACAATTTATGTATCCAGCCTACATCGCGGTTTCCCTACGCCACAATCGATTTTTGCGTGTCAAGCTTTGCCAATGTTGTTAACGGTCATATACATGAATTGCATTACTATTGCAGCATGACCTCTCATAAGTTAAACATTATCGTATACAGTTGTCACTTTACTTCATGTTCCGGTAGAAATACTTGGGGAAACCGATTTCTGCGTGGTGTATAATCATTATAATCTTACCCGGGACAATGTTTTGTGGTTATTCCGTGGGTTGTGGTGAAGATCGACTTATGCTCGATGCATTCCCTAAAATCAAATATATACTACGTGGATACATTATAAGACATATGCTGTTATTACTGCAATTAGTGTTGTACGCATACCCTACTGTTCATAGTGCACGTTGATATTTAGCAAATGCCAATGAAGTATCTATCTTAATAATGTGGTGGCACTGCCCTGCCTACTACTCTTCATTCAATGTATCCTGACTATGTTACATATGTGGGAGATTTAATAAACAATGAAGTAAACAATATGTGGAATTGCTCGACACCAATATATTGTCATTCAACATAAGCAAACATCAAACCAGTATACAATTGTTGTTATGCAACGATATACAAGAAAGCAAATCAGGCACTCACAAACTGAAGGCCGTGTTATCGGAGACAAAATTGAAATTTCAAAGTTTGACCATGATTGAACATTTTAATGGAAAAATTGAATTGCTAACAATCCTATTGGCAATGTTAATCGACACCTGTTAATGAGTCAACACTACACAAGTGTCAATTCTGCGCATGTCCTATTGTATGGGGCAATATATATGATCAATTACACTTTGAACGGATACAAAAACGTTGCGGTCATCCAAAGTTGTTAAACTAACCATTAGCATATACAATTAATAATAGTATGCCAGCAGTTTAGTAGCATAACCTTTTGAAAACATAGTATTTAAATTACACGGACAACGCCATTGTGATAGAAAACCTGACACAGCTAATGATTATTTTTCCAAGTTTGCCGAACTGAGAACATTACTCGCCTCAATCAATCAGTAAATCAGTACAGCTGTATAATCAACTAACCGTTTTAATGATGTTTTCTCTCAGGTCTTTGGTAGTGTACTCCAAACAGCGAAACGCAGGAGTTTGTGGTGTTTGTGCACATGCGCTGTGTGCTGTTTAAATTAATCGATTATTTAAAGCCAGTTAAGATAATTGGGTGTGCTGAATGGAAGGTTCATGATGTTTTTTTTTTAAAGCAATGGGGTTTTCTATTCCAGTGAATAGTGTTGGGATCATATTCCATAAACGGATTGCCTTAGGCTTAGGGGCTATATAGTGGCCACGGTTTCTTGACTGTGTAAGTGTGTTAGAAAGCCTGGCGGGGGTTGATCTTGATAATGCTATTTAACATTTTATAAAATGTCATAGATTGTATGATAATGTGTCGTCGCTCAATAGTTGGCCATCCAAGGGTGGTTACTGGGTCTGCTGAGTTAGGTTGGCGTTTATGAGCATTTTAACAAATCTGGCAGCATATTGTTTTATTTTTTGCAATGTGCTTTATTTGGGTGGCAGTGACATGTGTGGGTTCCAAATGGGAGATCCATACTCGAGTTTTGACCGGATTAGCATGTTATAAGGTATTTCTTTGACTTCGGGTTTGCAGTGCCAAGGGTTCTTTTAATCATGCCTAGGAGTTTTGAGGATTTGGAAATTATATCGGTGATGTGACTTGCCCAGGGACCGAGGTTATAATGCCGTACTCGGTGCTCAGAATGTCATGCTCAAGCCTCGCTTTCACGCCATGTTCATACTCACGAAGGTTATAAAACTTTCTGAGCACGAAATCGTTCTCAGACTTGAGCATGAAATGTCTAAATTCTGAGTATGCTACGGACCTTACTCAACGACAACGCCGTACTCAAACAAACAAAGATGGCAGCTCACGTAGAAATTAGTCGAATTCGTTGTCCAAGTTCGATGTTGACGAGAAGTCAGCAGCTGGATATCAGCGTCCGAGTCGCTTCCGAGATGTAATCAATCCATTTGAAGAAGTGGTTCCACACGAAATTAGCGAAAGATTCCGTTTTATGCTTCAAACTGCACTGTTTACTGAACATTTTTCAAATCTAGCGGGAAACAAACACTATGACACAATGTTACAACGTTTACGTTTTGTGCACCTTTTACGACGACGGGACCGTTCGTTTATCGCTAGTGATTGGCGATACAATTTCACAATAAGCTGCCGATCGATTCGTACAAAATGTTTCTTCAAAACAGTTTCGCTTAGCTGGATGATTAATAAAGTACCAACCGAACATTAAGTCACACCAATACAACATATATACATTCACAATAAGACAAAATAAAATATCGGGACCATAACATTTACGTGTCAATACAGCCATGTTATATGCCACTGTCTCAATTTCAAACAGTAAATACTATATGTAACCTTTTTTTAAATTGGGAGCAATAGAATGTAATAAATAGTACAGATTAATTATATTATTTATATTGTCGTTTGTCTATATATAATAATAGAATAAACAAATGTTGAAGCTATTAGCCCATGCAAAGTTGATCGTATAATTCGTAGCCTTACCCAATGCTGGATGCCAGGATATTTCATTATTTTGCTACACAAGGCGGGGGCAAGGATAGGCTTTCTACACACGAAGTATGACCCCTTCCTTTGGAAGTTGACTATACACAAAATACGCAATGCATGGTGAATAAGCTGACAAATTAAATTCATGTAATAAATTATATATAGCATCAGCGCAATGGACACTCGTAAACTATTGTTTTCAAGGTGTACAATTAGACAATTAATATGATCATATTTACCAGGCAACCAAAAATTAACTAGTTTGAAATGACAAACGACTTATTGTTTATAACTTTCTAATAAATAGGGTCAACCATTTTTTTCTTCAAACTGAAGTTACACAAACTATGCCAATTATGAAAACAATGAAGTCTTCCTTTTGTGAGTGGAAGAGAGATGTACTAAAAAGCCATACAGAGGTTAAGGGTAATCTGACTGAGATTGTTATTGCATAAAGACAAGTACAGGACATATAACTTTGAGTGGGCAAACTATTTAGATACAACTAAAAGTGTTGCTATTGTACAGTTTGGCATGTATCCTTTTAAACGTATAGTTGTACACCAAAATATCATTACATTACTTTTGGCACTACTACAGTATTGTATATCATTATAATCATTACACTGATGAATACTACCGAGTACGTTATAATAAAGTATCATGAAATGTGGTTATAAATTAACTTCTGCAAAACTCTTGCACAATACTGTGTCATTTTTATCTAAAGTACAATGTACATTATTTATGTGTATGCATTTTCTTCATGTTTACACAAGTACAGTAATATTAATATATTTAGGTGTATCTTTATAAAAAAAAACGGTTATTTAATTGTATAACACGGATTTAGTTAAAAAATAAATAACCATTTTGAACTTTTTATTGAAACTGTTATCAAGTTATTATTAAATGCCACTGAATTGCATAACGCACGATTTTTTACACGCAACGATATATTATTAAAATTGGACGTGGGTTGAATTTCAGATTAGACTATGTTTGTTTCCCGAATCCTCCGGCACAGCAAATAAATAATGGCGGCTGCCTTACAAGTACTTTTCAAGACTTCTTACAATGTAACAATGTTTATGCCAAGAACATGAATTCAATAAATAACATGTGTGCTACCATGCCATGGCATAGGAAATAACAGTTGATCAGATTGACAAGATAACATAAGTTGTGACACAGGCTAGAATGCCAACTCAAAACGACGTGTGTACTTAAATAATATTATAAACAACGTAACATCATATATTCCCAATATTATATGGCAATCTGGTAACATCAACACCGTCGAGCCCGCGGTCATCGTACAGACATAATATGTCAATGAATGATACATTGATACAAAATAACAGAAACAATACACTTATACAGCGTGACCTAATGTTGCTAATGATTTTACGATATTTTATCTTTTGAATTGTCTTGAATCATGTTGGTTCCATCGTGCACAGTGAGGTACGTTCCATTAGTATTATTTTATCGGTGTTCCTCTGGGCATTTCACCACAAAATAAAAACATGTCACAAAGCCTGGCGAAGGTCTTCGCCTGTTATCGTTTTATAATCGGAAGTTGATGTCGTTTATAAATAAATGTAGGTTTGTTATCGTCGCCAACGAGAGAGTTCCATCTGGCCGCATGTATATTTGAATAAAACAGCGTCAGTGGCAGTGCGTCTACGGAGCTCTTTCTTTCGCTCTCGTACTCAACTCAAGACGGCGTACTCAGTTGAGCACGTACTCAAAACGTTTTATAATCACCGTGAGCACGGATTCTCCGGTGAGCATGAAATCTTGAGTCTGAGCATGGAGTTGAGTATGAGCACCGATTACTCTTTATAACCTCGGACCCAGGTTAATTTTGAATCAAATTTTACTCCGATATACGGATGGCAGAATACTTTAGCGAGTGGCATCCCGAAGAGTGAATACGAGTGTAGTCTGGGTTTAGTTTTGTTTGTTATTGGGAGGTGGGCACATTTAAAAATGCTAAATTTAATTTTCCCATTTGTCAGACTATGTCTGGAGTAGAAGAATGTCATGGTCGGTTTCGAGGGTGGTTTTACGATAAATAAGCTGTTGTTTGCAGAGGCGTATGGGAGATTGGATATTTTCGTTGATGTAGTTTATGTAGAATAGGAAGATGACTGGTCCTAGGACTGAGACTGAGGCATGTGGGACACCAGATGTAACATGTGTTGTGTCCGACAGAACTCCATTTAATGAGACTCGCTGTTCACGGTTTAACAAAAATGACTTGATCAAATTTTTTTGTGTTTCCAGTTATTCAGTAGGAGGCTAGTTTGGATAAGATTTGTGACCAGGTCCACCCAGGCTGCCATATTATACACTCTGCATTAGTAGCCACAGTAGTCCAGGAAACACTACAGTCGTTACAAGTGTAACGAAACGTCTGAATCGAATGGAGAACGAGAAACCAGTATCTGAGCGTGGCACGTGGAAGAAATCGAGCGAGGTGCTTATTGGTCAAGCATCGAGGGACGTGTCCCAATGTGTCAGCCGTCAGGTATTGTGATATTTCAGTTGAATCTCACTCTTTGAATAACTACTGAGTAAACCTATGGCATAATATTGCTAATTATAGTTGCAATTAGTCAGATTACATTAACTCTGTGTATATAGGCCCAATCAACTGGTTTTATTTCCAATGAGAGTTCTTCAATTGATAAACCTAAATAAATACAATGTTTACAGCGACCAGTTCCACAGTAACTGACCTCAATTAATATAAACAATTAAACTGTTATATTTCTTATATTTTCTTGACGTTTCAATAACAATAAATAAATACCGAATCGTAAATTAAGTATGCATCCATCTCGTAATAACCCTTGATTGAGTTACTAACCATACCTGAAGAGTTTTACTTGACTGTGGAGTCGCGATTTTAACGTGTTTTTGAAGTAGGTGGTCACCGCTGGCATAAGCACTTGCTGTGTGTGACAATACGTCGATTAATACAAAGATGGTGATGATTTATATTGGAACTATTTTGAGTGAGTGGGTGAGTGGGTGTGTGAGTACGTGAGTGAGTGAGTGAGTGAATGGGTGGGTGAGTGAGTGAGTGAGTGAGTGAGTGAGTGAGTGAGTGAGTGAGTGAGTGAGTGAGTGAGTGAGTGAGCGAGCGAGCGAGTGAGTGAGCGAGTGAGTATGTGTGTGCTTGCATATTTGTATTATTCTCGCAGCTACATGAAAACAATCTTAACAAAAATGAAACAGAAAAAAGTACATCTGCATAAATCACAACAACACCATTCACATAGATAGTCCATGAGCCAAGCCTGCAAATATTGAAGTTGATTCTCAAATTGAGGGACTAATTCGCACTATGATTTTCAGCTACACCGATATCTGAGGTGTCCGAAAATGGGTGATCGATATTTCAGAAGCGAACTTATTAATTTTGTTGATGCAATCTTTAAACATGGCTGCCATTTTAAAGCAGAAATCAAGCTATTCAAAACTAGTGTTTGTATCTAAAAATGACAATAAACGTACGTGTACGACAATATTCATATCATCTTTTTTATGATTATTATTGTCAAATATATAGGGGAAATATCTAGAAAAACGAAAAAAGGTATTTTTTTACTTCAGTTTTTGTAATGTAAAATAAATTATCAATTGTTTACTCTCGTATGAAACGGTATGCAATTAGCCACATTTCTGTCATTTTATATATTTTTGTACTACTTATGTTTTTTTGTCGGTACATCGAAACAAAAGTGTACCCCCATAAACGGGAACGATACCATACAGTCTACATTTCCCTCTTATGGCAAAACGACGAGCGGATTTACATGAAATTATGTGCGAAAAATACATGTATAAGTGTTACACAATTGTTATTGAAAAAATTATAAATAATAAGTTATGTATATGATCTATTAACATGATAACTACTTCACAAGTAGTGACAACATATAAATATTTTGTATACATTTCTGCCTTCAAATACAACTTAACTAAAATGTGTAAATCGAAATATCAAATTAGTGATTACTTATCTCTATCCACGTAATCTGTTTTTCAATGTCTATCCCCAATAACACCCTTTGCGGTATAACCCGTTGCTGCAGTAATCGATTGTAACAGCACTTTACTTTACCATGTGCTTCAGTACAGTTCTTACACGAAATAGCTAGGCATAACTTCTAGTCAACCAAGATCTTGTATGCAAAATACATATATGATGCCTCTAAACCCTCCATCATTACGTAAAATACCGTGAGGACGAGGTAATGATATTTCGAGGTAATGAAACTTCCGAAGTCGAGCATGTATTGGGCCTACTTTCCGTTCGTTCTGTTTATCATATCACCACCTAGAATGAAATAAATGGAAGATGAACGAATCTGGTGTGAATATTAAACGGAGAAATGTGGAATATGGAACAGCAACTTGTATAATTTGCAGCAAAACATCAGACATATCTGAGCTGAGCAAACCAAACGATTATTATGCATGGCCGACGCTATGCTAAGCAGCGGCCGTGCGACAGATTCACCCAATTGTGCAGCTAGCACAAGGCAGCCCGACTTAATGTTCGGACATTCAAATCCACTACGGCACTACCACAGGGCATGCAGATCAGAATTCATGCACAAAAAGTAATTGGAAAAATGTAAAGAGCAGTTGAGCAGTTCCTCAGTAGATATGCCCACAGACGATCGACAAGATATTAGCCCGCATGTAACAAGGGAAGAGTTTACGTCAGTGAGGGATATAGCAACTGCTCGGATGGATCTGAAGGTGCCGGCTCTGACTGCACGAGATATCGTTGCAGCTGAAGAGCATTACCATCGGTCTTGCTATACAGATTATACAAGGCCTAGACACAATAAACAATCACCCACAGAACGAAGTGTGCATGACGTTCAATACAACGTGAATGAAGAGTCTTCATTAAGAATCTTGTTTCAATACATCCGGAACGATGTATTTTCCAATCCGCGGATAGTGCGACCGGTTGATTTAACAATTCTCCAATAACATCAGCAGGAACAGGCGAGGTCAGCAGCTCTACAAAGATGAATCTTCCGCGGGAATTAGAGTCCGAGTTTGGTGACTCATTGATTGTTTTTAATGAAAATCGTCGCGTATATCTGATGCCAGACAATCTGTCAAAGTGCGCATTAGATGCAGAATGTATGCGTGTGAAGTCAAACATGGAAGCCTTTGAAAAAACCAAGAACGATGATATCATATTCACGCTGCCACAACAATACGAGAGCAGATACAAATGGTCCCCTCAACCAGCCGAACTAATTGCTGATAATGTTACTGTTCCGTAGTCTCTACATTATACATACATTTTTGCGGGTACTACTCGGTACAACTGAGTGTGATTCTGCTCGCGCTAACTGTGTGACATGATCAATAGCCCAGTATGTTATCACAGCGGTGAATGTTGGTGCTGTGAAAACATCGAAACACATTTTACTTCCGTGGGTTATCAAAACCATCACAGGCAATCAAAATCAAAATGTTGAATCGCCTCGGGCATGGGTGTTCGTATTCGGCTCTGGAAGAAATTGACACAGCGCTGTGCAGAGAATGTCTACTGTTGCTAAAACAAACAAGAAGCGATCAGATCAGTCATCGGAGAAATTGCTTCCAGTATACAGCGTTGGGAAAAGAGCAGACCACCTACAGTCAAACCAGGTGATTTATCTGGGACTCTTGCAGAAGCAGCACGAACAGCACAGCGGAGCAACCACTTGTGGATGTTGACTCGTTTGCTGGAACCATCTGATCAGACAATCAGCTCTTGGGTGGTATTCAACGTAATCACAAGGGATTATGTTCAGATGGAGAAGGATGTTGTGGGCTACTTGCCCACTATCAATATACCTGCAAAATAAATGTCCACTGTCCAAGAAATTCTACGCAACGCCTTGAGCATAATGTCTTCCCGTCAGCTTGAAAACGTTGCAGTTGTGCTTGATCAAGCTCTGTTCGCAAAGGCTATTGAAATAGCGTGTAAGCGTCCCAGCCAGTACGGGAAATTTTTTTTCATGATGGGCAATGTCCACACCATATGCAACTTCATCTCCAGCATTGGGAAACTGTTCGGAGATGCAGGACTTCATGATCTGGCAGTATAATCTGGTGCTATTGCCGAAGACTCCATCAACAAGGTCTCGCAAGGCAAGCAATACAACCGCGCTGTTCGTCTCCACAAGCTTGTGTACGAAGATTTGTTGCGGCTTTGAAGCTATGTTGTGGATTCCAGGAGTAGATAAAGTCTGATCAACCTGAGTTTTGTCAGAAGCTAACCACCATCACCCACATACTGCAGAGTATTCATGCGAATGCTAATTGACAACGAATTCTACGTCATCACCGTCGCTAGCTAGCACGGTCTGGATAACGTACATCGACATGGTGGATATTCTGCTTGGGTTGTTGCGTTGTGACAGAGAGGGCAAGTGGAATCTTCTCTTGGCATGAATCCGAAGAGTGATCCCCTGGTGCTGCTTCGCGTTTGGCAAGGTGAACTACGCAAGGTACATATATGTGTACTATGCACAGATGACACAGCTTGAACAAGAGAGTCCTGCCATATATCAGTATTTCTAACAAGGCACCTTTCCCGTGCAACTCAGACGAGGCAATCCATTCCGCCTAATCGCAGTAGATTAAACTACTGAAGAAACGGTCAACAAGGACACGCAAACTGCAGGATGAACAAAGGGTTTCAATCCTTTTCCAGGACCCAACACAGTTTAAGCATTCTGAGCTTGGGAGTACCCGCATTCAGAAGGACGAATCTGATTTCGAAGCAAATGTTCATCTTCTAGAGTACGACTGGACAAATCCGTTTGGGCAGGACCCTTCCGATCTCGTCAGTATTTCGACGGTTGTAGCTGCCACACCTGACGTCGCTGGTAACCTCCTACATGCGTTACAAAAAATGGGAAAAACTATACCAGATGTTTAAGGAACAGAATCTACAGGAAAGCAAAGATTTCTACGACCCTATCAAGAACATAAACTTAAAAATGTCTTGTGAAGGCAGGAAGAAATGTTATGAATTCAAACAAAGAAATAATCTTGAAGGCTGACAAAAGGTTGTTTGGCATCATTGTACTAATCTCAAAAAATAGGAAGCTTGTCATGTACGCTGTGTTTTCCCACTCTTTTGGGCCGTTGCCACGTTCACTGGCAAACGTTGACGGAACTTTGAAGAAAACCAACAAAGGTGCTCTTACGCAGCACCTGGAAAGTATGATGGACCCAGCAGATGATGTTCCTGAGCCACATACTACACTGATCGATGCAATGGCTCTCATACAGAAGCTACACGGAGAAAATCGCACTTTTGAAGAGTTATGCAACCACATTTTTTAAACATCGCTGCACGCCGGTCAACGAAGTAATCGCATTGATTGGATAATCGATGTGTACAGGAACCAGACGATCAAATCTGCTGAGCGTGTGATCCGCGGATCAGAGGAAAGTGTCACATTCAAGACAATAAGACCAGACCACAAATCAAAACGTGTAGACGTTTGTTAGCGAGCAGTGAAACAAAAAACAAGCTCAACAACTGGCGGAGTCATGGAGAGGAATCGAAAAGGGAGAAGTTTGGTGACTGAACAATGTTCGTCACATGTGAAGATAAATTATTCAAGCTTATTGTTCAGACGTGTGAGGAGGTCGAGGCCCTCAGATCTAACATTGAGGTAGCCGACACTCGTCTGCTGCTGCACACACATCACGCTGCACTGAAATACCAGTCCCTGGTTGTTGTAGCTGATGACACTGATGTGTTCATCATCTGCCGCATCTTCATCAGGCGCGGAACACGGTTACGCATCAGGATGATTGATGTCATGAAGGTGGCTGCCTCATTGGGGAGTGAAGTGTGTTCAGCACTGTCACTGGCTTCATTTTTGGACCGGATGCGACTCACTTAATGCCTTTCCAAGCTAAGGAAAGATGAAAGCTCTGAAAATTGTGCAACATAATCGAACGTTCCGAGAAGCGATCACCACTCTTGGGACATCGTGAACAATGCCACAGGAAGTGTTTGGCGAAATCCAAGATTTCACATGTCAGCTTTAGTGTAATAAAACGAAGGTCGCTGTCGCCAATGATCTTCGCTATCAGATGTTCAGTGCAAAGAAAGGTAACATCGAGACAATACAACTTCCGCCATGCGAGGACACGCCGCTGCAACATCTATAACGTGTCAATTACCAAGCTGCTATCTAGAGGCGCAGCCTAGGGAGCTCCCCGCTCATTCCCGATCCATTAGCAGGACACGGCTGGGCGTTAGACGAGAAAGTAGAGATCACAATCAAGTGGATGACAGGTCTGCCAGCCCCAGATGTCGTACTTGGTCTCATCTCGTGCCAATGTGCACGGGGTTGCCGCCAGACAGACTGCTCTTGTCTGCTAAATGGATTGAAATGCACCCCTGCATGTCAGCTGCAGAGATGCTCCAACATGGATGAAGAAAATGTTGCACAGGACTAGAGCGAATGCGAGTGTGACGATGATTAAAGTCAACATATGAAAAGGTAAGCGTAGTGCAAGTTTCATGCAAAATTGTGGATCCATACTTAAATTCATGAAATACACTGTGCACAATTCATCATGTCTTTCTCCGTGGGTGTTGGTGTTAGTGTTACACTTTAGTTAGGAACAATATGTTCGACACCGTAGTTAGGTAGTACTTAAAGGCTTGCGTGTTATGCAAATATGCAAAGCCGTGTTTCCGTAAGAGAGAAATGTAAACCGTATGGTAATGTTGCCTTAATGGTATACAGGCACCTGTTGCGGTCACGTTTTAGTTTCGATGTACTGACCACACTCAAAAGCAGTACATATGATTTATGGAATGATATGCATATTGTATATTCGATAAATATTCTTAGGAAAGTAAACAATGAAACAATTTCATTAAAACATATGTAAAACAGAAATAAAATAGTTGACTTTTTTGTATTTTACTTCAGATTTTCCCCTATGTGTTTGAACATAATGAACATGAAACAATTATATGAGTATTGTTGTACTCGGAATGCTATAGTAAATAACATTTCTTAAAACACCTTTAAGATCCAATCCCTAGATTTTGCCGCAGAGCACTACTTTTGAATAGCTTGACTTACTCTTTAAAATGGCAGCCAGGTTTAAAGATGGCGCCCAAAAATATATTAAGCTACGCTTGTGAAATGTTAGTCACCCATTTTTGGACTCCTCAGATATTGATGTTTCTGAAAATCTTAGTAGGAAGAATTCACTAAATTTGAGAATAAAATCTTCTCTCGCTTTTGAATTGTATATGCTAACGTTGGCACTGCAGGTGAAGTAGTTATCATGTTAATACATCATATGTATAAGTTATTGTTTTTATTTCTGACAATATAGTAGTGTAATGTATATACATATATGTATTCGCACACAATTTCATGCAAGCCTGCCGAACCGTTTTCCCGTAGGAAGGAAATGAAGACTGTATTGTAACGTTCCCGTTTACAGACATCAGATGGGGGATTACGTTTTTGTTTCGATTTTTTTTTATAACACACAGATACCGTACACAAGACATCTAAAAATACATTTTTACAGCAAATTGCATCAAGTTTCATAGGAAAACAAACAATCGATCATTTATGTCATTAAAACATTACAACAAACTCAAATAAAAACGTATCGTGGAAAAAAAACTTGGCATTTTTCTTGATATGTTCTCCTATGTCTTTGACAATAATGATCATAAAGCGTATTGCCGTACCCAATGTTTATTGTGAACAACACAGTTTTTAGATCCAATAGCTAGATTTGACTGCAAAACACTAGTTTTGAATAGCTTGATGTCCGCTTTAAAATGGCAGCCATATTTAAAGATGGCGTCAAAAAATGTCCATCACTCATTTTCAGACACCACATATATTTGTGTAACTGAAAATCATAGTGGGAATCAGTCCCTCAATTTGAGAATCAAATCTTGTCTGGCTCATGGAGTAAGAATAGTTCTACACGCAATGCTAAAACAACAGTGAATGTTATAAACATAAGTTACTGATATAGTTTATTATCACATCTATCTTGATGTTACAAATGCAAATTCCTGGCAGATATATTTAGTAGCAGACCAACACGAGAAGGAAGCGTTCAGCCACGCTACAATTACTGCGCGAATACCACATAATATCTACCACGGTCTATAGCAAGATATTCCTTTATACAATTGTCTAAAATTATAATATTTAAAGTTATGTTTAAGGCAATGGGATGCTCTCCGCTTACATCGAGGATGCAATAACAGGTTAAGAGTTAAAATAGCACAAACAAAATTACTCTTGTTTGTTTCTTTTATGACGGTCCTGAATGCAATACACTGATTAATATTATTTATATTGAAAACATACCTTCAAATAATCTATCGTAGCTGGTTTCAGAAGCGGAATTGTTTTGTTATCATACGTAACTAATATCGTAAACGGCTTGTCGAGGCTGCGACGTTTGATTGAGTGAGCTCGCTCCCTCTCCATGAAGTCAACCTGGAACAAACACGAAGTCGCATATATGATTTTTCCATATCTAAGACATCTGGAAACGATGAGGTAGGGTCGCTATCTGTTTTCGACTTATGCCGGTATCACTATTCTTTAAAACTATCGAAACGTGGGCGAACAATTCATAAGCAATGTTATCACCCGCTTTCTAATCATACTTACATCCACTGTCATGACCAATGTTATAAGGAATGTATTTTTGTCATATTAAATGCATTCCAGTAATATTCTCAAATGCACACATTAGCAATCTAATTATAAAAAAACGCTCACACACGCACGCACGCACAGACACACACACATACAACACACACACACACTCAACTCACACACACACACACACACACACACACACACACACACACACACACGCCTGTCTATTTTGTGGAAATTGTGAAATTTTACCTGACTATTTTGTGGAAATTATGGAGTTTCACGAATTCTACATGTCTATTTTGTGGAATAAATGGAATTTCAAGAATTCTTTCTGTCTACTTTTTGGAAAATTGACTGTATCTAGGTGACTTTGCATGTGTACCTTGCTGGATTTTGTGAGTTTGCTGAATGAAACCGTTGGTCTAAGTTTGGTTTGTGCAAATAATTGGTGTAAGTATGATTCGTGGAACTCACTGGTCTATTTTTTTGTTCGTGGAACTCGCTGGTCTTAGTTTGGTTCTTGGAACTCGCTGGTCTTAGTGTGGTTCTTGGAACTCGCTGGTCTAAGTTTTGTTCGTGGAACTCGCTGGTCTTAGTTTGGTTTTTGGAACTCGCTGGTCTTAGTTTGGTTCTTGGAACTCGCTGGTGTAGTTTTGTTAATGCAACTAGCTGCTCTATGTTTAGTGTTTAGTGCGTGCAACTAGCTGGTCTAAATTTAGTGTTTAGTTCGTGCAACTAACTTGTCTAAGTTTAGTTCGTGCAACTTGCTTGTCTAAGTTCAGTTCGTGCAACTAGCTGGTCTAGGTTTGGGGTTTCGTTCGATCACTGGTATAAAGTTTCGTTCATTGCACCTCGCTTGTCTAAGTTTTGTTAGTGCAACTCTTTGGTCTAAGTTTGGTTCGGGCAACTTGCATTTTATAAAGTTAGGACTTAGACATTTTTTATAGTTGGTAGGACTTACAAATTTAGGAATTATAAAATGTTTATAAAGTTGAGCCTTAGAATTGTTTTTATAGTTGGCGGGACTTAGAAATTTTTCATAGTTGCGACTTAGTAATGTTTATATAGTTGGGACTTAGAAAATGTTGATCAAGTTGAGACTGATAATTTTTTCATAATTGCTATAAAGTCAGTAGGTGGCGCTTCTTGGTAGGTCAATATACGAACTGGTTACGCCAAGCTGACGTATAGAGTCACTAGGTGGCACTTCTGACTAGACCAATAGGTCAAATTATGACATGAATGATAGCTAAAACGATACAATTTATGCATAAGGGATACGTTCAATATGGTATATATTCTAATTGACAGCAGTTTCGATGCACGCGATACTCGCTTGTCTACTCCAGTACACTTGGCCAGTCCTACACTAAGAACGTCATTGAAAGAAATTATATACAGGCGCTAAAGTTCAAAAAGATGGCTAGCCGAATTACCACAAGTTGGACCGAACTACCACGCGTACTTATTTAATGACGTCATTTTCATTTAATTCCTGCCATTTTCACCAATTCCCCGTCATGAACAAAGCAAAACTGTATGCAAGCGCGTGATGTATAAATAACTATCGTACCTAGGCAGATAGCCGCCGTCAATTTGACTGATTTAATGTGAGAAGTTCCTATTTTATAATGATTGTAAGCTACACGTAGGTTTTATAAATATAGTCGGGTCTGTCAGCATGTGTAATGATCTACTGCATGACATGATTGACCCATTTTGTGTAGTTCTCCACATAAAAGAATAAAATTCTAACAGCGAATAAAGTATGTATTATTACCTATGTACTATAAAAAAGATAACGAAATATTATTATAATCAAAGTATATTTATTTGTGTCCCTTTTCGGTTGTGAATGCCAGGTTATGAATGTTAACATTATTCATAGCGGGAAATAAATGTTATACTTACACGTTATTGCCTATGTACTATACAATATTCATTAATATTAATATAATCAAACTATAATATTATTTTTGACCCTTTTCAGTTAGCAGTGCCAGGTTATGAATTTTAGTATTATTCATAGCGTGGATAGGACCCAAGATTTCTGCCGAAGAAGCACGAATGTAAGCACTACAGTACAGAAAAATAAAACAACGGTCTATGATTTAGTAACAAATGACTGTCGATTACTTGATTTTATAAATAGTAATATGTCTGCATGTTAAGTAGTTAGACATTTTTCTTAATTAAGCACTAAAGTCGACATCATTTGTGCATTGATGATTTTTTATTCAGAATGTGTTTTCCATACCGCAAGGTGCCATGTCGCACACTAATGAAAACTTTAATATGGGTGTCTTACCCTTACAACACATATATTCTTGTTGTCAGACATCCAAGAGAAAGTGTCAATATTATAAAATCTTGTGAGCCTTAACTGCATACAAACTTACTCTATTATTTGTTACACAGTCACTGTAAACTGTGTGCTACAATCTTTGTTTATTGACACGAGTTCTGCACCAATTTAAGTATACAAAATACTATGTATATTTTCATCAGTGCTCCACTTAAAAAGCACATCATGACGGTTCAACAGTGACAAGTGTAACGAAGCAAATAGTTCCAAATGTCTGGACCAAATCACTACCAGTTTGATCGATTTACTACGCGTACCTACGCAGATAGCCGTCAGTTTGACTGGTTTAGCATATAAGTTCTTATTTTATAATTTTCCATCTTTTTTAGCTCCTAAGTTTTAAAATGGGACAACATACCCGTATGTTCGTCCGACACATAGACCATTCGTTACCACTTTGATGGTAGCGGGCCTTCAATATAGTTCTTGCAAATGTCGCCAAACCGAATTACTACCTGTTTGACCAATTTACCATGCGTACTTATTTAATGACGTCATTTTCACAGAATTTTCACCATTTTTACTAATTTCCCGCCATTTTCCATGAAGCAAGCAAGTAATGTAAAAATAACTATGGTACCTACACAAATAGCCGTCAGTTTGACTGATATAGCAGAGAAGTTCCAATTTTATAACCATTATAAGCTATAAGTAGGTTTTAGAAATATATACGGGTCTGTCAGTATTTGTAATTACCTATTTCATGATATGATTGCCCTTATTCATAACGTCTATGATTTATGTTTTATAGTTCACTACATAGAACGTACGAATTTAAGCACTATTGTACGGAAATAATACTAAAGGTTTTATTCCAAGATGGTCGCTCTGTTCTAAAGAAAACGAGGCTTTAGGTACTGCTATAACATCATCCTATATGTATTCTACATTTAATATACAGTACTTCATATAAATAAGCATCCGTTTAATTAATAATGTTTTTTATTGTAAAGTACGCCTTATTATAACACCACTTTTAGACACATCGTCATCAAACAAATAAGGACTCAGCCCTTAAGGCTAAGCCTCGGTCTACGGGCCAAATGATGTTCGGTATATTTTGTTATTGTAGCCTTGGAGTGAAACTATATTTTGCCTTATTTATGTAGTTCAAATTACCCATTTTAGACCTATACATTATATTACTACTTCCCCTATCTTTTAACCTGGGAACGGGAACTACTTTTTGCTCTTGCTCTACTCATAATCATTCGACCTTTAAAAAAGCGACATATAATGCTACTGACATTTGTTAAATAGCATAGCATTTTAAATGACATGTTTTTGTTATGTAAACGTTATAATAATATGTGATAATTTTTACAGTACACCTTCTATTACATCTTTTTTTATAAATGAGGTAGCATATTTATAAGTAGGTTTGATATGTTGCGATAGAACAGGTATGTGCGTGTGAGAGAGAGAGAGAGAGAGAGAGAGAGAGAGAGAGAGAGAGAGAGAGAGAGAGAGAGAGAGAGAGAGAGAGAGAGAGAGAGAGAGAGAGAGAGAGACTGCTGATAAGTACAACTGCAAAGGTTGTTTTAACATAATTTGTTGTGCACATATTTGTGTGCGTATCAGAGATTTACAATGTAAACAACTGAACTTATTAAAGCTTTATCGAAATAGTCCCCATGCATCTGAGCAACTTATATTGTGGTCAATACCGAAATTCATGTTATCCTCTACATGTATGCCTCAAATTGAGTACAGTTGCAGGATGTTTAGAGAGCTATAATCAATGTGTTTCAAGTTTATTTTTGTATTACTCACACCCGCCTACTAGTAGACATAGCATACGCATAACATGAACAATTACATGTAAAACATTGTGTTAAAAAACATGATGTTTTGTCTTGTTAATAAACTAATAAAACATATCATGCTATTTTATGACATTTTTTTTACATAAGTTTGATCCTATTGGATCTGATGTGCTGATTTTATTCTAAACAAATGACGGTGATACATTGTAAATGGAAATATGCTGTTGCAGATAAAGTGTCATTCAAAAATAAAATGGGTTATAGTTATTTTGTTTTACAAATTACACTAAAATTGCAGCAGTTTTCTTGCTAATTTAAGTCATCAGTATTATTTGTATCCCATCTTGAAGCAATTTTCAGCTAACAGCTGTATACACATACTCACGCACTATGAACTGTGCTGTCACTGTCTGTGAGAGTTTGACACCTTGGTGTCAATTTTAGGATCCTTTGGCCACGTGCTGTATATTGCCCCAGTGACACCTCTATTGTCACATAGTCGTAGACAATCCTGTGGATGTGCTGTAATTTTAGACCCTCCCAGCAAGTGGTCCACGTATTTGACCTTATGCAGAAAGTAAGACAGGACAGTTAATTTTGTTCTCACTTGCCACGCCTGATGACGAAAAATTCAGTAAAAGGCTTCATTGATCGAAAAATAATAACAATAATATTGGTTCAAAGGTTCACCCCTAGTAGGTATGCTTTATAAATTAATTCAATTTTTACCTGACTATATATTAAACAATCTGCATTGCATATTAATTCTCACCCATCTGCAGTACTACGCCCTAATTTGGGCAAATACTTATACATCAAGAATAAATAAACTTAATATTTTACAAAAAAAGGCAATCAGAATAATTACCAAATATCATTACCTTGCCCAGACGGATAATGTATTCAAGTAAACCAACTTACTAAAACTAAATGACATATATACAAATATCAGCTGGGTGTGTTGATGTACCAATTTAATAATCATATTATGCTTCCAACCTGTATGTTATACCTATTTAATGAAAAATATTGATATACATAGACATAGCATCAGAATGCACACATATTATTTTATACCTCTGGTTAGAACTAACAATAACATGAATAAATTATATGTTAGATACATGGGTTCACATTTATGGAATTATCTGAAAACTTAAATTAAACAGTCAATGGCAGTATACCAATTCAACAAGAAATATGTATCAAGAAATGTTACTAATTCCAGTAATATCAAAATGTTTAATTTTAATAATGTTTGATTCTTGAATTGTTTGTGTATATTAAATATTCACTGGTTAAGCAGTTGTACAGTTAAAATGTTCAAAAGTTATATTGTTTAGGCATTTACTAGTTAAGTAATTGTATTCTCATTAATTATTTTTTAAATTGACATTAACTGTTTAACATTAAATTTGTTTTTGTCATGGGTGGTTCCACTATAAGTCCTTGCAGGTTTCTTAGAAATGTCCTTAGTTGTACTACACTACTATACTGTATTACTCTGTCTTGTATCTTTGCAACTTAAATAAACATTATTATTATGTCAAGAAAAGAAAAGCACAGCACAAATTCGCTAAGCACGTATGACAACCTTAATTAGGGCTATTGTTAACAAACTTTTCTTTTTATCAATTGTTAAATATTATTTTGTCCATTAAAGATAATTATGCCATACTATTTACACCACTAGTTACCAATTGTGTATCATATTATCTATTGTATTATACTTAAATATGTGTTCTACCATTGTTTTATTATTTGCCTCATTTTCCCCTCATGAAGACAGTCATCTGCTTTTGTGTTGGTTTTCTTATTTCAGTAAAACCCTGATATATCAACAACAAGCTGGCCTATGCATCATTTTGGAATTTTAAATTCATCGATCGGCGGGTCGAAATAGTTGTTTGTATGGACATGCAAAATCGAGTGATGTCAGTGCTGCGAGATGCAGTTTTTCGTCGTGCTTTGTTATCACTATATATGATAGTATGTGAACAAAGCTGTATTCGATGCTGATTAATAAGTGCCGTTTCATTCAGACGTGCTTCTTTTGGCTCCTACCAAGCAAGACTTACCAGTGCTCAACTGCATTGATTTTCCCTACTGGTCATTGGACTTTGCTAAACGACAAGCTCTCTATCAAATGAATGACTGACTCCCTTTCTCCACATACTACCCTCCTTGTTGCAAGCTGCAAATGTGTCTAAGTACACTGTTCAAACATACAGTGCACATCATGTGTGTAGTGTGCACAGTTTTGTTTGCTTGTCAATGTCAGAATGTATGAACAACACTGATACACTGAGACTAGCCAAAACTAATTGAGGAGGTATGGTATGAACATATGCCACGTAGGGGGACGAAAACAGTCATGAATAGCAGCATTAAAGGGATACGTTCTTATCCCTGCTAGTTGCTAGACTGAATTTGAGGTGTAGACCTAGTTTAAGCAAAAATGGATTATGCTATTAGCTAATAGAAAGTGGTTATATTTGAGATGTATTTACAAAACTTTATGATGCATGGTTCAGCGTATTTTTTCCAAACCCTATATAGGTTATTTCATCCATGGATATTGGTATGTACTTAATATGTAATAAACACTGAGAGTTCACTTGGCATTGTCTCTTGTTGAAACTTACCCATTTTTGTTATTGTAAATAAGTGTGTTTAAACAAATGTTTCTGTAAATGACCTTTCAATGTATTAGTTAATAAATTGCAAAATGTTTCTCTAACTGACGTTTCAATGCAGGAGTTAATAAAGCTGATATGTTGACTCTCTGAAATTGTCTAATGTTTTACAGTTTCTATTTAATTTATTAATGTCTTATCTGATGACTCTTCATTTGTCTGTAGATTTGACCATGTATTAAAATCCGTGCTTACAATAAGATTTCCATTTCCTTGAACGCAAATTCCGTAGGTTTGCACAAGCCGTATTTCAAGTACACATTAGTTGTACTGATCAACAGTAAGACACCTTATTCAAATGCCAATCATTTAATTTACTATGATGCTACTACTACTACTACTACTACTACTACTACTACTACTAGTATACAATAAATGTGTCCAATATGTTTCATCAAATGCAGATGTCAACATTGTTTTAACTATAAAGTACTGCACCGTAGAGATAACATCATTATGAAATATAACGGGTGTCCGATTCATAGCTGTGTCGTCGAACTTAGTCTTAGTTCGTACGACGTCTAATTTCTGAGCAACTTGCCTGGTTTTCAGTGTTTTTGCTTGATTCTGCCTGGAATTGGTTAAAGTGTATACATAGTTCGCACTTTATATCGTCAATACGCCTAGTTGGCCTACCAATGCTACCACAATACTTATTCCGTGTAAACATTGTTCGGTTCATATATATATATGTTAGCTACACTACATCATTGTAAAGGTGCACGAAATTGCGCAGGTGAACTTTTGTCTTCGTACCTCATTCACGTTGAGGAAAACGTCTTCTACTAAAAAATGACACAATGACGGGCAACACAGCTCTGCCTCTTCTGCCAACACCACGGGCGCTCGCGTCGTTCTCGCTGTTTCCGTTCTATATATAATAATATAAATGTGTGCAACTGTAGGCCCGTAGGCGTAGGCGTAGCCGCCGCAGCCTCGTAGCGGTGGCAGCAACCCCAAGCCACTTGCTCACCTTTTATGCTCCGTCGCGACGCCAACTCCGATTATGAATATATCAAATACATATTCCGACTATTGTGTTCACAATACCAACTTTTCGTAACAAACGAATTGGCATTTATTACAAATGAAGTGTTTTAATGAGTCGCGCATACGTTTCAACATGCTGAGTGTGATGATAGCGGCACACCTTCTTTGCGTATTATTCGCCCCCTATATAAATGCAGTCGCGCGCCAAGAGACGCTTTCCAGTTCAAACCCCAATTTGTTGTTAGATATTTGAATAACGTGTGAAGGTGTGTTGTCACATAAGAAGACGGCGTGGTTCGCGTTACAATGTTGTCTTTGTACAAGACCCCTACCTGCAATGATGACCCTGCATGAGAGGACTTGCAAGTTGGGGTTAAACTTTTAAACTGGCACAAATTCTGAGTTACACTGACTTAGTCTTAGACTGTCTTAAGACTTAAGTTAAGCACAATGTTGGGCAGGTTATTTACTTTTTTATTTAATGCCGCAAAGAATTCTTACCGAGAAGTCGGAACGTAACTTCATTTCTATGCACATGTTTTATTTTCCGGGTTAACTTTGCATTTAAATTTTCACTTAATTTTTCATTCTTGATTCTAAGATTACGCTTTACTTTTACTAAGTTTTAGAAAACCCAACATGCAATTTTATTTATTTGTTACCTTTCCACTTTTGTTGAGACCACGTTGGAGATCATCCTCCCCGGCTGCCACCGCGTTCAACGTAATGAAGAGGAATATCAAACTGAATCCAACGATCCACATGCTTTAAGACTGTAGTCAAAGTGTAACATCAGTTCAAATGTAACCCGTTCCTTGGCCGTTCTGCCCAAGGAGCCTCTGTTTGGACAGGAGGCGTCACTGAGCGAGAAAATGGCAGTCTACACTGAATGTTTTTGTCCGCCATTCGGGAGGCAAGCGCATGTGCCTGCGGGACCACAGCGCGCGATGTTAGCGTATTTGATCAGTTACCTCATTTCATCAGAATAATCACCAAGCTGTCATGCGTCGTATAAAATGAAAGGTATTAAAGTAATCCTTGAAGTTTATCACCTATCACAAATATTGAAATTTGCACACAAAACGTTGCAATTATTAATTTTATTGAACCAACTGAATTTCGTCGTGTTTTATCAGAATAATCATAAGGCTGTACCACTTTTTATATATTTAACATTTTGAGGTTATCATTAAAAATGTTGAGCAATGATAATGCAAAGAACTGCATTTTCTGCACGCGTCTGGTCTGGCTTCGCGTAACTCCAGAATGGCGGACGAATTGCTTATGTACTTTCCTCGAACAATGTAGATAGCGCGCGCTGCACCGTCTTCTATTGATATACGGTCTTTGGTTCTGCCTATGTCACGCGATTGTGGTGTCGCGCGCGCACTGGCTACGTTTTGTCTTTTGATGCGATAGTTAACGAGATCATACTCTTCGGGACCCACCTGGTTGGCCGGAATTGTCGCTCATTCAATTAGAGGCATGGCGTTTTCATTACAATTTTGCGTAAACTACACCCGACGATATGTTAAATGTCAAGGAAAATCAACCGGATCAGTAGACTGCAGCCGGGTGCCAAGTTTCTCATACAACGACGACGAGAAAGACAAACGTTATAAGTTAATTGTGTGTCGCCTGTGAAATTGTATCCGCTCACGGCCGGCCTCCGCTCACTCGATCGGTTGTAAAAAAGTGAGTTCTTATATAGCGCAGCATCCAATCTTCAGGACTGTTCAAAGCGCTTTACATTTTATTCCCTGGCAGACCTGTTCAATCGAACACCATCTCGACTTCTATGGGAAACATTCAGTCATGCTGCAATTAATGCGCGACGACTCTTCGTACACAAATAACCACCACTGTCTATAGCCAAGTACTCATTTATACAGCTGAGTGAACTGAAGCAATGTAGAGTAAACGAACTTGCCCAAGGTTCAACTCCGCCGTACATGATTCGAACCCGCGTTCTCTCAGTCGAGAGTCCAGAGCTCTTACCGCTGCGCTACTGTGCTACAGTAGTCTAATTATTTATATTTTGTTTATTTAAATTGTTTTGACCTGCACAGCTGTGGTTAATTTGTGTATTTATTATATATTTTTTCTGTCTGAGTGAAACAAATAATAATTGTATTACTGTTATAGAATATGTTTAGTCACTTACTCGTTTTCTGTCCTATCTCAGTTTCTGCTCCATCTGAGATCTCGCAAGATTTCGCCGGTAATCCATTTGAATACAAGCGTGTTTGCGAGACCAAGCGTCAGAGCACCTAGCAGCAAAATCGAACAAGATTAAATAATCCATGAAAATGCTGCCGTTTCACGTTGATGGAAACATGTTTAGATGTATAACACAATATTGAATGCGTGTATAACATAAATACCCAGAGTAAAATCACCGTTGTAAATTTGCTGGAAATTATTTTCATCGTCTAGTGGTGCGAGTTCTCGGACTGCCCACGAGAAATGTAATTGTCTTATATGGAAGATGTATGCCAAGCCTGTGTTGTCAACAAGTTAGAATAACACAGAATGCTCTTTATTATAAAATAGGAAACGCATTAGTTTTAGCTAATATCACAACTTCACTGCAACATATTTTGCAAGTATTTAAACATGAAGTTTTATTATAAATGCTTTTCTGTGAATCACTACAATTGTTAGATCCGATATTTTCTTCATTAAAATACTTATACCTGGAAATTACGTTAGCAGCTCATATATTTAATTTGTAAATAGTTAAGATATTTAATAACACTGCTTTTTCATTAATTACATTTTATTAACATAACGTGTAATATAAATAAATTGCAGGCACTACGTCAGGTATGCACAGCACAATAACTGCGGGCATTGCAATGCGTATGACCATCAGATTGCTAATAAATACTTTCTTTTATATAAATGAAATGTCTTCTTTGTAATTCAATACCTTCAATTTTCAGAAATATTAATTACAAATTAGCTTCAGCAGTTTATAATGTACGCATATATTTACATTAATCATGCCATGAAAGTTATCGACGACGCTGTGAAGTTTACGCATTAAACTCATTTATTGCCATCTACGGCTTGCCATGTCCATCAGGCAAAACCCGAGTGCTTCCGTTTGTTGCGTGAAGCGATTATCGTCTTACAAATAGTGTAAGTATTTCACTAAAAGCAACTCATTTGACACTTTGCTTGCATGCCATTGATTAAATAAATGGTTTTCATTGATAATATTGATACGTTGCTGAAAGATTTCAGAAATTGTTGGCGAAAACTAAACTGCATATTGTGGTTCCGTAAGGCAGAAAGTGAGAAACCGAGTGATCCAGTATTCTCTTAAAATCCCATATGTAAAGATGCTCTATATCCATAAATAACGCACATTGAACAAATACATAGTTAAATTATGTTTACGATTGTCCACATACAACTGTGCCTTGGCTTCGGTCATTGTAGACTTTATAATGGCAAACATGTATCATGCCACGACTGACAATGACACAGTTTTGTTGTTCCGGTACAACCATTATTCAATCAAAGTCTAAATTACTGCGATATGCAAACAATTTGAAAATCATAACTTACCTGCATAGTAGTTCCCACCTTCTGGATGACCTTTCGTTGGGTGGAAACCTATGTAATTTATAACGGAGGTTTCTGTTGTGGCAGTTACACCCGTATGCGAAACAATACATAGTCATAGGCATAGCTCGTTCGCGTCGTTGGGGACTGGATCATCAATAAAAAGTTCAAAATAGCATACAACCAATATGGCGGCAGACGAGACTTGTGTGCCCTGTAAGGCGTGTCTCGCGCCACGTTTTCGTTTCGGAGACATTTGGAGACAACGACTCCATTATCTTTAGATTAAAAGATGGGATTGTGCTTTGTTTTCGGCTGTAACCATCGCAGCGTCCTCAAACAGTGCTCTTTCTTTCATTTTACGAACAGTGACCATCAACGGAAGCAGTAAGCAAAACTTTGCAGGTAAGAATGATCAAGATACTCTTGCACATTCTTCTTTTTGCGATCAGTTTGTTGCGTTTGTTTACTGCCTATACTTGCAGAGTGTTGTCCAACGATCTGAATTCCCCACTAAATCCATAGGCGTATTGACATCCTTAAGACTACGAGCGTAGGCTTTCCTTCCACCGGTTCAAACGACTTCCGCTTTCTCAGCACGTCGTTCAAGAGATCTACGAAGTTTTTACCGGCTACCGCCTTGTTTCTGTACACCATCTCGCCACGATCGTTCCAAATTACGGCGCCTTTTATTTTATTGAGAATTCGCTGTGCGTTTTGCTTGATAGTTTTAGGAACGCTGTTGATTAAATAAATGCTGTTAATTAAATTTCGATGCTTTCATTTTCGATGATTTCATTTTCGTTAGCAAGTTGTACTTTGTTTTCAACTCTTGACAACTGGGATACTGCTTATGAATATGAGATTGACCAATTATTTTGTTTTGATGCGACTCTGAGCTTGGTTTCCAAGGATTTAGGCGCAATAGAAGTTGTCTTATTATTAGTACTATTATCTTCACTGAGAATTTTGTGAATGGTCAAAAGCGGGGGTTCCTGCATAGGTTTGACGGAAAATTCGTTGTATCGACTCTACACCTAGTTATAAAACACAACCTTTCTCTCTCATCTATATCACTTTGTTCTAATTTATATCGCATTTCGTCGTCGAGTAGTCGCAAGACACTTTCGATAGGATTGGTCGAAGGACGTTGCAGTTGAATGTAGTCGAAAATACGTGTATCGACCAGACCATTTTGTTTGTATGCTCCATGGTCACCTCTTGCAATCTGGGCGTTGGAACGGTGCGAAGGAAAGTGATGGTGTGTGCTTGTTGGTAACCATGGGGTAGGTGTTTACGGTTCAAATATAACGAACAAAATTAAGCGCCGGATGAATTTTATGCAATGAAACATGAACTCGTGCTCCCTTTTTACCTGTCTATTTGCTCCCAAGCTCACATATTATCTGTCTATTTGCTCCATTGCTCCCCGTTAACCTGTCTGTTACCTCCATGGGTCCGATTTTATATGTTCGTGTAAATCGTTGGTCTAAGTTTGCTTACCCGCGTTGCCACGTAACGACATTAGGTGGCCTTTCTCGGTAGGTCAATAAGTCAAACTTTGACAAGAGACTCGCCGGACGCCGCGTGCCGGCGCGACCACGGCGTCGAAGATCACAGCTCGATAGATAGAACGGCACCGAACACAGCGTGATCCGCCTATGAAGTTGGTAAGTTTGGTACATGGATCTCGCTACTCTAAGTTTCGTTCGTGCAAGTCGCTGGTCTGAGTATAAGTTCCGACTAGTACATTTTACTCATTAGATGGCGCCACCACGTAACGTAGTACTCCAGTGTTACACTAGGTGGAAATACCGTCACACCTAAAATCATGTGACTGTAAAGGCTGCTACTACAGTTCTATCAGTCCCGGAAGTGTGTCGAAGAATAGATATATGGCGTCCGCGGTAGATGGCGTTAATCTAAATAGTTATATTGGTGTCCGTTGTCTGGCGCCGGAAGTTGCCTATGTCTCATGGCCGCGCCCACTGTTCGTTGGACAAACATGTTACAAATACGGACTAGTTATTCCAAAGTGACATATAAAGTCAGTAAGTCGCGCTTCTCGGTAGGTCATTAACTCAAACTATGATATGAAAGTCACCGGACGCCACTTGTCGGCGCGACCACGGTGTCGAAGACCACAATTCGATAGATAGAAGGGTGCCCGACACAAGCTGAGCCGTTTCCTCGTCTGTTGTCTCGTCTTTTGACCCGTCTGTTATCTCGTTCGTTGTCTCATCCGATGTTTCATCTGTTGTTGCCTGTTATCTCACCCGTTGTCTCGTCTGTTATCTCGACTGTTGTTTCGTCCATTGTCCAATCTGTTGTTTCCTGTTGTCTCGTCTGTTGTCTCGTCCGATGTCTCGTAAATTGTCCCATCTGTTGTTTCCTGTTGTCTCGACCATTGTCTCATCCAATATCTCGTACGTTGTGTTGGCCGTTGTCTCGTCTGTTGTCGTCTGTTATCTCGTCCGTTGTCTCGTGTGTTGTCGTCTGTTATGTCGTCCAATGTCTCGTCCTTTGTCCAGTCTGTTGTTTGCTGTTGTCTCGTCTGTTGTCTCGTCCCATTCTGTCTAGGTCAATAGGTCAAATTATTACATGAGTGATAGGAAAGACTATAAAATGTATATGTAAGGGATGCAAGTCAATATGTTCAATATACAAACATGTTACTTATGCGAACTGGCCACAACAAAACTAACAAACAAATTCACCGGCGAAATAAACTCTACAACTATGTTGTTTTTGTGCAGCTACTATATTATTGTTGCACACTGCGTGACTTTGTCTTTGGTGTCTGATTCCACCGAAATGAACTCTACGACTCTGCTGTTTTGTTGATGTTGTCCATCTACTGTATTACAGTTGTACACTGTGTGTTTGTTCTTATTGATAACAATGTTCAAAACTGTATATTATTTTATTATGGCAAACATATTGCTTTGCTGTTTCTACTTCATTTTAATACCTTCTGTCTACCATTTACATGGCTGACACCGTGAAAGAAAATTACCCACTCTCAAATTGTGATGATATGGAAAACATATTTGAAACCTACAAATTTACTTAACACAGCAGGTGTCATCTTGAGAAGGATGTCGATCCTGAAAATTATGATTACAACAACGTATAAACTTATAAATATTATACTGAAAAACAATTCAATAATGAACTAAATAGAAATTATGATGGCGGTCTGTCTTTGGTACATTTTAATGCTAGAAGTCTGAATACTAGCTTCTGTGAAATACAAGAGCTTCTCAAATTACTTAATGTAAAGTTTGATATTATAGCAATAAGCGAAACGTGGCTGAACAAGGACTCAACTCCTTTATATACGTTTGATGATTATGATGCTTTTCGTGTTGTTAGAGACAACAGAAAAGGTGGAGGTGTGGTGATGTATGTTAATAAGAAGTTAAATAGGCGATTATGCGAAACAAAGTTACTAATAGTTGATAACGTACTAGAATGTGTTACTGTTGAATGTGACATTAACCGACACAAAACTGCACTGGTTAGTTGTGTATATAGGTGCTCTGGGTCTAACATGGTTTTATTTAATGACAATATTGAACATTTGTTTAGTCGTATACGTTTCACCAAAATCATATATGCATGTAGTGATTTCAATATTGATTTGTTTAAATGTGACGGTCATATTGGAACCAAGCTATTTGTAGATTTTATGTACAGTCTTGGTCTATACCGTTTAATTAATAGACCTAGCAGAATTACTACTACCTCTGCAACCCGTATAGACAACACTTTTACTTCTGAACTTGAGTACAAGATTATAGTGGTCTATTGGTAAATTACGTCAGTGATATCATCTTCATGTATTTGCTCTGTGCCATTGTACAGTAAAACGTAATGTGAAAGAACATTCTAACAAGTGTATTCTAAAATTTCCAGATATCATAGAACTCAAAACATCATTATTTATGTACAAAGCTTACTACAGCTGTTTGCCACCAAATATTCAGTGTTTGTTTACTATACGGGAAACTGCATACTCAATGCGAGCTAATCATGACTTAGAACGACAGAGAGTCTGTTCTACCATGCGATCAATGTATCTTTGTGTAAATGGAGTGCAATTATGGAATTATCTACGTGATCATTTAAAAACTGCCAATACTATTACTGAATTTAAGCGTAAATGCAAGAAACTAAACAAAACATACACAAATGTAATCATGCCATTGAGGAAACTACAAAATGTGTAAAGATGAGTATTTATCACATACTTTAAATTTTGAATATGCACATATTCCATTACATGTTTTCAATTATTGTAGCTAGATGGTTAGATGAACAGCAAATTCGATTAATATAATATTTATGTATCAATATACATGTACGTATGTATGTGTATGTGTGTATATGTATGCATATATGTGTGTATATGTATGTATATGTGTGTATACATACAGGTATATAATTATATATAAATATATGTCAGGGGTAAATTTACACAAAAGTCAATGACTTCGTATTTACCCCCTTCAAACATTGTATATTCTCACTTGTATTATAGTTAAACGTGTTTGGTTGTCTTGTCTTGTATATATATTGTTATCAATGTTCTGAATAAACGTTCATTCATTCATTCGTTCACTAGGTGGTGCTTCTTGCTAGGTTAATAGGTCAAACAATGACAATTGTACAAGTCTACCGCGCTGAAACGCTTTTGAACTCGACGGTCGGCTTAATGGATGATGTAGCAGTATAGAAAAACTGTGAAGTATATAAAAGGAGCTGTTGTTAAGAACTAGCAACCGAACCACCATGATTTGAAAACAAAGTTAAGTGGCAGAGCTAAGTAGTATTGTTCCCAGTGCGACAAAAGTTTGAAGACCAAACAAGGACTGAAGCAGCATGTAGTTCTTCACACCGGACGCTATCCCTATTCGTGCCAATGCTGTGGTCATGGGTTTTTGGAAAGAAAAAAAAACAACCTAAGGGGTCACATGGTGAAGTACACCGGCATTAAGGAATTTGTCTGCCGCCTTTGTAAGAATGAGTTTAGCTATGGACGTACGCTGAAAGTACACGTGAAGAAATATCATGATGACTATTAGCTGAAGCCGCTTTAAAATTGTTTCTTCAAATATAGAAGACTAAAGAATATATAGTCGTTGTCGCTTTCATTTTTGTTTAAATAAAGGTGTTGCGTACCGCATGAATATATGGACTTTGTTGTTTGTCACCTTTCTTACCACCATTAGTCTTGTTATAGAAAAGCGCTATATTATGATCCGAAGGTCGTAGACCTGTATAGTAAAGGGAAGTAGGGCTAAGGTAGTGACCTTACTGGAAATGATGTTATTGTTGCCTTTCCTACCACACTAACTATTGTTATTGTAAAGCGTTATAATATGATAGGAAGGTTGTAGACCTGTATGGTAATGGAACAATTGCTGTCGGCCTTCAGTATCGAAAGACTAAAGCTTGTTCTAGTTGAAACCGGTTTCGAGGCATGCGGTACTATAGTAGTTGAAACAGTTTGAAGACAAACATTTACAAACAGCGTGATGGGATGGTCGTAGACCTGTATGGTAAGCAGAAAGGACATACTTTGACCTATTTTTCTAGTTCACTACTTATTCGTCAGGATTTGACGTATTTTATTGGTCTAAATGTATAGGCTAGAAGGGCGCTATACCTAAAAAATGGTCCACAACCTATGCGGCATAAGAAGATATACCTTTGCGCATGCGCATTGACCTATTTTTTTTGCCGTTGTTGACCTACTTAATAACGTCATTGACCTCGTTACATAGTTCACCATATAATCATCAAGGGCTGTTTGTCGTTCACCGCATAAGAAGGACACATTTAAGCACTACAGTACGGAAAAAAGATGAGGATTTGACGTGTTTTATAGTTCTAAATATATAGAGTAGGGACGCTATACCTGAAAAATGGTCCACCATCTATGCGACATGAGAAAATGCATCATTGTGCATGCGCAATGACATATTTATTGACGTCTTTGACCTATTTTTATAGTAAAAAGAAATGAGGCCCGAATTTAGGCAGTATTTATATTTAGTCACCCATTATACACCAGGGGCGCTATTAGTAGTTCATGACCTAGCCGCCAGGAGGTGCCATTTGACCTTGGTATTTGACCTTGTCATATATTTGACCTTGATATTTGACCTAGATATTTGTCTTTATTAATATTTTACCTTCCATCGGAAGTGACGTCATTTCCACATTCCACCGACTAATAACGGGTAACGGATAACGGATTTCACCTAGCGTAAGGAACGCGACATGCTATTGGCCCGTTCATAAAACTAAATGTTATTCACACTCAAGATAATTTCACTTCTCAACCCATTACAAGATCTGATCCGCTCGGACTCAGACAAATAGCAAGGAAGAATCTACATCATCCCCAGTATATGGAAAACTAGTCTCTTAATTACATATATAGATCGGGAATCTATTCTATTCCCAGAATACAGTGAGACAACCTCTTAATCATATATAATATACAGTCAGTTCACAGTATATAGTCATCTCACTGTAGATTAGTTGGTTCTAACAGCAATATATAATACTAAATTTTCAATTCCCTACATACACCGCTCTCATTCCGTTAGCCCGACTTGGCTAGTTCGTCACGAGATCACATAAAATCACACTATGGCCGTTCGTCGGAAGTGTCCGTCTCGTTGCCGCACGCCGTACGCGCTCCCGTTGACCCACCAGCTCGCTGACCCGGCTCGGCAGACCGATTGCCGGAAGTGTCATTCCCGCTGTCCGCCGCCCCGATCGCCGTCGCGCGCTCGCCCGGTCACGTTGACACGGCTGCCTCGCTTCACGATATCTCGTTTCGTCGGTCTGCAGTCGACGCCCGTCCTCGATACGCATCGTCTGCACGAATCTTTGCCACGCGCTCGCAACGTATCTTCGGCACACGCCCGCGGCACACGTCCGCGCCTTCTCGGCCCTCTACGCAGAGTTGTCGCTGGCCATTGGCTCTTCTTCTCCGTTGTGTAGAGACCCCGGTCTGCACTCTTGCAGACGCCTCCATACGTACACTTTTATAATGGGAAGAAAATTGTGTTCAACTACCTGACTGAGCTGTTCAATGAAATACCGTATCGACTTCTCTGGGAAGCGTTCAGCCACTTTGCAATTAATGCGCGAAGAATATTCGTACACAAAAATCCACCACTGTCTATAGCCAGGTACTCATACAGACAACTGAGTGAACTGAAGCAATATAGATTAAACAAAGTTGTCCAAAGTTCGACCCCGCCGCTCAGGATTCGAACCCGGGTTCTCTCAGTCGAGAGTCCGAAGCTCTTAACGCTACGCTACAGCGGTCCACAACAAGAACAGCACTATCATCTCTTAAGTAGTACATTAAGATTGCCCCATAATTGCCTAGATTAATATATAAGTTTATGTAAATATATATATGTATATATACATACATGTATATAGAATTGGCAGATTTAGCTGAAACGGCACTACGTCATATGCCGTAGTTGATACCATCTGTTTGTTCACATTTCCATTCGCGTTCGTCATATAGATACTATGTGGTTGATATGTCGAATAAAACAGCAGTCTATGACCATCTAGAAACATACAGCCTCCTTTTAAAGGTTTGATAAATATTGTTAAATATGCGTTTAACAATTGTGTACGGATGGAGAGACACGTTTCGTTGATGTGATGAATAGCCAAATAATATATTAGTGGGGGAAAGCATCAATTATCGTTTTATTTGCATTAACAATATTATTTCGAATTAATATTTTGACGAGTGTTCTTGGATTATATTGTATAATATCTAAATAAATAAATATATTGTATAAACATCTAACTTTTATGCCGATACGTTTGCAGTAAATATAGTTATTCAATTAAAAAATAATCCTACAAAATGTCATACCTTAGCTATAAATGGACCGTTGCTAAGGTAGAATTGTGGACGACTATAATACTATGTTTTCTTATAACATGACTTCTCCGGGTGGACCATGTCCGTCACTCAAAAAAATTGCAGTAAGTTGATGAATGACGCAGGTATCATTGCAAAACTGAGATGTATCTAAGATGATTAACATAAAATCATACCGCTAACTTGCTATGCAGATATTCGTAGCGTATCTGCTGACGAAGCTCAAGGCTTCGTGTACTGGAGTGATTATGGCTACATCAAACAGGCAACATTGAATGGTTCCGATGTCAAAGTCATATTAAACACAGGCAAGTTGAATCAATTGTTCTTTAGTTGTTGTGATGCATTACATGTATCTACTAGCAACACCAATGTAAATAGTTCTTATATAGCGCAGTATCCAGTCCACAGGACTGCTCAAAGCGCTTTACACTTTACTCCCTGCCAGACTTGTGCAATCGAAAACCATATCGACTTCGCTGGGAAGCATACAGACATACAGACACTCTGCAATTAATGCGCGAACACTATTCGTACACAAGTATCCACCACTGTCTATAGCCAGGTATTCATTCACACAGCTAAGTGAAGTGGAGCAAAGTAGAGTGAACGAACTTGCCTAAGGTTCGACAGCGTAGCACTGTATTCGAAACAACGTATTAACTGTTTAATCATTGAACCAACCCCTCTACAGGGGTCACCCGCCTAATGCGACAAGCGTCTTCCATTTTCGGCTAGTTTACCACTCTACAACGGTAACAACGTCAACTTAGCGATCGAAAACCCCTGCTTAGGCAACACAATATCAGATGACGCTTGCCATATTTGCGTTCTAACTGGGCGCGTCGATATTATATTTGCTGAGTTTTTCGAAGAAACGATACAACAAATCGTCGATGTCACGCGTGACAGAGCCTATCGTGTCGTTACTGCTACCTGCTGGTCCACGTGTATCTCACGCACTAAACTATATATGTCCAACTGACGCTGAAGAGCTGCAGACGATCATCAAGTCCAGACCAACGAAATGCCGTTCACTTCATGTGCTACCTACATGGCTACTTAAAACTACTTTAATCGTTACGCTACCCACACTCTTCAACATTGTAAATGCATCACTAAACACGGGAGTGTTTCCTTGTTAACTGAAAACTGCCCTAGTGACACCGTTACTGAAGAAAACCTAACTTGACCAGGACGCACTGAAGAACTATCGTCCCGTCTCCAAATTCGCCTTGATAGGAAAGTTGATCGAGCAAGTCGTCCTCAAACGGATGAATCTGCACGTGGCAACGAATACGCTGCATGACGAAATGCAGTCGGCTTATAGATAACATCATTCCGCCGACGTATTGTTATGCTTGTTCTTCTTGACACGAGTGCAAAATTCGACATGATTAACATTGACGGATTGTTGAACACTCTGGTTTTACGATTCAACATCGGCGGTACGGCACTGGACTGGTTTAGATCATACGTGACCGAGAGATCTCAGTGTGTGACGATTTGTTCGTCTTCTTCAAACGCAATCCCCATCTACCATGGTGTACCTCAGGGTTTAGTACTAGATGTGATGTTCAACGTATATACGACACCCATTGCGGACGTCTGTAAGAAACACCAAATGCTTTACCACCGATTCGCTGGTGACATCCAGCTACATATCAGCTATAACCCTGCGATGTCTAGCCAACATGCAAACGTTAAGCAACTGCTCATCTAGTGGATCACCGATAGTAGAGCTTGGATGCTGATACATTAACTTAAACTCAACAATGACAAAACCGAGTTTATGGTGTTGTAGTCGTCGCACAATCTATGGTTTATCGCAGCCCCAGTTTAGAACTAACTGGACGTACCTTGCAATCAACAGATGCAGCCAGGAATCTAGGCTGCTAATTCAACCGACACATGCAGTTAGATCGCCTCGTCTCCAGCTACTGTTCTTCGGCCTACTACCATCTGCGCCTGATCGGCAGAATTCGTCACCTGCTGACGCGAAACGCGTGCCATGTTGCGGTACGGAACAATGGGCAGACAAACCAATTTCAATAAGCACATAACTCGGCCGCACGACTTATCAACAGCTTCAGATGGCGAGAACATATCACACTAATTCTGCAATCACTGCATTGGCTGACGATCAGAAATCAAATCACCTTCAATATATGCACGTACATATTTAAAATCTACATTTCTTAGCAAAGGACTGCGTCAAATCTGTTATAGTGCACAACGCGCCCCACACGTGCATTGCGATCGGTGAGTGACGCCATACATCTCCCGGTGAAGGTGTCAAGGAGAACTATCGGTCGGGGCAGCTTTGCAGTGACAGGCCCACAGGTGTGGAATAGTTTGCCAAAATGTGTGCGATCGGCTGGAACATTGGCGGCTTTCCGGAAACAACTTAAAACCCATCTATTTCGCCTGCACCACATGCCTTGATGTGCAAATTAACGCTAGCTGCCATTTATCAATAACATTAGTTTCTATTTCGTTGTCTTGGTTTTTAATTTCATTGTTTGAAACTGTATTTTTACACCTTAAATTTTTATGTTTTCGCTTATTTAATTCATTGGATATTTAGCATTTAGATTACACGTCATAGTATTTGGCAAAGCGCTTTGATTGGTATCTACATATCTAAAAAGCGCAATATTAAGACATGAAATTATTAGTATTATTATTTCGGTTTTGCTACGTAAAAAGGCTCTTTGTGTATGTTCAGCATGGCTTACGCATCCATAGATTCTACATCTACATGTATACGCCAGAGTCGGCGTGTTTACAAGCTCTTCTTGGTCAGACATCGGGGGCGTGTCCCAATATATGGAACCCGCCGTGAATAATGAGATTTCCTAAGAATATGCCACTTCCAGAACATATTCTGTGGAATCAACGGGATATGTGTAATCAATTGAATATTGTACATTTAATATCACTTTATTAACATTGAATTATAACAGCAATAATCATTATTATTAAATGTAATATGTGTAATTGCATTTTTATTATCGTTATTATTGTTGTTGTTTTAGTAAGCCTTTCGTTGTTATTATTATTACTATTATTATTATTAGTAGTAGTAGTATTAGCAGTATTGTTATTATTGGTATGCTATTATTGGTGTTAATAGTATTGTCAACAACATAATTATTATTGTTATTACATAATGTGATATATTATTATTATTACTATTATTTTATGTGTTACTTTTAGCGTAAGTTTATTGTTAGCGACATGCCATGTCTTGATGAGAATACCCATAACCCTTATAATCGTGTTCGTTATTTCACATTCAAAATCTACGGTTACCTTCAGTATGTATGTCTGTCTGTGCAGGGTATTATGTTATCGGACTTCTTGTTGACCCAATCGAACAGAAACTGTACTTCACCGACTACGACGGGAAGACCCTTGAAGTTGCGCGAGTTGGCGGCGGCGACAGGAAGATTCTGGCACGAGCACCGGATATGTAAAAGGTGTGGCCCTGGATCGCAACAAAGGGTGGGTAACATGGTTCCGACAACTCACGTTTGTCTTTTTATTTTATTGTTAGTCATAATGCGCACGTATTAGTATAGGTCCTTGAGCAGTTTCGTGCAGAAATGTTTGGTAAAAGCATACTTTCACTTTACTATGAATCTTTATGATGTAAAGGTCTAAAAAATAGAGTGACAATTGCTCAAAGCAGGATTAGTTCACCAAATCCAAGATGACCGCCCACCACGCAAATTGCACCAATCTTCCTTTATAATAATAATACTTCAAGTAATTCCTTGCGTGTTTATATTAAAAAATGGGACCCTTTTAGTATTAGCAATACAGTTTTATATTAATAGTTATATATTTATATTATGTGAATGGTAGTAGAGACTCTAGAGGGTTACATTTGTATATATATTAATATATTATAATTGTTTGCGCTAGTAGTACTTATATTAATGTTGTTTGACTTGTATTTCAATGTATGGCCTTGATGCTGATTAATATATATATATATATATATATGTCAAACAAAATTATATATTATATATATATATATGTTTACCACCATTTAGGTCGTGAAATATTCATCAAGTTGTAGTTTTATTGAATTTTAGTATAACTATCATATATCAGCAGCATTTCAGTACATGAATTATCAATGGACTCTCAGTAAATCAATGCTTTCTTTCTATTAATCGATTATTTTTTTAATACAATCCTGTGAAATAATCACTCCTTTTTCACTAAGATTGATCTGTTAATATGTCATATTATTATTATCATATTGTTTGAACATAATCTTTTCAGATTGCTGTTTTATTCGACATATCAACCAAAAGGTATCTATACGATGAACGAGAACGGAAATGGGGACAAGCAGACGGTATCAAGAACCGCGTTTGACGTAATTGCTTTGGCCATCAACAGTGACAAGAATGAAATATGTAGTACTAACTTTGGTAAGTGTCGTTTCTGCAAAATCTGCCAATTATATATTTATATTATATATATATATATACTCTAGTGTATACCACATTATATGCACATTTAATGCCAAAAATCACCACACTGCCAGTACATTTATATTACCTGTACAATTTCGTGTACATCTATATTACCTTACAATTTCGTGTACAGGCAATACTTTGAGCTTCCAAATACATTTCCCTAATGCGAATATTGATGTTTTTTTAGTTATATACATTAAGTTAGTGCCGTTTGGAGGAATTGTGGAACTAATTATGTGCTGAAGTGTATAATTTCATATTTACGCAAAATCGGCCAAACATATATACATATACATATATATATATATATATTAATTTAGGCAATTACAGACATCTTATCAATCTATATACGTATATATATATATATACGTATATAGATTGATAAGATGTCTATAATGCCTAAATTAATATATATATATATATATTATTCGAGACAATATATATATATATATATATATTAATCGAGACAATTATGGCCTTATGTCTTAAAGTACTAATTCCTGGTTGAGAGTGAGGTTCTTGTTGTGGACCGCAATAACGCAGCGGTAGGAGCTTTATACTCTCGACTGAGAGAACCCGGGTTCGAATCCTACGTGGCGGTGTCGAACCTTGGGCAAGTTTACATTGTTTCAGTTCACTCATCTGTATAAATGAGTACCTGGTTATATACAATTGTGTATATTTGTGTACGAATAGTCTTCGTACATTAATTGCAGCGTGGCTTGTATCTTCCAGACAAGTCTAGATGATGTTCGATTGAACAGGTCTGCCAGGGTGTATAGTGTAAAGCGCTTTGAGCAGTCCCGGAGGACTGGATACTGCGCTATATAAGAAATTACCTTTCTGGGATACTGATATCTGGAAATTTTGACATTTGTAAAGGACCCCTTCAAATCCTAACCTTAGTTGTATATTATATTGAACAAAATACGATATTAACCAATGTATCATTATTGACCACGTATGTATGGACACAGTCTAACGTTGGTCAAGCCTACCCAATAGCGAGGTGAGTGTATTGGTGTGACTATTACGGATGAACTGTAACAGCCTAATTTGGTGTGCATTTTTGCGAGGTGCTTGTTATACTGAGGTTTGTATAAAACGAGGTGTCACTATACGTGTAATGAAGCTTATTTTAAATTGGAATGATTGAATAATTTCCTGATTACGTTTCTCCTGTAATTATATGAAATGTCAGCGTTGTAATTATATGACATGTCAGCGTTGTAATTTTTAAATATGTACATCGAATTTTTGCATAACAGTGAGTAACCGGGTTGAATGTTACGACTACTCTGGTGGCAACAAACATAGCTACAGTACAATTGGCCATCCATTCGGACTGGCAGTGAGGCAAGGCATTGTGTACTATACACAATACGCAAATCCGCGGTAGGTAGATACACGAGTGTGTCCGTTCCACTAGCCATAGTGTTTGAATCACATCCGATAGTACGAATACATGTATTTAAAAGAAAACCCATAAACAATTATTGGTACACACAATATGTATATAAATACATAGCTCGTAAAAGTAAATAAATTACATATATAAATTAATTACATTTAAATTAAATAGGTAAGAAGGTAAACAATTGATAAATAAATTAAAAAAAATAGTAAATAAATATGTAAAACATGGTATAAAGTCACCGTTTTATAATATATAGTGATTCAGCCTAGCTAGTATACATGGGCCCATTAACAGTATCTGTAAACCTGTACACACGTTTTAGTATTGTTAATATGTAGCCTGTGGATTAGTGTGGCCTTGTACCATGCACAGTTATACAGGAAAGTGCAAAAAGAACCATTTTGCACAATATAGTGTAATAACTTATCCACTCACCCGAAGAACAACAAAGGAAAACAAATGTCACAATTATGATAAGGCCTTTTGGAAATCACATCTAAATAATCTCTGGTAGCACAGAAAAAGGTCATCTAGAAAGAAACTGAGCATATCAAAAACACGAAAGTAAGTAATTCTATATAATTTCATTGACGCAATCAGAAGATCACAACTAAAATATATTCTAAATTAGATAGGTCATCTAAAAAAACACGAAAGCTAGTTTCTCTAAATATGCGTCGCTGTGTTTTTTTAATGTGTCGCCAATTGGTAGATCAGAGACCAGCATTTCAGGGATGTTCAATAACACAGGAATACGCCAATGCGCCTCAGCGCCTCAGATGAGACCCATTGACAATACTCCAAAGTTAGCGTATTTATATATAAATATCGTCATCGAAGCTGCCTGGTGTCACAATAAGTTCTAATTTATACGTATAACAGCGCACCAATTATGCCTTTTAATCCTAATGTTTCCATGATCGTCGTCTTTGTGTGTGCCAAAGGTCTTCGTTATATTTTAGTTCTGTCCGACACTCAAATCATTCTCTCTAAAAGCCGCATAATAATCATGCAGTTAGCACAAAATGTATGACGTGATGCTTGATGATTATTACAGTGTCGTTGCTGTGCCACTGGAAGGCGGAAGTGGTCCCGTAGTTAACTTGGAATCGTTCGAGACAGATCGGAGCTACGGAATAGCAGTACTTCATGGATACAACGTCAATTCAGGTATAAGTAATTACAGTAGAACCTTGCTAGCAAGGAGACCGGAATATATATATATATATATATATATATATATATATATTACGTGGGTATTACGTGCTACTATCATATTTCGGCTTACGTTTTGTTTTCATTTCATTTCCTTTGCTACACGTTTGCACGCAACAGCCTTACCGCTGTAATATTGATAAACATCTCACATATAAAATAGCGAGAAAAGGAGCCTGGTCAGCGCAACTACCGAAAGACAACACCAACCTACTCCTGGATGACGGCCAAGCAATTCTCAGCACATTCGGACTGCGGTGACAACCGGACGATGACATCACAAATTTACAGCAGAGACGTGAGACTTGGTATAGTCACACGGAAGTAAGTGCCAACTATACATGGAGTTGTTACATTAGGGGTGTTCACCATCATATACAACCTGTATATTATTATGAATATGTATGGTATTCAATCTAACTATTTTCTATTCACCTGATGGAGCGAATACCTCAATTTTCTCGTGCGACGGGAATACATCAGGTTATTGTTGTGTAATATAAATTAGGGAGAATCGGAGCAAAGTAACAACAGAGTATATATATATATTCTGCCGAAGAAAGCTATGAAACACGAACTTCCAATCGTTTCGTTTGCATAAAGTAAAACACAGTTATTTTGTTTGCAGTCAAAGCATTGTACATTTGTAATGAACATTTTCGTCAAATCGGAAAAATAATTCAAATCGAATTTTCTTTAAATTATAACTAAGAACTGACACATTTCGACTAGTATTTACGACTGCTTTATTTTGGAAAATCTGTTCTTTATACTCGGCCATTTCAGTTCCTGATGACGATTGTAGATTGGGCCATCGAAACGTTGGTTTAAAATTAAAGGACATAGGGTCTATATGACATGGTTACATATATTTCAACATATAACACTTGTTCGTATTCCAAATATGTTTATACGCTTTCTTTCAAGCAATTGCAGTGGTTTATAGACGTTCATAATATTTCACAAGTAACGTTATGTGCAACAGACTTAATAATGTATATAGTATTGTAAGATGAGCATCTAATGTACCAACGTAACCAAATTCCGACGGTCAGGTACACAGTTACGTAATCTAACTATAATCGAGTTTACATTTCCATTTTAATCGTTGATGGCTTACAAGCACGTAGAGCGCCTAATTTTCAGGCATTCAGCTACCACCCTAAGAATAGGACGTAAGATCTAGATATCGTTTCAAAATATCCAATGTTTCACATTTTGATTTTTAAAAGGGTATGTTATCTTTACCCACGGTAGAAACAAGATAAACTCATATATTTACTGGTGCTTCCCAATGTTGCCGTAAACAATAAGAAACATCGCTTCAACATAAACCTGAAAAAAACACTTCCACAGGATATCCGTATTCTAAATCTCTACCATTGATTAAAATTTATGTAAACAAATCGTTCGAGTAGTCGCTTTGAGTGAAGTGCTTGTCATTTTAAAATGGGGAAACTGCGTTGCCTGGAAAATACGCTAGCGGCATTAGTCGCGTTACGTACAGCAAGCCGCTGACAATAAAATCTGCTAAGTATGCAACGTTGGTTTATTCTTAATAACAGAATGTTCCTTTCACCACATGTGTTTACCGACCTGACTTTTAAGTTTATTTCAACAAACCGCATTCTTTTTTCGTTGTTGAAATACTAACTTATGTCAACCCTGACAAGTGCCGCCTCTTGCGCGCGATTGTGATTGTTATGAAGCGAGACAGTACTGCGGCAACTATTATTGTGGTTCAACAAAATTTACCAACGCAACCATACTTATATACAGTGATGTCGTATGTAGATCCATCCGAAGTGGTTATCACCAATATCGCTGGGAGCACGGCTAGTGTAATGGTTAGCGCATGGTTGGCACGGCAGCGCTCTGAGTTTGAAACCCGGACCGGGCAGCCATGATATGTTGTGTAGAAACCTCACTCTTAACACTGGAAACTGTATATCCCCCGTGACTCGAAGATCACGTCCATGTCGGTCTCGTCTCAATATGGGACGTAAAAGAACCACTGACGACGATAGGAACCTTGGCAATGACCACCCTCAGTGCCAGCACCTAAAGGTCGGTTTGTAGATAATGTTCTAAAAAAGACTGACTAGTTGTACGAGATGTCAAAAGACCATTACATGTAACCGTAATAATACAGACTAGTCAGTTAATTAAACGTTGCTGATCGCTGGAGACAACTATAACTACACACCTGCTCTCTACCGCTCCATATAAGCGTTGTTAATGTCCACTGTTTAGATAGCTGTCAGTGTCCAACCAGGAGATGTACTTGGGCAATAATCTCCAAATCTGTATATCCCGTATGCCTGGGATGGAGGAAGAGAGAATTAGAGAGAGAGAGAGAGAGAGAGAGAGAGAGAGAGAGTGAGTGAGGGAGAGAGAGAGTGGGAGAGAGACAGAGAGAGAGAGAGGGAGAGAGATAGAGAAGATATATATATATGTAATTCTATGTAGCTCAATTCCTCTCTCTCTCTCCCCTCACTTTCTGTATAATTCTCTCTTTCTCTCTCTCTCTCTCTCTCTCTCTCTCTCTCTCTCTCTCTCTCTCTCTCTCTCTCTCTCTCTCTCTCTCCTAGAAATACGTGCGATTATATATATGTACATATTCATATTTGTAATTCTTTTCTACCTCTCTGACTGGTTTTCACTGTCTCTATATATGTCTATGTTTCTGTTTGTGTACGTCTGTGGGTATATATATATATATATATATATATATATATAGAGAGAGAGAGAGAGACAGAGAGAAAAATGGAGAGAGAAAAAAAAGGGGGACAAAGAGAAAAATGGAGAGAGAGACAGATCGACAAACAGGCCGACAGACAGAGTCAGATAAAAAGAGACATGAGAAGACATGGGGAGGTAAAGAACCAGACAGACAAATAGAAATATACATATCAACGGAGAAATAGAGAGAGGGAGATATACAGAGACAGAGAGAGAAGAGTTAGAAATAATGAGACAGAGTTTGCCGTAGGCTGAATAGCGCGGTGTGAGATTACATCGACAGTCAAAACAACTATCTGAAAACCTAGTGAACATGTAAACCATAGGCCTGCTAATAAAAACATCAACGATTATATCTTCTCCGGTTTTCGTTGTTGTGTCAGTTTTACTGCTTGTTGATAATTGCTTAGTATATACCGCCTAGCATGGCCTTACAACAGGATATATCCGAGATCTAGTAACACCCTCCTTGCTCTCCATTTTGACCGGGCTACGACATAGAGTGTTACGCCAGAAAGGACATAGGGAGAGGACTGCAGCAGCCAATCACAAAGTACAAACATATAGACAGGCAAACAGACAGACAGACAGACAGATAGACATACAGAAAGACATGCAGACATACAGACATACAGATAACCATGTGTGCTTTGTGTGATTAAACCTGTATGCATATCACTCGAAAAGGGGGCATGCAAAAACATAAATACAAAAGTATTTATTAGTGGGCGAATATATAGATATTGGAGCTTCCCATTAAAGTTGAAAACTGTGCTCTCGTCGGAGCTATTCGGACCAAATGTAATTAAACACAAATTCTGGCCAAAATTATATCATAAGTAATCGGTAGATATATTAATTACTCATACGCGCATTGTTATACAACATCTATATTCTACAACAATAAGTTTATGTGTTTGTTTGTTTGTATGTGGACCTATATTTCCGCAAATTTTGCAAATATGTGGCTAAAAATTCTCATGTGATCTAGCGAGCCCATTGGGGTGTGTCATAGTTTTATATTTTTTTGAAACTGGATCGAGGGTTGGGGATATAGGGTGTCACAAATTTATAATATTTTGTAATGAAAATGTTCTTGTACTTGAGCAAACAGTTCCCTTCAATTGCTTATCAAATGGCCAGGAATGTAACAAATTGGTCGATATTTTCAGAATCATAATTTTTGACAGGGGTTTATTTTTTAGCAATATTTGTTCCTTTAAAAACATTCCAGTTATTTTAGATTGGTTAATAGTGATAGTGACTGCATTGCATGTTGATGTTTGTTGATGAATTTTAATGATTGAGCTAATATACTACATGTTTCACAACTTGAAAATAAACGAACAATTTTGGTGACAGTATTAACCACTTCAATCCATTTCAGTTGGTTTTAAATTGAAGGTGTGATATATTGCTTACGTTTATTTTGTCTTCATATTTGTTCTGTGTCACAAAGTGGTTTGTATAGAATTTAATCAGGCTTTAGAACAGTGGTTTTGTATACAAAGTATGGTTGATGGGATGGTGCAGCCATCTCTGGTATGTATTGTCGCGGAGGTATATGCTGGTGCCCTCTGGCGATTAAGGCGTGTAACGTTTTAATTGCTGACGAGTCAGATTTAATTAATTTCATTTGTAGCGTACACCACTAATTCTACGGTTAGGTATACCAAATTTTGTACCTGTAGAAATTATTTAACATGACTGGTAATATGGTGACCTGTCAAAAACTTATGTTGTGGTTATAAAAAGATTATATTATGAACTTATAAAAGTTGTTTACAAAAATGTAGGTGTGAAAAACACTAGGGTCACACGGAGCTTATGAATAGAGTGCGTGTTTTATTAAAATTATGGATTAATTCATGAGAGTTGGAATGTACGATGAATATTGTGGTATCCGGATCGATACAGGGAATCCAGTGATATTAATTATGTAAGTAATTCACGTAAGTTAAAGATTGAATGAGCACTTATATATCCATATATTTAGCTCGCAAAATCTATTTTAAACTCGGCGAGTTGAATGGATTGCTTCGAAGTGTGAATGGTTTCGGGAGCCAGTTTTTGAAGCGACTTTAATTTGTATTAAGTGTTGTAATTGGTCAGACTAACTTCCGGTCGTCAAGTTATATAAGGGTCGGACGGCAATTCGTGGCCAGACGAACATTTGAGCAGAAGAAAGTGTTGCACTCTCGTCTCCAGTAATTGGGCTGAAACGTGTGTCCGCCCAACGCCTGTAGTAAATACTTCTACGATTTCAGCAGTACTGATTAGTTGTGAGACGCTGCACTTCTCACGCGTTGAAGAAGACTGAGCGATAACCGACTGCAGTTCCGTTTTGATGTGATCTTCGAATGCAAGGCCACCACCGTTTCGTCTGCTAGCTGTGATAACACCGACTCCGTGACAGACCTTCTCGACATCGCCGAAGTCGTGACATCGTTTTCCGTGTTGTCGCCTGGTGAATCGCGTGGGATCGACAAAGCAAATCTACCGTCTACTTGATCGCCCGAGTCGCCTGCTTTCATCTACGTGAATTCGTTCGCCGAACGCCGAGCGACTTTCGACTACGTCCTGACATCTCGTCGAACGCGACCGATGGCGATGCGAACGTAGACATTCGCACATCACGAGACATTCATTGGTTACAGTTCACAGACTTACAGCGGTGTATACCCGTCTTCATGTAAGTGACCAGCTGTTTAAATTGTCTCCCATGTAATTTCGTATTTGGATGCATACTCGTTAAGTACAATGTATGGTGTTATAAATATAATGTCATAGCAGAGTAACGGTTGGTCAACTATCACTGAACCGCTTTTGTTTATTGTTGATGTATTAAATAGGGATGCCAGTTGGCTTCTCGTACATACATATCTGATGTCACGTTATGTCTCTCGTTCACTCCGAATCCTAGTGCACCTGAATCTATAACTTGCTATGTCAAATCGGGTACCGCCAATTTATTAATTTATTAATACTTACACTCGATTTTGTGACATTCTGTGTTTGTTCTTCGTCACAGATCAACCATGGCCCAAAGAGAAGAGAACACATCCAGTGTTGCAGGTAACAGTGTTCCAAATAGCGCATTTGCGACACTAAATTAATAAATACGCTTATTATTTATAAATCAACTCTGCATATCTAGTAATACGTGCTCTTATGATTATGGTATCACTACGTTTATATACAGACATTATGTCCAATCTAAATGTTGTGTTATGTCCGTGCTCTCGTACAGGACTGAGGATAACTTTGGAAAAATTGCGATCTGACGGATCAAGATAGTGATAATGATCTCATTTCTCTGGACAATTATGCAATGTTATTTGTTTTCTATAATTATTGACCAACTCCGTCTTTCCAGTTATCATGTAATATGAGTTGGGATGTGATTTATAATTCCTGTCACATGGCAATCCACCAGAACGAACAAAACCGACCGATATACGTAGATATAGTCGGGGGAGCCATAGAGTTACCATCTACCATCATTACAGAAAATCCAAAACATATAAGTTAACATAAAATACGTTTAAACCGAAAACAGTTAGGACTAATACACTGATATTGATTACATTAGGAAATGCGGGTCCTCCAGGTATACTTGTAGCTTAGTCCGCCTTTTACACACGACCGTTTATTTTGTGTGGAGCGCAGTGGCGCAATGATTATAACATTAGCTTCTGAGTACCTGGCTATAGACATATGGATAGTTGTGAATTAATAGTCGCCGCGCACCAAATGCAGTTTTACTGATTTTTTTCCCAGAGAAATAGAGATGGTGCTCGATTGAACATCTGTGCTAGGCAGTAAAGGATGAAGCACTTTGAGCAGACCTAATGACTAGATAATTATTCATGAACTTGCCGTTTCTACATTTGTCCTTTCCATTTCACATTAATTATCAGTACATGCAGTGATCTATGATTCGGTCTGTTATAGGGCAGTTGGGTAACCGGTTCCTGGTTAAACCTGCTGATGAGCTAGGTGATGAGCACGAATTGCTTGGTTCATTCTTGTGAGTTCCAACAGCCAAGATCGATCACATAAAACAGACTCACGCCGACGCGTTTACACACACGTTGAAGATACCAATGGAATGGAGGAAAACGAGTAAAACCGCGGTAATATGGGTGCAATGTACGACGAACTGTGCACCGCTCTTTCTGATCTCGATGAAAACGGTCTGATCGAAGTCATCCGAACAGATGATCGAGTGAATGATCATACAAAGTTACAAAAAGTCCTGCCAAAAGAGTACTTAAAACTAGTCATATAAAGATTATCGGATAAAGACAATTTGCACCCGACCCAACATATGTGCCTATATTTTCTTCACTCACCACTAGGCACTAGTGTGACAAAATATTTCTAAACGAATAAGAGTTTAAAACTATATTTCAAAAGTTCTACAGGCATGAAAACGTGTAACTAATATTGTTTAGATTTATCAGTGTAGTAGACCGAGGAAACAATCACTTTTCTTTTTATCAGATATTCGTCTGTGCAGCTTGTGCAGTTACCACCCGAAGTGATAGCATCCCAACATATTAAAGTTACGTTTTGAAGAATCCATGCACGACACGTTTCTAACAGTGATTAGGAACTTTGTTAAGTATCGTTAAACCCACAAATTGGTCGCGATCATTTGGTAATACTAATAATTATATAGCCAATATTTCGAAATTTGAAACAATGATATAAATTATACAGCCATACATGATGCATACAAATATTGAATTCTAAAATATTCAGTAATAATTCACAAATAATCAGCAAAATAATATAGTTATACAGTTAGCAAAGAGGTTCCTCCTACTGAAGCGATTTAAGGTCGCTATGGTAGGTGACACAAGCATACAAAAATCGCAGATATTCCTAATTCAACTTTTAATACAACACAGCAAGACTGTTATTATACAAAATTGCATTTTTAAATATTCGTTTCTTACGTGTAATCGATTTACATTAAATGTAATGGCAGAAAGTAACACAGGACAAGAAACCGCGGTGTAATTATCTGTTAGGTATATTCATTTATAATGCTTTTGAAAGGGAATGTCATTGGTTTCAGAACAAAACCACCACGCAAGCAACATGGGTAAGAAGAAGGAACGGCTTGCTGTGTGTTCCGTGGAAGGTATTTGTATTGTTATCGTACCATATCTCTTATTTCACATTAGCGTAGGCATCGTCGCTTGCCCGACGCACCTCCTCAACATAAATTTGTCTTTATACTTGTCGGTTCTTTTCCAAAGAGCTGTCGGTGTTGAGTCTTGTCAGTGACTCTCTGTCATGCTGTCATTTTGTTTGTCTGTCTTTCTGTCTGTCTGTCTGTCTTACTCCTATCATCTCTTACCTATACATCCCCGCTCTCTCTGTCATGCAGACTTTCAGTATGTCTGTCTGTCTTTCTCCTCATACTACATTCTATCATGTGTTACCTATATATCTCCCTTCTCTCTACTGTTTATAAATGTCTTCCTCCGTCTCTCCACTCTCCCAATTTCGTCTTTGTTTTTTTCTGGCATTCCATCCCCATATGGCCCATGTGTTGTGTTTCAGCGTTTATACGTGTCTTGTCGATGTCCACTTATTTCCCCAACTATTTTATTATTTAGCTATACGTTAGACATTTTACAAAATGTTATGTAACAAAACATCCAGAGACTGACACGTGCCCCTAGAACTTTGGAATTTCATCGCGCTATGCCTGAGGAGAATGGTGTGCCCCTAGACCTTTGGAATATGTCCCCGTTACTGAAGTTACAGCGGTGGCAAACTTTGTTCAACGGCACCCCTTCCCAGTCTTCAGACGTCACGATCACAACAGCGCGACGACGTAGTCGTGTTGAAGCTCCAGCTCAGACCACACAATGCGGATTGGTTCGACCGCCTGTGGAAGTTGTTTTTCTACCCTCCCTCAGACCATGCACTCTCTCTATAACCGCCCTTAAGACGCTTCTCGGTGTTTCCCCTTCCCTAGCCAACACGCTTCTCGGTTTATTTTGTTCTTCAAATTACTCGTATGCGTACGTATAGTCAGTGATCGGATTGAAGGGTCACTTTCCCCAAAAGTGTACACTTGATAAAAATCGTCACTTTTGTTTCTCAAACCGTGAATGATAAATTCAAGCTATCGCAAATTTCATAATGGACTGCTTACAATGAGAGCCTTTTGACATTGTCTGCTGTATCACGTGATTGAGTTAAAAGGCTAGATAAATTCCAATTCGTCCGTGACTATAGTAGTTTGCGGTGAACGACAATAAGAAAAAGGATTCAAGTATATTATATATTCAATACCTGCATGTTAAACAATTCCTTGTGAGTTAATATACACTCGAGATGTAGTGTATCAAAACGTGATAATTTCCGATAAGTACATTCTATGCCACTTATTTTTTGCATACTGTGCATATGTTGACCCATATATGTAAAAAAGTCGATAGATAATTGTGTTTAGATTAATTATTTTGAGGTCGTTGCCACTAGGATGTTTAATCATGTAGCCGGAGTATGAGTCTGAACGCATGTTCAATGAAGCACACTTTTAAATACGTCATTGGCTGCCGTTATATTCACTGTCCAACGCGAGAAATAAGTTGGCCTGACTGGAGTGTTGGGGCACAGAAGTGAGCAGGATAATAAACGGCAGATGGGAGTACCTGTATAACTCAGAATTGTAGTATAGGCTACTAGGTGGCAGCATATTATCGTTCGACTCAGAGCCGCGAGCCGACTAGGTAACGCATCCCTATTTTCGTAAAGAATAATAAACGCCAGGTGGCAGCACCTGTATAACTGTAATTTTATTACAGGTTACTAGGTGGCAGCACATTATCGTTCGACTAAGTAACGCATTATTTTCGTAAAGGAATAGTTACTTAAAATAATATGTTTACCAGCTTCAGTACTACCTTTAAGAACAGAGTAAAGACGTCGCCATGAATGCGTTGCCTTCTTCTTCATCTGTATGTTCTGGTACTGGCGAATCTGAAATTATTAATCAAGGTAAACCCGCCGTCATTGTTGTGAGCGATAATACAGGAATTTTAAAATGTGCCTTTCTAGAACTTACTAGAAGTACTAACAGTACGGAATCAAATAGCCTCGATTATCCAGGCGCCGTGAGGTGGCAGCGTTGTCCCATCACAACGGCCTGGATTATTAAGCTCTAGCCAATGTTACCGGTAGGGGCTTTACCCCAGATTCGGGTAGAGACGATGATTGGCTCTCAGACACAGGCCAACTATGAAATAGCAACATAAATAAGGTTACACTTTTATCAGATAATACTATACTATAACAACTATTCAACATTAAAATTATATTGAAACACATCAAACAAAAAATAAACCGACATTAAATTGTTTTCGTAGTTTAATGCCTTTTAATCACATGCTTATTCAGAAGGTGGCAGCTCTCATAGCATAACATTCAGAAGGGCCATTCAGAGCCAGACTATCGTTCTGGCGAATTGACGCAGCCAGGCGAGAGTCGGTTAAGCGAGACTAGCAATCAAAGTGTTTATTTTATCCACATAAAAACGTATGTGTGTTTTTTAAACATAATTTAAATAAAAAATATAACAAATAAACATCAGCATTTAACATCTTAATTTTTTTATACACAACACTTCTACAAAAAATCAAACCAGTCAGACAATTTGTCTTAACACATTAAGCATTTGAGTTGACATAAGTACCAAAACTGATACACTCTTGACATTATACTTGTCTTATTTTAAAATTAAATGAACTGTTATTGTTTTCCAAGATGTAACATATTAAGTGCTTTATGGTACAAACCATTTGTATTTAAAATGTGCCTACCACAAATTAAAGGAAATAAAAACAAGGCATTAGCTAAAACCCGTTTTCCATGTGTACACAAAGTTTGACATTGTATGTAACATTCGAGAACATTAAAAAATACAGAAAAATACATTTGTAACATAAATTCGATTTTAAAACCCTCTGTGTAGCGATTCCCGCGGAAAATAAAAATTTAATGAGCTTGGCGATCACGTGGTATCTTAACGTCACATATGACTCACACTCACAGCAGGCCGACCCTTTCTATGCATTCAGAGCATGTTTACATGGATAGTTTTGGGGTCGAAACGAGCGTCAGAATGAGTTATTGTGCAATATTCTGATGTGATACAAATACTAGTCATCATAGAGGAACAAGCAGTTATCTTACGGTTCCACATGAATTCAATTTTATTCAAAAAAATTAATGCGAATGAGCCTACAAGTCGACTAGGTATCGCCGAGCTTGGGCTCGTTTTCAGAATAATTATATTGAATGCAACCAACGGAAGATAATGTACACCAATATACATACATAGCAGTCATATATCGTATCCAGATACAGAAAGTAACGTGTATAATCTCATAATATCACTAGAATATCGATGTATGAAGGAGGAGTTGTACAATTTATCATAACAACTGAAATCAGTCAGCAAATTTCTGTCCGTCCTGCTAGTTCATTTGGTAAACATTTGACATTTATTTTGCAATTGGGCGACGCCGGTTCAATCCCGACACCAAACCATTGATTTCTTTAACGTTTTTTTTATGTTTTCACGAAGTAATATAAACCAAATCGTTGTTATACTATGATGCACTGTGTGTAAATATCTTTGTAGTAATTATTTATTTGCCACAAAAATGAAAGTATGGTAACGATATATAATGATGTTTCTCAATTTTATTTATCTAGACAGATCACCATTTGTTTTCACATATATAATTACAATATATTACCATACAATATATACATACAGTTAATACATTCTATATCCATTACATTATATTTGTTTGGATAAATAAAATTGAGAAACATCGTTATATAATTCCCATATTTTAATTTTTGTGGCGAATAAATAATTACTACAAAAATAAAAAAAATAATTACAAACTGCATCATAGTATAAAAATTATTTGGTTTATATTACTTCGTGAAAACATAAACAAAAATAGTGTTAAAAAAATCAATGGTTTGGTGTCGGGATTGAACCGGCGTCGCCCGATTACAAAATAAATGCCAAGGAACCAATGCCTGTACCAAATGAACTAGCAGGACCGACAGAAATTTGCTGACTGATTTACGTTGTTATGATCAATTGTACAACTCCTTCTTCATACATCGATATTCTAGTGATATTATAAGATTATACACGTTACTTTCTGTAGCTGGATACAATATGTGTTTGTTATGTATGTTTATTGGTGTAGATTATCTCCCGTTGATTGCATCCGATAAAATTATTCTAAAAACGAGCTCGGTGAAACCCATTCGCATTCATTGTTTTGAATAAAATTGGATTAATGTGGAACTCATTTTTACGTTCGTTTTGATCCGAAAGCTATCCTTGTAAACATGCTCTGAATGCATGAAAAGGGTCGGCCTGATGCGACTATGAGTCATGCGACTATGAGTCACATCTCGGCATCCCAAAAAGCGCGCCAAAAATATGCATATTTGATAATGTCCGGATGCACAGCATAAAATGTGGAATTTCTAATTCATTGAATTTTTTTGGCATGGTGGACATGGAAATAGATAGCAGGATGTAATGTAATATGAATTCAAACCATACATGTTTTTATTCCCTTTAAGCCACTTTGCATTGATTCAACCATGTTATTTGTGTAACACTAAATAATTTTTTTAGTAGCTGATCAATAGTATAATCAACGTTGAACACAGCCCTCCCTGGTAACAAGGAAACTTCTACAAACAATTTCAAACCAGATGTACAACTTGTCTTGACACATTGAGCATTTCAGTTGACATAGTATATTGGCATCAAATCCGTTACACTTCTGACATTATATTTGTCCAGTTTTTAAATTAAATGTAACTGAAATCAAACAAACTGTGATTGTTTTCTATGACGCAACATACTAAATGCTTGAGTATGGCACAAATCATGTGTTTTTAAAATGTGCCTACCACAAATTAAGCCAATTTCTATGTTTCAAACACTTTGTGTGATAGAACATAATATTTGTCAAGTATCTAATCAATATAATAATATATAATAATCAACATTGAACATAGTAACTAGTATGGAACTATCCCTGGTAACAAAGAAACTTCCATAAACAATTTCGAACCAGTTGTACAACTTGTCTGGACACATTGAGCATTTGAATTAACATCATATATTGGCACCAAATCCGTTACACTCCTGACATTATATTTGTCAAGTTTTAAAACTAAATGTGATTAAAATATAACATACTGTGTTTGTTTTAAAATGTGCACACCACAAATAAGGCAATTTCTATTAGTTCAAACAAGTTATTTGTGTAATAGAAGATAATTTAAGTATAAGTATTTGATTTATATATTTAGAGTCAATTTTGAACATCACAACTGAAATAAATTCTAAAATTCCTCCCATGCAACTCTCAAACTATTAATTTTCATTGTATTATTATGGTAAAGTAATAATTTATGTAAAAAATACACCAATAGCAATGCTGCTGTGTAATTAATACAGAGACTTAGAATTCCACTAAAATGTTACAATCTTGACAACACTATTATGTCAGCTACCACCTTAATTAAAACGTATCGTCGTGTTTTATCCCATTCATGTAATATACATAGGATGTCTACATGACTGAACATATCAGCAACTAATGTTAAGGAATGTGTCTAAATCTGGCAGATTTAGCTTTCTGCAATGTTACCCTCCTCACAAATGTGAGGGATAATGGTGATACAGTCCTGTACTTTCAAATTTAAATATATGAGGAATAATTAGTACAAGACATCAGTATATATAATTAGCAAACATCAAAATCACGAGGTGAAAACAAATTATTTTTTTCTTCTGTTTTATAGGGCCTTCAATCCAACAGGAGCTTAATTTTTTTTGCTTGTAAACCACGTGCATATACGTGTATATAGAAATATATATTGGTTACAATTCAAGCCACATTACCCAAAAATTTGCTGATGTTTCTCTAATAATCCTATGTTGATAAAATGTTTGTGTAGTTTGCTGTTTATATTTTTTTGTTTACTGCAATTTAAAACTGATCAATGTATTTTAAAAATATAACGCTAAAAGTGTTACACTCCTGACAATTTTACACTCTAATTTTCCAGTAATTTTATTAATTTCCAATGCAGTGACTTAAATTTTGCACGAATAAAGACTAACATAAGAACTATTGATGACATAATGCACATCTGAAATCACATTATTAGATTAAGTAACAGTGAAGGTATAAAACTTATCAAAATGAGCCATTTTTGGAACCCAGGCAATATTATGATTGAGTACAACACAAAGAGAGTGGACCAGTATCTAGATATAACTATACTCTAGCTAGCTCGTTATTTCAGGAGTAAATATACAGCACCATTTTGAAAACATTAAATTGTTGAAATAAAAACATATTTCTCTTTGTTAAAGTAATACTTAGGCGGTTAGTATGTTGAAATGCATATTGTGCACTTATTTTTCTACGATATTATTTCACAATTATCAATGGAACAATCACATTTTGTACCGTTAATCCCGTTTCAAAGGTCAGGGCCCGTGATCAGTAATGTCACTAACTTTTCCCACAGTTAATGACATGTGTTGTTTCAGACGACTGTGACGCGTGTCAACGGCTGTTTGTGTCACATGTGTCTGCAAAGAAGTGACCAAGTTGCATCGACTCGCCGACATTGACAACAATAACTTCAGGTTCTGTCACCAACGCAACGTAGAACATCGTGCCAAGTCACTGAATGTCCACATCTTTGTTATCAGGAACAAGGGTAAACACGTGACTGTCTCATGTGGATCAACATTTACATATAAAGAGTCACCGACTCCCTCGTGGTGGGAAAAACCATTCAAGTGTGACAACCATAGAGCAATGAGTTGACTGAGTAATGACTTAAACACTTATATGCATAGACCGCCAAGAAAGCTTTTAATCAATGTGGCACGTGTTGAAAACAGTCCATTCAGAGTGGGGCTTTAACCTGCAATTGTGAACTGACACTGCAGGGAAACTACAAATGTGTGGACTCTTCAGGTTCAGTTACAGATATGCCCTGACACACGTGAGGAACCCTTTAAGAGTGACAAGTGTTGAGCTAGTTTTACAGGGTGGTACACGTACTCACTCACACTGGTTGAAACCGGCCAGATGAGAGACGTGTAGTTTGTACCTGTCTGAGAGTTCTAACGTACAGACACAATAGTATGTGTAACGAGAGTTGTGAAACACCGTTCGTTGTCTACATACAGTAGTGCTGTGGAGACACCAGTGAGCATCCAGCTTGTGGTGAGACTACAACTGTGGTGTGTGCAAACAGGTCAGCAACAGCAGCACTGTCAATATGAATGTGAAAGTGCGCACTCGCACTGTTGAGAAACGATTCGAATGTGACACTTGTGGAAAACGTTTTATCAACAATAGTTGCTTAACGATACATGTGCGCAGTCACACAGGTGAAAAACCCTTCAAATGTGACACCTGTGGGGCCCAGTTTACAAGCCGTGAAGCTTTGAAGAAACATGCCCGCACTCATACTGGGGTGAAAAACTACAAATGTGATACCTGTGGGGCACAATTCACAGGCCATAATGATTTGAAAAAACATATCCGCACCCATACCGGGGAGAAACCCTACACATGTGATATCTGTGGGGCAAAATTCACTGAAAAAGGTAACTTGAAAAAACATATCCGTACTCATACTGGGGAGAAACCATATAAATGTGGGACCTGTGGTGCTCAGTTCTCACATTGTGGTAATTTCAAGATACATGTCCGTATACATATTGGGGAGAAACCATACAAATGTGATACCTGTGGTGCACTATTCACACAAAATGGTTCTTTGAAGAAACATATCCGTACCCATACTGGGGAGAAACCCTACAAATGTGATTATTGTGGGGCAAAATTCACACAAATTGGTGTTTTGAAGATACATATCCGTATCCACACTGGGGAGAAACCCTACAAATGTGATTACTGTGGAGCACAATTTTCAACCAGTTGTACTTTGAAGAAACATGTCCGTATACATACCGGAGAGAAACCCTACAAATGTGATACCTGTGGTGCACAATTCACAGACAATAGTGGTTTGAAGAAACATATCCGTACTCATACTGGGGAGAAACCCTACACATGTGATACTTGTGGGGCAAAATTCACAGAAAATTGTAACTTGAAAAAACATATCCGTACCCATACTGGGGAGAAACCCTACAAATGTGACACATGTGGAGCACAATTTTCAGCCAGTCGTACTTTGAAGACACATGTCCGTATACATATTGGGGAGAAACCCTACAAGTGTGATAGGCCTACAGTGGCGCACAATTCTCAACAAGTGGTAACTTGAAAAAGCAAAGTCCGTATACATACTGTGGAGAAACGTAAAATATCACGCCTGTGGTGCTCAATTATCACAATTCTGAATCGAAGGTGATACGATAAACCAACATATGAAGAAACAGGCGTATTCGGCGCATCACCGTACGTCATGGTCAAAGAAGCTCCCTTTCCTTACTGGTCAAGCATCTGGAGCGTGTCTCAGTAAATCAGCCGTCGGGAAATAGCAATGTGAAATTTCACTATAATTTCGCACATTGAAAATAAATTATGAGTAAACCATAGGCGTGATATTGTTGATTGCAGTTGTAAATTGTTAGTAACGTAGGATCTAGTTATAAAGGAAAATGACAAGTTGAATATGTAGGAAACGTCATGAGTTAACCAACTGGTTAAGTAATATTCCAGTTAGTGTCAGAGCGATGAGACCGATACGCTTGACTTCCTTCAGTTATGTCGGTATACTGTAAAATATATTGTACGTTTTAACAAAAATACCCCTTCTGGGATGGCCTTACATACACAGAGATATAGAGGACGATTTCTATAATTCTTATGCATGGCATGTAACAAACATTGCTTACATGTAAACAGTATTACGCAGTGTGACGCACGTTTTCGACGAACGTTGCAAGTTATGTAAAACATCCCCACAATGATCGATGGACGTCTTACGCAGCTCTGCACAGTCGCAGAGTTGTATACCATAAAATGCAGGGTCACACACTTCAAGAGTTTTGGTATCATGCATATTTATTGAGATTGTTAAGGCGTCACCTAATCTACATAGTTTGCACCATTAAAGAAACACCATGAGCAATAGCGTTGTGTTATTGTGTTTAATTATATATATCATATAGATAGATATATATATATATATACCACATAAATATTGACACAAATATAATTATTGGTAATGACTAAGCCAACTTGCATGTTTTGAAACATGCTTAAAGCTGACAGGAAGACATTACTTGAACTCTTCACTAGTACATGAAATGTAGGTTATCATCAGGTTGTTTTCGCGAGCATATACCATAGCGGAAGTGACGTCATGGCTCGAATGTATTGCCTAGTGAAGTCAATGTTTACATTTGTCGTGTCATCTCATTCATAAATTACTAACGTGGTTTAATGCGCAATTTTTATTCTGTGAAGCGAAATAAATGTAAAGGTGATGATCCAAGTTAAGACCTTGGTTAACGTATTAGTGGCGTATTGTAGGCATGACAAATTGTATCATATTTTGAAATATTTTATTGTGAATGAACAATGAACATTTGTGGTATATACTGTACGAGATATATCATTACACAAGAGTGTACTTATATTGCAACATAAACAACTTGTTCTTATTCAAAATACGTTTTATACACATTCTTGCAAGCAGTAATACAAATAAAACCTACATATAAACCTACGTGTATAATGTAACGCAACAGTTATTTAGAATAATTTTGTACAATTTTTGGTGTAGGAGACCCATAATTAATAACTAATCGCTATCATAGGGGGGTGGGCACCTTGGGGTTTGGTAATTGTCTATCTTTTATCGCATTCGTAAGTTATTGTATTCCATTGACGCACCATTGTCCAATCCTATTTAGAAGCATGTGTGTTTTTATTAATGTTTGCTTCTTCACGCGTGTAGTAAGTAGTGAATGTGTGGGTACAATCTAATTATGTTTATGGCTGTACGTGTTACTGGGATGGGTGTTTATTCATGATTAAGTGTGCATATGTAGCAATTTACGACTGTACATATATTTTCAATAATTAATAAATCCTTGTAGGCTGTGTATGGTTATCTGTTGTTTATTGATATCAGAGGTATTGTGTATGGTAGACTATATCTAAGGCTTCTTTTTGCAAATTCGTGTTGCGTCTTGGATGTATATATATTCTGTCATAAATATATTGGTTCCGTGTGGGAGTTTTAATTACTTAAATTCATTGTTCTTACAGCTTTCTTTTGCAGTTTGTTTATTCGATTACATTTGTATATCCAGATCATTAAACAGTAGTTAATGTGAGGCAATATCAGTGACTTGTATAGTGTAATTTTTACTCTAATTGGTATAACATGCTTCAATTTATTTATTACCCCAATTGTTCTAGAACATCTATTTGCTATTTTATCAATATGTTTATTCCAGTTTAAATACGAGTCTAATGTAAGGCCCAGAAAGTTAAACTGTTGAACTCTCTCAGTATTTATATCATCAGTTGTTAGTGTTACTTCTTAGACCCTTTTATTAGGCGTTTGAAAAATAATGTATTTTATTTCATTAATATGTAATGATAATTTATTTAGTTTTAACCATGTGTCTATTTTATGAAGTTCTTTATTGATCAAATATTCAGTATTAATTGTGGAGGATCCAATTGTACATGTTAGAGAAGTGTCATCAACATAAGTTATGAACTTATATATACCACAGGCCTTCGGAAAATCATTGCTATATATATATATATATATATAATAAATAGCAATGGCCCTAAAATTGATTCTTGTGGGACGCCTGTTTGTAAAGGTAAAGTGTCTGATTGTACGTCTTCTAGTTTTGCATATGGTTTGTTAAGAGTCCCCTAATACGTGTATAGATGTGGGCGCCCATCCATAGTATTGTAGCTTTTCTAGTAAAATTGAATAGTTAAGTGTGTCAAATGCTTTAGACAGATCAAGAAATATACTAATAGGTAACTGGCTTTGATCAGTTTGTGTAGTAATTATATCAACCATTTCTACAACAGCACATTCAGTTGAATGATGAGGTCGAAAGTCATACTGGTTATCGGATAACAGATTCGTTTTTGTAAGATACATCAATAGTTTGTTATAGATAATTTTTTCAATAACCTTTGAGATGACCGGTAAAATTTCATTCATTGTTTATTTTTTCTTTATGCACGATAGAAACAAACTAGACTCATGTATTTACTGCAGCTTCCCAATTTCGCCGTAAACAATAGAACAAATCGCTTCAACAAAAAAACTCTTCCATACGATATCCATATTCTAAATCTCTACCATTTATTTATTCAAATTTATGTAAACAAATCATTCGAGTGGTTGCTTTGAGTGAAGTGCTTGCTAAAATGGGGAAACTGCGTTGCCTCAAAAATACGCTAGCGCCATTGTCCGCGTTATGTACAGCAAACCACTGACAATAAAATCCGCTAAGTAAGCAACGTTGGTTTAATTTTAATAACAGAATGTTCCTTTCACCACATGTGTTTTACCGACCTGACGTTTCAGGTTATTTCAACAAACCGCATTCTTTTTTCGTTGCTGAAATACTAACTTATGTGAACACAGGCAAGTGCCGCCTCTTGCGCGAGATTACAGTTTCTATCAAGCGAGACAGTACTGCGGCGACTATTATCGTGGTTCAAGGAAACTTACCAACGTAACTATAATTATATTAAACAGTTATGTCATATGTAGAGCCATCTGAAGTGGTTATCACCTGGGAGCGCGGCTAGTGTAGCACATGGTTGGCATGGCAGCGGTCTCAGTTCGAAGCCCGGACCGGGCAGGCATGATATTTGTAGTAGAAACCTGTCTCTTAACATTGGGGACTGTATATCCAACGTGACTCGGAGATCACGCACTTATCGGTCCCGCCTCAGTTTAGGACGTTAAAGAACCACTGACAACGACAAGTAACCTTCTGGTGTATGTGTCGATTTTATTTTTAAACATAATATTCAAACTACTAGCACCCACACAATCAACAGATAATATGTTCCTTTCACTTACAGTCCTTTGTTAAAATGAGAATGTTCTTATATCTAATCTACACTGCTCCTTTATTAATGTAATTTCATGTCCTCTAGTCTTTCTATCTTTCTTAACTGAAAAAAATATTTGTATCAATATTTTCATTACCATTCAATATTTTAAACACGATCTCCTTTCAATCTCCTGGTCTCTAGGGTTGTTAAACCACATTCGTTTAGGCGTTTTTCATATCTAAGATCCCTCAGTTTTGGTTTAATTTTAGACGCTCTCCTATGTACTCTGTCTAGCATATCTATGTCCTTCCTGCGGTATGGCCTCCACGCTTGCATACTATATTCTAAATAATGCTATTGTTTTGTACGGCTGTATTATTAGTTCTTTTTCCTTATTCGCTGTATTTCGCCTGATTAATTAATTAGTTTAACAAGATTTAACAAGATTGCCATCCAGAAAATTACTCTGGATGGCAGGTGGACAAGGAAGCCTTTTGGCTTATCGAGAGTCCAATACTTTTTATCTACATGTATCCCGCCTTTTTAAGGTGTGTGTCGATTTTATTTTTAAACATATTCACGCTACTAGCACCAACACAATCAGGAGATAATCTGTTCCATTCATTTACAGTCCTTTGTGAGAATGAGAACTTTCTTATATCTAATCTACACTGCTCCTTTACTAATGTAGCTTCATGTCCTCTGGTCCTTCTATTTTTCTTAACTGAGAAAAAAATGTTTCTATCAATATTTTCATAACCATTCAATATTTTAAACACTTCTATGTGATCTCCTCTCAATCTCCTGGTCTCTAATGTTGTTAAACCACATTCTTTTAGGCGTATTTCGTAACTAAGATCCCTCAGATTTGGTATCATTTTAGTCGCTCTCCTCTGTACTCTTTCTAGCATATCTATGTCCTTCTTGCGATATGGCCTCCATGCTTGCATACAATATTCTAAATGAGGCCTCACTATTGTTTTGTACAGCGGTACTATTAATTCTTTTTTCTTATACGCTATATTTCGCCCAATTAATCCAAGGATTTGATTTCCCTTTGACGCTGCAATTCCGCACTGCTCTGAAACCTTCATATCAGCACTAATGGTTAACCCCAAGTCCTTTTCTTTTACAGTAGTACTTAGAACAGTACCCCCATTTTATATTTTACCTCTTCATTCCCATGACCTGTGTGGAGGCATTTACATTTCCAAAAATTGAACAGCATTTGCCACTTTTCAGACCATTTGATCAACCTATCAAGATCATCTTGTAAATGCTGTCTGTCTCCATCACTTTTAATCCTTCTAAACACTTTTGTATCATCCGCAAATTTAACACCTTGCTTGTTATATCATCGTCCAAATCGTTGATATATATTAAGAATAATATAGGTCCTAGTACTGATCCCTGTGGTACCCCACTCAATACCGATTTCCAGTTTGAAGCCTCCCCATCAACTACTACACGTTGTCTTCTGTCATTCAGCCATTTTTCTATCCAGTTTATTATACCATTTCCTATGCCATGGGCCTTTAGCTTAAGGAGTAATCTTTGATGTGGTACTTTGTCGAAAGCTTTTTGAAAATCTAAATATATGATATCTACTGGTGATCCCTCATCTACCCACCTAGTGATGTCTTCCAAAAAACATAACATATTTGTTAAGCAAGACCTCGCTTTTAAAAACCCATGTTGAGATGGGTTTATCAAGTTATGTTTAACAAGAAAATCCACCATGTGATCTTTAATTAGTCTTTCTAATAATTTGCAAATCACTGATGTTAAACTCACTGGTCTATAGTTCTCTGACTTGTTTCTCGAACCTTTTTAAATAACGGTATAATGTTTGCCTCTTTCCATTCTAAAGGAACCACTCCCTCTTCTAATGACAAATTGAAAACTGTTGCAAGCGGTACGCTAATTTGTTCTACAATTTCCAATAGTAGTTTGGGCGGAATCCCGTCCACTCCAGGTGATTTATTATCCTTCATAGCCCTTATTTTCTTAGCTACCATTTCCGAGGTTACAACTAACTGTCCTAAATAGTCTGAATCTGCCCCCTTGAACTTAGCCTCTGGTACTGGCAGTGAACTAATATCTTCCCTGGTAAACACTGAACTAAAATACTCATTCAGGTCTTCTGCCATTAAGAATCCCTCTGATATTGTATTTCCAGCACTATCTTCTAGAGGACCGACCTTATCCTGAACTTTTTGTTTGCTTCGAATATACGCATAAAAACTCTTACTGTCATGTTTTATATTACTAGCTAATTTTTTTTCATAGCTTCTCTTTGAATTTCTAATTTCAGCTGTAGTTGAATGAGTTATCATAAGACCATTACATTTTAACCACAATAATACATACTTGTTAGTTAATAGAACGTTGCCGAGCGCTGGCAACAACTATAACTACGTACCTGCTCTCTAGCGCTTGATATAAGAATTGTGAGTGTCCACTGTTCAATCTCCAAATGTGTATATTCCGTACGCCAAGGAGGGAGGAAGAGAGAGAGAGGTAGAGAGGTAGAGAGGGAGGGAGATACACAAACAGACACATAGGCATGTATAGAGACAGAGAAAACCAGTCAGAGAGGTAGAGATCAAGTGAGAGAGGATGAGAGAGAGAGAGAGAGAGAGAGAGAGAGAGAGAGAGAGAGAGAGAGAGAGAGAGAGAGAGAGAGAGAGAGAGAGAGAACCGTATACACAAATAGACAGACAGATAGACGGAGAAATACATTTTAACAACATACATACGGAGACACACATTTTAACAACAATAATACAGACAAGTCAGTTAATAGAACGTTGCCGAGCGTTTGAAACAACAACAATTACATACCTGCTCTCTAGTGCTCCATATAAGCGTTGTGAGTGTCCACTGTCTAGACAGCTGTCAGTGTTCAACCAGGAGATGTACTTGGGCAATAATCTCCAAATCGGTTTAGATTAGGCTATATATATATATATATATATATATAGCCTAATCTAAACCGATATATATGTATACAGATAGACGGGGGGGGGAGCGAAAGGGAGAGAGAGAGAGATCGACAAACAAACTGACAGACAGAGTAAGATCAAAAGAGACAGGAGAAAATACGGGAAATTAAAGGAGAGGCCGAAATGAAATACAAATAGACCTATAGACGTAGAAATAGAGACGGGAGATATACCGAGTCATAGACGGAGAGAGAGAGAGAAGGGGTTATGGAGTGATCTAGAAATACAGAGACACAGATAGCGGTGTGAATAGCGCGGTGAGAGATAATCTCGACAATCAAAACGACTATCTGACAACCTAGTGAACATACAAACTATAGACCTGCTATGTAAAAGATTTGTTATTATATCTTCTCCGGTTTTCATGTTTATGTAAATTTTACTGATTATGCACAATTGCTTAGTATATACCGCCTTGCATGGCCTAGCATCAGGATGTATCTGAGATCTTGCAACACCCTCCTTGCCTTTAATTGTTTCCGTGCTACAACATAGAGTGATAAGCCTAATGGGCTGTCTCCGCGTCTCCGTGTCTCCTGACCAACACGAACTCTTTGCCCCAAAACATTCGACATATAGACATTTTAACTAAGATCAAAACACTCGTTGTAACTCGTTTATTTAAGCTGATTTATTTCTACTGAGGAACTGTTTCGTACTTAAAATGATTGTTGTTGGCGCAGGAAAGCAGTACAGCGCAGTATATTGGACTAGCTTTATATAACCACGGATAAAAGATCGAGCCGTTTACAACAATGAAACATTGACTGCACTGGAATAATCCCGTAATCGCTTTGTGTTATTATGTGCCGCTAAAAGGTAGTATATATATATATATTATATATATATATATATATTATATATATATATAATATATATATACACTCACATATATATATATATATATATATATATATATATATATATACACTTGGCAGGTTATATAGTAGGCCTATACTTGATCAGTGTATAGTGGTGCGTAAATGTATAAATGTACACGATTAGAAGCATCGACACAAAATAATTCTTAGATAGCTGCTCAAAGACTGTGGCAGACACACAGATTCGCACGCCACAGTAGCGTTGAAGCAGTATTCTTTCGTACAAGAAGAACAGCTTAATGTAGACCGGGGAGACACTCAACATTAATTTATCTTTATATTTGGCGGTTCTTTTTACAAAAAACTGTCGCTGTTGAGTCGTGTCAGTGGCTCTATTTCATGCTGTCTTTCTGTCTCTCTGTCTTTCTCCTCTCTCTACTTTCTATCATCTCTTACCCATCCATCTCCCTTCTTTCTCCTCTTTGTATTTCTCTTCCTACGTCTCTCCCCTCTCCAAATTTTGTCTTTGTTTTTTTCTATAATGCAATTCCCATGTGGCCCATGCGTTGTGATTCAATGTTTATACTTGTCTTGTCCATTTCCACTTATTTTACCAACTATTTTAATATTTAACTATACATTAGAAATTATACAAAATGTTATGTGACACAACATCCAGAGACCGGCACGTGCCCCAGAACTTTGGAGTTTGACCTCGCTATGGCTGAGTTAGAATTGTATGCCCCTAGACCTTTGGAAAGTGTCCCCGTTACTGAAGTTACGGCGGTGGCGAACATTTTGCAACTGTACCCCTTCCTTGTCTTCAGACTTTACGATCCGAACACCCCAACGACGTACTCGTGTTGAAGCTCCTGCTCAGACCACACAATATGGATATGGTTCGACCGCCTGAGGATGTTTTTTTTCTGTACCCTCTCCCAGACTACCCTCTCCGTAACCGGCCCTAGGACGCTTCTCGGTTTTTTACCTTCCCTAACCTACACGCTTGTCGGTTTATTGTATTCTTCAAATTACTTGTATGCGTACATGGTCAGTGATCGGATTGACGAGTAACTGTCCCCAAAAGTGTACTCTTAATAAAAATTGTTCAAACCGTGAGTTATAAATTCAGGCTGTCGCAAATTTCATAATGCATTGCTTACAATAAGAGCCTTCTTTACATTGTTTGCTGTATCACGTGATCGAGTTAATGAAAAAGGCTAGATAAATTATAATTTCTAATCCTTCCACTTATCGGTGAATGTCGATAAGTGGAAGGATTCAGTTATATTATATATTCAATATCTGCACGTTAATTCTTTGTGAGTTAATATACACTCGAGATGTACCGTATCATAACGTGATAACTTCCGATAAATACTTTCCATGCCACTTATTTCTTGCATTTTATGCATAAATTTACCCATATACATATGCGTGCGTGCGTGCGTGCGTGCGTGCGTGCGTGCGTGCGTGCGTGCGTGCGTATGTGTGCATGTGTATACAAATAATGGTGATTTATAATTTTTTACAGAAATCATTTTGAACTGGCTGCCACGAGGAGGAATAATTATGTATCTGGAGCATAAGTCTGCATGCATGCTCTGTGAAGCACAATTTTAAATATGTCATGGGCTGCCATTATATTCTTTCTCCACCGCGGAGAAATAAGTTGAACTGACTGGTGTGTTGGGGTAGAGAAATGAGCACGATAATAAACGCCACGTGGCAGGACCTGTATAACTAAAAATTGTATTACAGGCTACTAGGTGGCAGCACATGATCGTTCGACGAGATAACGCATTATTTTCAAGAAGGAATAGTTACTTAAAATAATCTTGTTGCTATATCCAGTACTACCTTTAGGAACATACATGAGACGTCGCCATGAATGCTATGCCTTCTTCTTCATATGTAGGTTCTGGTAGTGGCGAATCTGGAAATTATTAATCAAGGTAAACTCGCTGTCATTGTTGTGAGCGATAATACACGAATTTTAAAATGTACCTTTCAGAAGCGCCCTGGCTATTTCTCGAGCAGCTCGAGAAATAACGGTCAGACTTCGGGTTATTTATCGAGCAGACCGGAAGTTGTAATGACCAATCAGATTGCTTATTCGTCGAGCTGCTCGAGAAATAACGCTGACTTCGTTCGTTATTTATCGAGCAGATCTGGACGTGCATGCATGTGCACTTAAAAATATTTTCAAGGTATCTACGTGGACATACTAATTGCTTGAAGTAAATCCGATGCAGTCTGATCGTTTCGTGCATGTATTTGTCCGTTCTGGTGGGAAATGAAGACTTTTCTTATTCGCCATTTATTGAGCAGATCTGGACATGCATGCATGTGCACTTAGATATATTTTAAAGGCATCTACGTGGACGTACTAATTGTCTGAAGTAAATCCAACGCTGTTGAATCGTTTTGTGCGTGTATTAGTCCGTTCTGGTGGGAAATGAAGATGTTTCTTTTTCCAGTGTCCGCGTAAACTACTAGAGATGTGGATGTCAAGTCTGTTCAAGGTTATTTGAAAAAGAAATTCAAGACTATTCTGAACGACAGATGATATCTTTAATTGCAGTAAATTCCAATTCCTATACTTATCATCGCTTGTTATCACATCAAGCCTACACCTGTACACCTTTCATCGCTTGGCATCTTGTCAAACCTACACCTGTACACCTTTCATCGCTTGGCAACTGTACACATTATTTATTTCGCAGGCGCCTTGTGTATTCACTGCAATAAAGATTACGTGGCTTTTTTGTAACGCTTGCACAGCTGCAGTGCCACCAGGCCATACAGTTCTCGCAGTTAATCCAATTCTGTACACTTTTCGTTGGATGACAGGTCGGACTTGCACAATTTAAGTCACCTTAATTTCCACTTTCAACCACGAACCGGCTCCAAACGTATATATGTATATATATATATATATATAGTTTCTGTATTTTGTGGCTTGGGCTTGACCCATAATGGGAGTAGGTATGCCTTCTGTTAATGCGTCGGCACCCTGCAAGGAATTCAAGCCCAATATCACATGCAATTTTGACATGAATAGATATATTATTTTTTGTCCAGTATGATATGTACTGTAATGGTATGTTATTGTTTTTTATACTGATGACAATGGAAATAATTACAACAATGATAGCGTATAAACAAGTGCATTTTATTTTATCACTTTGATTGTGGATGTTTATAAATTTGTAAAATAATAGTATTGCCGTGTTGTTTGTTATGGTATGTGACAACATACGATTCATTCTGTTAAGTGTACAGTACACTTAAAAACAAGGTTACACCTGTATGATAATAGTATTAATTAAATTGTTTGTCATTTCGACATATGTACGACTATATATGATTGGAGATAAGTTAGCAGTGTTTTTTTATACAGTTGATCTGCACGACATATATGTTAACACGTGTACACAGCCAAACAGTATGCCATGACATCCTCTGCGTAAATTACAGTTTACTTCAGCCGGGATTACAAACGTCAATAAAACGTGAGTGGAAGTAATTCATACATCCATATGACTGTAATTTTATGATCAAAGGAACATGGCAAATGATGCAGTTGCAGGTTGAACTTTCTCATGAAAATAAATATTTTGATTTGTCATTAAACTTATAATTAAGCACACAAACATAACATTGGATGTAAAAATGTGGAGACGTGCCGAAATATTTACAAGTACTTTCTCAGTTGACTTTCTCATTGTAAACCGACGTATGTTTCAGCCTAGTTGTCTGTTTTATAATGTTTGTGATTTGTACATTTTTAATCTATGTGAGCATGCGTGCGTAATTCGGTATGTTGCTTATATTTTGACTATGATGTAATTCATTTTGTTATATATATTTCATTTTTGTATCAGAAATGGTGACAACTGATAACATGGCACTCAAAGTATCAACTATGTTATTTCTCGAGCAGCTCGACGTATAAGAAGTCTTTATTTTCCCATCACAACGGAAAAATACAGGCACGAAACGATTAGACTGCGTCGGATTTACTTCAAATAATTAGTATGTCCACGTAGGTGACTTGAAAATATTTCTAAGTGCACATGCATGCACGTCCAGATCTGCTCGATCAATAACGAACGAAGTCGGCGATATTTCTCGAGCAGCTCGACGAATAAGAAAAGTCTTCATTTCCCATCAGAACGGATAAATACAGGCACGAAACGATTCGACAGCGTCGGATTTACTTCAGAAAATTACTCTGTTCACGGAGATGCCTTGAAAATATATTTAAGTGCACATGCATGCACGTCCAGATCTGCTCGATAAATAACGATTAAAATCGACGTTATTTGTCGAGCTGCTCTGCTCGACAAATAACAGCCAGGCCTCGCGTTATTTCTCGAGCTGCTCGACAAATAACGGACCGAGTTCGCGTTATTTCTCGAGCTGCTCGAGAAATAGCCTGAGCCTTCTAGAAGTACTAACAGTACCGAATCGGAGGGTTTGACTAAAAGACGCACGACCACGAAGTTAACGAACGACCACGCACGACCATGTAATATAATATGTTGGTAGATAGTTTGGCCGTTGATGGTATATATATGGTTTGTGTGTGAATTATTAAACATTTTGAGTCTGTATTTCACCCAACCCCAGGAGTTAGACAATTTAATTCCGGACGAGAACTTAGTCTTGGCACAGTAGCGCCACCTGGCGAATGGAACAAGCGAGTTACCACAAGTGATGATAAAAATTGCGAATTTTGTTACTCCAATGTGAAGAACATATCTGAAATTTGGCGAGCTGCACACACATACCTCCTACGTGCCACCAACAGTCCGCTTGGTTACCAACACTACATACATTTTGGTAGTGCGTGGTCGTGCACCTTTTAGACATACCGGAATCGGAAGTGTTTATTTGAACCACATATAAAACAAAACGTTAAACGGTACAATTTTCAAAACAGAAATATCTACAGCTCAATTATGAAATAATACATGTTCACAAAAATAGCAGGTAATACATGTATACATGTTATTTATAAAATAATTTACAACATAAAAATAGAACAATGTCAATAATGATTTAATCATGTACGGAATAACGAATTGACAATATCCTAACCACGGACTGTTATGTTGCTGTAGATAAGCTAAAAAGGGGTCAAGGAGACTGCCACTAAGAGTAAGACCATTCTTGGTTGCTCTCGTAGCAGCCACCCCAAAAATTATATTTTCAACAAGTTATGTTTGGCTCACTTAAACACTTTTGAAAAATAATAACATCAAATGTGCATCATTTCCAATGCAATAAGGGTTTGACAAGTATTTCAGTTAAGTTACCAATAACTGATAAAGAAGGCTGACATTCCATCAAAATAGAAGATTAGAAATGGTTGTTAGCTGCTTGTAAACATGAAACCTATACAACTGTTAGGTCATTATTTACACATGACTGCCTTATACTGGTTTTCTTTCTTCTACTCTATAATAGTTTTGTTCTTTTATTAGTTGAAGTCCAATTATAAGTATTGAACATTAATTTTTCTGTATAAGCGAGTTCCTTGATTTATTCTTACCTAGGTCGCTAGTGATGATAATCTTTCTACTGCTGTTAATATTATTTTTGTATTAACACAGTGCAAGTTTTCCTGTTCATGCTACATTTTATTATATCTAAATCTCATAACTACAAACACTAATGCCACGATCATTTCTCTACACTTAAGTTGCTTTGTTATACAAAATGATATCGGCAAACACCTTTTAAAAATATTTAAGAACAAAATTATTGATTCAGATGGTTTATTCTTACAGCATTATGGAGGTGTTGACAACAATTGTTTAAATAAAGAATAACATTTGCATTATAATAATGATGAAAACTTGAAAACGACAGTTTGTCAATAATGAAACCTCCATCATGCTATGACACTGGTAATTTTAAGTCACTGATGAATAAAAAACTAATAGTTTTGACATACTGAGCACAAACATACAATCTATCAATGCTAAATTCAATGAGCTGGAAGCCTTTGTAAAAGAACTGCAGCTACTTAACTATTCCTTTAGTATTATTTGTATTCAGGAAAGATGGTTAACATAACAAGATGATTATCTAACATTCACTTACAAGATTATACTTATATTTCCTTGGGTAAAATTAGTAGTACTAAAGGAGGCTTAATTATGTATATTCACATAAAATATGATTATAAAGTATTACCATGTATTAAAAACGAAGATTGGGAAGGACAGCTAATTGAAATCACCGGGGGTGGTCTTATAAAATCTGTGATAGTCGGTAATATATATATATGTGTGTATATATATATATAGACCACCACAAGACTTAAAAGTTGATTACAAACAATTTATTCATGAATTTGCATTACTATTATCATAACTTGATCGCAAAAATTTGGAAGATATCACTGCTGGGGATTTTTAATAGTCTTGCTTAAACTTCATGAAAGAGAATATTGCGGTGAATTTTACGACACCTTAACTGGATATAGCTTCTTTTCTAAAAATAACAGTCTCAACCAGATTTTTTCACTGTAAATGGCACATTGATCGACAATTTATTTTGTACGCTTAGTCATTTAGTGCTACAGTCAATAGCAGGTGTTCTAATCAAACAATTTTCAGACCACCAACCATATTTTACACTTTTTGACACTGTTACAGTTAAAAAGTGTCCTCGTAAATTAATTAAAATACATTTACAAAATGGAAAAGCTATGTCAAATTTTGCTAATTAAATAAGTAACTCAAATATTATGCATCAATTAGATCAATATTCTTCGCATAATCCAAATAATAATTACAAAATAATAATTGATGAACTTGAAAAGGTAAATTGTCAACATATCCTGATGGATAACAAATGGAATAATTAAATCTATTAAATACAGAGACAACCTACGTAAACTGCTGAAGCCAACAAATCCTACATCGATTGATTATTTCATCAAGAATACAAATTTAAAAATGTATAATTGTATCTTAAAAAGAAGTGTCAGAGCAGCCAAACTGATACATTATGAACAACTGTTTAACAAATATAAAAAAATGCAAAGAAAACTTGGAAAACTGTCGTATGAATGACATTTTGCAAATCTCCAACAAAACAAGATCATTACCTATATATTTTAGAGAAGGAGACTGCAAAATACTGTATAAATTGCAAATACATTCAATTTACTTTTTACAAACATAGGAAAACATCTTCTAAACAAATTCAATTGCATGAGTAATAAAAATCATAGTTTCTATCTAAGAAAGTTTGAGACGCAAACTAACAACTAAAATATTTAAAATTTCTTTTAATTAAACCCTTAACCTTGCTTCTTAATCAAATATTACATACTGGAATCTTTCCAGATAGGATGAAAACTGCAAAAATAATCCCTATCTTTAGAAATGATGACGAAACATTGTTTTGTAACTACATACCGATATCTCTGCCACCTGTAATCTCTAAGGTTATTGAAAAAGTTATGCATACTCAGATACATTCATATTTTACAAAACACCAACTTGTAATGCTATCCAGTACAGCTTAAAATCTGGTCATTCAACCGAATATGCCATTAAGGAAGTCATTGACCAAACAATAACCGTACTGGATTCAAATGGCACATATCGATATATTTTTGGATTTATGAAAAGCATTTGACACTTTAGATCACACAATTCTATTAAGCAAACTACATCTGTATGAAATATGCGACATTGCTCTAAAGCTAATGGAAAGTTATTTGAAAAATAGAAAACAATAAGTTATTCATAATGATAATATTTCTGAAACCCTGCCTATTACCTCAAGTGTGCCACAAGGCTCCATACTAGACCCACTAATGTTTCTAATATACATTAATGACTTACCAAATCAAGTGAGATATTTAGATGTGTAATGTATGCAGATGATACAACTCTATTAGAGCAATGTCACATATTCCATACCGATGTAGTTTGCTTAATTGTTGTTGAATGACCAGAATTGAAGCTATACATATATATAAAAGGTTAGTGTTCTGTAAAATATGAATATATATCTGAGTATGCATAACTTTTCTCTCAATAACCTTAGAGATTACATGCATCAGAGATATCGGTCTGTAGTTACAAAACAATGTTTCTCATAATTTTTAGTCCTTTCGGCCGAAGGTCGTTGTAAATTTCATCAGCTGCCATGTCAAGTCCCTTATAATTACGACTAATGGTGTTGAAAATCATTCAGGTAAATAGCAAATAACAAATGAGACAAGTTTTCTCCTTGTGATAACTCTACATCACATGAGAAGAAGGCTGACACAGCCCCCCAAAATGCAAAATATTTACGCTATCTAGTGATGTGGTTTTGAGAAGGGCCCTTGAGACTATCTCCTAAAGGTAGATTTTGCGTATTGTACCAGAAACAGAACACTATTCCCCTTCCCAAAACATCTATCGCATACGGAGTCTGTGTCTTGCATGGATATCTATTTTTATGCAGTTGTTTTATATAAGCAGGAAGTTTGTGAAATTAGTTATTCTTAGGCCACAAAAAAGGAATTCCCAGTTTCTCATCAATGCATGTATTTTTTAATATGTGCCACAACATTTTATTTTATATTATAATTTTTCCTCTAAATGCAAGACGTGGTGCAATAAGTGAACAGTAAACATGTCAACATTTTACTTCCATCATAACCCTTAATGATCTGTAACTATGATTCATCAAAAAACATTTGATTAATAATTACTACAGGGTTGTTTGAAACTGTTTCTGTCTGGCAGAAACGGCAACAATAGGAAATACATGCCATTGATAGACAAACGTGTTCTTTTTATATAAAACGTAAGTTTCTTTCTGTACCGGTCTACGTATGATAACCATTTGTCCGCCCAGCTCACAATAAACATCACATGAATAATAAAAGGAAGATCACTGCCACTGAACTTGTGGATTATTATTATTATAAACTGTTCTGCTACTGCTTGGTGGACTGTTAATTAGTGGGTCAAGTTCAAATTCATCAGCACGTTTTTCACACCTGCATGGTAGTTTAGGCTCAGTAGTGTCCTGGCAGCCACTAAACATATAGGCTTGTGTGAAAAGGATAGTTGGCAGAAGAACTAATGTCAAAGCACCATTGCATCCATTTAGTCAGGCAGCAGTCACACTGTCCCAGTGTCTGCTGCTATGTTTATATAATAATTATGTAGGCTTACTGATCCCAATACACCAATCTGTTGGCACAATGTTAGATAATAGAACTAGGTTAAACACCTTAACAATGACTATAATTAGTTCTGTGGGGCTGTTTTTTTCAAAAACTGTTCATTAATTTTTTCTATAATTTTTCATAGACATTTCATGTGGTAGTGCCTGCTATTGTTTGATAGACTCCTGTTAAACTGGACAGTTGCGTGTAGGTTTTAAACTGTGTCAAACAGTGAGTCTACCTTTTGCTCTCAAATAATTTGTCGTCTTAGTTTTACACATAAATACATAATCTAACTTGATAAGTTTTTGTAGCAGCACATTTGTACCTCCAGTGTATCATTGCAACATAACATACACACTGTGCCACATTTGAATGTCATGCAAGTAATATTTCCATGCAGTCCATTTGCATATATAATGTAAAACTTCAACAGCCGTTTTCTTCATTTTCACTTTTTGACCCGTACCATGTTCAATGCTCCATACCATCGCAAATTTTTGTAGCAGTCATAATTTTTGAAACCGCGTAAAGCACCCTACCCAAGTTTTACAAGAATGTAAGAAAACAATGTTACAATGTTTCCGACTTATCACTCATTTGGTCAGGGGTCACATATAGACGTATTAGTCCAAAGAACTTCAGGGCCAGTTGGCCCATTTTTAAAGATAGGGATTACTTTTGCAGTTTTCATCCTATCTGGAGAGATTCCACTACCGTACCAATAAGTGAATCATAGATTAAGATATTGCCAACATATTGTTTTATATTACACGTTGTGCATTGAATACAGCTACCTATTGTTTCTCGTCTTCACTATATAGAGACAATCGTCAAACACATAAAAAGTTAAACCACACGAGTCATCACGGCCCATGCGCACTGGCGTAATGTGTGGACATTTTGCTAGTACAGCGTATAAATATACAGATGCAGACAGAGTGACAGACTTTATAGACATGTCATAATAATTAGAAAATTTGGATTTATGACTAGACACCATTTTGAAAACATTAAACTGTTGAAATAAAAACGTGTTTCTCTTTATTAAAATAATACGTGAGCGGTCAGTATGTTGGAATGCATATTATATGCTTTATTTTATATGACATGATTTTACAATTATCCATTTCAATGATCAAACTTTGTACCATCAAACCATTTCAAAAGTCTGAGCCCATGTCTCTTATGTCACTAACTTTTCCCACATCTAATGACTGTTGATGTTTTAGATGACTGTGATGCGTGTCAACAGCAGTTTGTGTCACAAATATCAACAATGAAGTAGCAAAGTTGCATTGGTTCACCCTCATAGACAACAACAACTGTCAAGTTCTGTCACCAACACGACGTAGGACATCGAGCCAAGTCACCGAATGTCCATATATTTGTATTCGGGAACAAGGGAAAACGTGACTGTCTCTCGTGGATCAACATTTACATTTAAAGAGACACCGACTCCCTCGTAGTGGGAGAAATCTATCAAGTGTTACAACCAAGGAGCAAAGAGTTCAAAGTGTAACAACTTAAAGACTGGTAGGCCTAGACAGACAAAACGTTTTGACGAAGTGACACGTATTGAAAACTGTCAAGTCAGTGTAGTGTGTTAAACCTGCAAATGTGAACTGACACTGCAGGGAAACTATAAAGATGTGGAATCTTCAGTTGCAGTAACAAATGTGCCCTAACACACGTGAGGAACCCTTTAAGGGTGACAAGTGTTGAGCTTGTTTTACAGGGCAGTATACGTACGCTGGTTAAAATCACCCAGATGTGAGACATCTGTCTCATAGTTTGTATATGTCTGTGAGTTCTAACATAGTCATATAATTATATGTGTAACGAGACTTGTGAAAAACTGTTCATTGTCTACATACAATAGTGCTTTGGAGACACCAGTGAGCATCCACGTTGAGGTAAGACCCTACAACTGTGGTGTGTTCAAACAGGTCAGCAACAGTCAATATGAATGTGAAAGTGCACACACACACTGTTGAGAAACGATTCAAATGTGACACTTGTGGAAAACGTTTTATAAACAACGGCTACTTAACGATACACGTGCGCAGTCACACAGGTGAAAAACCCTTCAAATGTGACATTTGTGGGGCACAGTTTACAAGCCGTAGAACTTTGAAGATACACCTCCTGATTCATACTGGGGAGAAACCGTACAAATGTGAGACCTGTGGTGCACAATTCACACGCAGTGATGGTTTGAAGATACATATCCGTACCCATACAGGGGAGAAACCCTACAAATGTGACACCTGTGGGGCACAGTTTACAGACCTTGGCCATTTGAAGAGACACGTCCGCATTCATACTGGGGAGAAACCCTATAAATGTGACACCTGTGGGGCACAGTTTACAAACAGTGGCGATTTGAAGAGACACATCCGCTCTCATACTGGGGAGAAACCCTATAAATGTGACACCTGTGGGGCACAGTTTACAAGCAATACCAATTTGAAGAGACACGTCCGCACTCATACTGGGGAGAAACCCTACACATGTGATACCTGTGGGGCAAAATTTACAGAAAATGGTGTTTTGAAGAAACATATCCGTACCCATACTGGGAAGAAACCCTACAAATGCCTCAAGATGATTACTGTGCAGCAAAATGTTCAGCCAGTTGTACTTTGAAGATACATGTCCGTATACATATTGGAGAGAAACCAAATAAATGTGGGACCTGTGGTGCTCAGTTCTCACATTGTGGTAATTTCAAGAAATATGTCCGTATATTTTATTAGGGAGAAACCATACAAGTGTTATACCTGTGGTGCTCAATTCTTACAGAATGGTAATTTGAATGCACATATCTGCATACATATTGGGGAGAAAACCTATCAATGTGATACATGTGGCGCACAATTCTCAACAAATGTTAACTTGAAAAGACAAGTCCGTATACATACTGTGGAGAAACGTAAACATTTTACGCCTGCGATGCTTAATTATCACCACTCTGAATCGAAGGTGGTACGAGAAACCAACATGAAGAAACAACCGCATTCGGCGCGTCGCCGTTGCTTCATGGCCAAAGAAGTTCTCGACCCTTATTGGTCAATGTGTCTCAATATGTCAGCCGTCGGGAAAGGGCAATGTGAAATTTCACTATTATTTATTACTTTGAAAATAAATTGTGAGTAAACCATAGGCGTGATACTGTTGGCTGCTGTTGCAAATAGTTAGATTTCGTCTTTCAGGTGTATCGAACCACATCATTGCTACCACACCATTGCTACCACATCATTGCTACCATATCATTGCTACCACACCATTGCTACTTCATCAGTGCAACCTCATCATTGCTACCACATCATTGCTACCACACCATTGCTACCACATCACTGTTACCACATCACTGCTACCACATCATTGCTACCACACCATTGCTACCACACCATTGATCCACACCATTGCAACCACACCATTGCTACCACATCATTGCTACCACACCATTGCTACCACATCACTGTTACCACATCATTGCTACCACATCACTGTTACCACATCATTGCTACTACTCTATCATCTCTTACCTATACATCCCCCCCCTCTCTCTACTGTTTATAAATATCTTTCTTCCCTCCCAATTTCGTCTTTGTCCTTTCTGGAATTCCATTCCCATGTGGCCCATGTGTTGTGTTTCAATGTTTATACGTGTCTTGTCGATTTCCACTTATTTCCCCAATTGTTTTATTATTTAGTTATACGTTAGAAATTATACAAAATGTCATGTGACGCAACATTCACAGACCTACACATACCCCTAGAAATTTGACCGCACTATGCCTGAGCTAGAATTATGTGCCTCCTAGACCTTTGGAATGTGTCCCCGTTACTGAAGTTACAACGGTGGCGAACATTTTTCAACTGCACCCCTTCCCTGTCTTCAGACGTCACGACCCGAACAGCGCAACAACGAAATCGTGTTGAAGTTCCGGCACAGACCACACAATATGGATTTGATTCGACCGCCTCTGGGTGTTGTTTCTGTAATCGCCCCTAAGACGCTTCTCAGTTTTCCCTAACCAGTTTTTTCTTCAGATTAGTTCTATTCGGTGATCGGATTGAAGGGGCACTGTCCCCAAAAGTGTACACTTCATAAAAATCGTCTTTTGTCTCTCAAACCGTGAATTATAAATTCAGGCTATCGAAAATTGCATAATGGATTGCTTACCATAAGAGCCTTCTTCACATTGTTTCTGTATTACGTGATTGAGTTAATGAGAAGGCTAGATAAATTCCAATTCTTCCGGGACTAGAAGTTTGCAGTGAATGACGATAAGAAGAAGGATTCAATTGCATTATAAGAATTATTCAATACCTCCACGTTAAAGCAATTCTTTGTGAGTTAATATACACTCGAGATGTACTGTATCAATGCGTGATAATTTCCGATCAATAAATATATATGTGACGTTTACGCCACTCACCCAAGCATTTTGCCTACTCTACCACATCCATGTGTTAATATGTCGTCCTGATCTGAAAGTGCGTGCGTGCGTGTATGTGTGTGTGTTTGTCAAAGTAAGTTTGTCGTTCTGGGGTTGTTCCTCGTTCTTTATATTGAATATAATTATTTTAAGACTGTAATAAACATGTTTGACATATCTTGCCAGCCAAATAGCGTCAATGAGCTTGAAACAGTGTCCCAAACGTTCAGATTATATTGCAAACAAACAATATTCTGGCTACACCGAACGCCAAAAGGTGCAACAGCAAAGTTATGTGTTGTTCAGCGCTGTCGCTATGCTCTCACATTAAGAATAATCAATTCAAAAACTATTATGTTTAACTCCCGGGCTGGTTCCGGATAATGGAACAATCAGCATAATATATCTAAGATAACATTAATTTGCATTAAATGTATAAAATACCCCGTACTTAGGTTGTTGTAGCAATGTGTGATCAGTATATCTAGAAACTAATGCAGTGTCGTGAGGAAAAATAACAAATTTCATATTAGGCGAGTGAAACAGTTTAATAAATTATGTGATTTAGTGCAGACAAGCCAAATCACCCAGTTTAATCGTTGAACACACGATTTCTTCAATTAGTTATCGAAATCTACAGATTTCGAGCCACAATCTGACGTTTCAATATTTAACAAGATTACCACCCAGAGAATTAGCTCTAGATGGCAGGTGGACAAGGAAGCCTTTGGCTTATCGAGAGTCCAACCCTTTTATCTATGTGTATCCCGCCCTTCTCAGGTATGTGTCGATTTTATTTTTAAACATATTCACGCTACTAGCATCCACACAATCGGCAGATAATCTGTTCCATTCATTTACAGTCCTTTGTGAAAATGAGAACTTTCTTATATATAATCTACACTGCTCTTTTGCTAATGTAACTTCATGTCCTCTAGTCCTTTTATCTTTCTTAACTGAAAAAAAATATTTCTATCAATATTTTCATAACCATTCATTATTTTAAACACTTCTATCTGATCTCCTCTCAATCTCCTGGTCTCTAGTGTTGTTAAACCACATTCTTTTAGGCGAATTTCATAACTAAGATCCCTCAGTTTTGGTATAATTTTAGTCCTCTCCTTATATGTCGACTCAGTCTATGTACTGTTTATATGTTAAAATGTAATATGTAGAGAAAGAAAATACACCCTAAAAATAATAACCATGAACATTACCATTAAAAAATAGCTCGCACAATTCAATATCGTTCTCCTCTCAGCCTAGGACGGCGGTTTAAGTACTAGTTTGGTGCTGCCATCTAGTTGGTAGTGGTGGCAGTAAAAGGATTTAAAGTCGGTTTGGCGTTCAATGACGAATGACGTACTTCCGGTATATCACTGTTTTGATTGTTGATGGTTGGAAAGCTGTGGATGAATATTCGTATACAATTTGTTAAGGTAATATCATATAATATGTTATTTGTTATGCCTAGTCCAGGTATCATTATTAAAAGACTGGACCGCTGGTATGATATTGACACAGAGAGTCAAATCTCGAGGAAAGGAGAAGGAACCTCCGACTATTACTTATGTTCAAAATCGTCCACAATCAAATTGCTGTCCCATCCAGAAACATTTTAGTACCTGCAGACAGACGCACACGCTCAAGTCACACTTACAAACATAAACACATCAGGGAGTCGGATGTTTCGGCCCCCGACGGGTTCGGCCCATGGGGCCGAACCATCCGTTCACGCAACCGGTTAAACGTGACCTGCTTGCGTTCGCGTGGGCCGAATCAACCGTTTCTGTAACCTGTGTCGGCGGGCTCGATGGGCCGAACCATCCGTCCTGCTTCTGTTTAGAAATCTAACTAATTCTTATATTGCTTGCAACTATTTTGACTTGCGTATTTTCAGTAAATGTGTCACGAATTATTATATATTTATGGCATTATGCGTGATGTTTCAATGTTTAAATAATGATAAATGTTTAAATAATTCTTATATTGCATGCAACTATTTTGACTTGCGTATTTTCGGTAAATGTGTCACGAATTATTAGATATTGATGCGTAATGTTTCAATGTTTAGCTTGCAATAATAATTATATTTATTCTGGAAAGGAGACACTTTGCAGAATAAATTATTTAACGTTAGAAAGGAGATACATTGGGCAATAATTTTGTAATTTTATTAACATGATACCACCAAAATACCATACAAGAAAGTGTGAATATTAAGAAAATGTGAAATAAAATTACCGAAATAACACACATATAATAAATACAAATCATCAAAAATATAGAGATAATTATCAATGGGCCGAAACATCCGACACCAAACGTCGAATTTTCGGTGAAGTGGGCCGAAACATCCGTCGGCATCTGCGTGCGCCGAAACATCCGACCCTGCATAGCGGATTTTTGTTACGTGGGCCGAAACATCCAGGCCGAACCATCTGTCTGCGTGGGCCGAACTCGTCGGGGGCCGAACCATCCGGGACCCACACATCAGAGCCAACACTGAAGAATATAGAAACTCATTTTTCTCCGCACTTTAACTGTAATATCCTAGAAGCGTCATTGGTTAATGCAAAGGACGCCCCACAATTTAAGGAACTGCTAGGCCGTGCACAATGCTCATAGAGCAACCAACATCATTGGCGCGGTACCCAGCTGGGATTTACCGATTATTAAACAGAAACAGACTCCCGTCCTAGGTAGGACCTATCACAGTATCGGGCGTCCCGCAGGGCACTGCATAAATGTATTAGCACAGTTAGGACCGCTGCTGTTTCTTATTTACATCAACGATATACCAAACCATGTGACATCTAACTGTATATAGATGACAAAATCAGCAGCGTGGAGGAGGAGGCTTATGGACGTTATGTCCCAAGTCGCATATGTCCTAGACGATATGTCCTAAATTTGGAGTGGTATGTCCCAAAACGCTTGGACGATTTGTCCCAAATTTATTTTACTTTTTTATTTGTACGTTGTTCACGAACGTAACACAAAATCGGTGGTTATTTCCGTTAATGCCTATTTGTAGGGGGTTTGACTAAAAGGCGTACGACCACGAAGTTAACAAACGACCACGCACGACCATGTAATATAATATGTTGGTAGATAGTTGGCCGTTGATGGTCAAGGCACTTTCAGCTCCATGAAGGCTGGCTGACTATAATGTGCTAACTTTGAAGTCCATATACATCTATTAACTTGTACTCTAAGTATTAACAGGTAACAATTGGTTTTCCTATTGTGTTTGTTAGGAATGTGTGAAGGCCATTGACTCACACACCAGGAGTAATTGGCTTTCTAATGAATGATAGAAGTTGTTTCTTTCACTGAGTAGGTATTGAGCACATTTGCAGTTAAGCCATTAAACTACCAGATACCTGTATTTCATGCACTTTAAGTAAAGGGAAACCCAAAAATCATCTTTTTGGGCATGTGCATTTAAAAGATTTAAAACAAACTAGTCAGTGGTTAAACCAGAATGTGGTCTCAAAGTGAAAGTTTCTAACAAAATTAACAGGGAAGAGTAGGAATGCGTGACGTCAGTCTATCCATAAAAATGGTGCAGCCCATCCAACTAGAATTTTGTGTTTTCAACAAGGTTTTTCTAGTAAACTTCTGGCACAGTATTCTTAATTGTAGTAGCAAATGGTTACGTTTCATTAATAGTTTTAGTTGTATAGTCAAACATATATTAATTAGTTATTATATCTAAAAATCATTACCCTGAACCAATTTGCATGTATTACAGGGGGAACATAAACAGGTGTTAAACTTCTTATTGAGAATGTAACATTAGACGATTCTAACACAAATATGACACACTAGATCTGCTCAGTTCCTCTAACTTCTATTCAAAGCATTCGAGTGCCAGTTAGTAAGTACTTGATTATCCACCTAGGCCTTCTCATAATCAAAGTCGAATGTAAACCAACTTCAGTCAAATACTGTTGATCTTGGATGCTTTGTTTCAGTGCAACTAAGTGTACAATGCCATTATTCAAACAAAAAGATCTGCTCAGTGAAGCAATACAAGAGTATCTAGCCAACTACTATGGCCTGCAAATCCTTAACATGCACAAATCAAAGGATATTCTTAACATGCAAACCAAAACCAAGAAAAAAAAACCTCAATAACACAATGCAAGAGTGGGACATCGATTACTATGACAATTAAAAGGACACTGTAATAATTTTGTGGTAATTTAACAATTTCAGGGTAACCTAAGTGCTGATTTTATATATATTATAAAGGTGTATTATAATTATGGGGTACTCTAAAAAAATAAAACAAACAAATCAAAGATGCAAACAAATCAACGGACAGGGACATAATTTCAGGATAACGTTACAATTTCAGGGTGGTATAAGTACTGATATAATTTTTATATGTAACACACATGTATGCAAAGACAAAACAGTTTACTTTCACAAATGTATAAAAATTAAGTCCACGAACCAATAATTGTTATCTCTTTATTATACATTTAATATATAATAGTTGAATATATACAGTTGATTTATATATATATATATAAATATATACACGCACACATACTCGCATGCACACACACATACACACAGGTTTGACAATATTATAATGAGTTGTGCATTCCGACCAAAAGTGGTGCATCGCATTACGACAACGCCGTTGGAGCATTCCGACCAGGGTTGGAAAAAATCATGATTTTTTCAAAAAAATCTAATAAATCGGATTTTTTCAATTAAATCGGATTTTTTCGATTAAATCGATTTTTTTAACATTCTCGACAAATCTTATAAGAAATAATATGTAGTTCTGAAAATAAATAAATATGTGGTATATCATAATATACCCAATGGGCTGAACATTTTATTCCTAGCCTTTCTAAAGAATTAAAACAAAGTTGTTATGTACAAATTTAAACTTTATTTAAAAATATGTACATTAAATCAACTGGCAGTTGCACGCAACAACACAGACAATCAATTTGTGGTGCATCTGATTATTCATTATTGTTAGCCTGATTACTGTCATCTTCATTTTCATATCAGTTGTCAGAGTCCGAAGCAATGTTCACATTTAGAACTCTGTATATAAACACAAGTTTGGCCGCTTTTGCTACTCCAAGCCTGTTACGCAGTTTACTGTGTACTAGTCCAAATGTTGAAAAGGCTCGTTCCACATCGGAGCTTGATGCAACTGAGCACAGCAAGCATTTAATTAACTGAATGAAGTCTTCATTAAAGCATCCTTCCATTGCCATCCACCATTCCACTGAACTCACTTCAACCAAGTAACTGTCCTCAAACATGTAAGCTTTGAACGGGGCACTTCGAGCTCGAAACTTAACAACTGTAGAGATGCAGTCTGGATATGGCATGGCCACACGTCGTGGCATTTCGTCTGTCACGTCTTCAGGTGTGTTTGCTTCTAGACCTTGTTCTAGTTGCAGTCCGCATATATCCACGTGACACTTCATCCTGGCAACAATTCCTTGGATGTCCTTGGAGCATCTTTTACACTTTGCTCGGCAACCCGTTTTACCAATTTGTACAACTTTCTCAAAATAATTCCACACAGAATCTAGTTGACATGGCATGGTGACACAACCAGTCAACCACAATGTGCAATTGCAATGACCATCAGAATGTTCTGCCTACTAAGCCTAGATACCAGACTGCCCTGCGTCATGCCTTGCTGCCCTTATTCCCTGGCTTCTCAGTAGGATTGGCAGTCCCTTCCCTCAAGAAATATGTGGCTTCACCATGAAGCCACATATCAACCAAATGCTTGTTATAGCCTGGCTTGTTATAATATGTTCCTGACAGGCAAGCTGACAAAATAACACTGATCAGAGTAGTTCAAATAATCAGATTTTGTCTAAGCTGGTTTTAATTCCAAATTGAGGATACACCTTATCTATACTTTGGAACCCATCTCACATTGATCTTACTCATCTTAGGTACCCTGGGGTAGCTGATTAAATCAAAGCATGCAATTAGCTGCAGTCAGTTGGTCCTTGGCAGGTGACAATACAGATAAAGGTATGCCTCTCTGCCCTCTTCCCAATCAGTCAAAGTCATGCCATGGTGATCACATGTATCACTTGCCTCTGTCACTTGCCTAACAACATACCAAAGTCCAAGCAATACACCAAGCAATTATTTAATTGAGCACAGCTGTAAAAACATGTGGGCCTAGTAATTAAAAAATGTTAGCTGTCTTACAGATTTCAGGATTATTATTATAAATTGGCACAAATAAATTGAGTACTCAGGTAAGTATAAATTTAAGATAATCTGAAAAACAAAAAAATCAATATCTTGATTTTTTCATGTTGGTTTAATTGATGATTTAATCAATTTGATTAAATCAATGCCAACCCTGATTCCGACCATGTATTTGGAGCATTGCGAGTATGTTTTGTGCATTCAGGCAGTGGGGCATTCCACTATCAGTCGAAGCAAAATTAGGGCATGAACACTGATATTAGAAACGATAGCGATGTCTGCAGATATTTGGCTACAAAGCTTAATATATGTGCCTATTTGATCAGAACAACGACTTTTAAGCACAACAATTACATTTATTATAATTTACAACGAATAGTACCAATCGTCTTTTTTGGGACATAATGCTCCTTTGTTGAGACATATCGTCCACAGTTTGGGACATAAGCGACTTGGGACATAACGTCTATAGTTCCAGGAGGACGTCAATGTGACAATAGGCTCCAGGAAGGGGAGAAGACCTGGCTCGTACTCATCGACATGAGCTTCCACCCAGACAATTGTGAAATCTTAACTTAAGAATCACCAACAAAACTAAACCCATTCTCTTAGAATATTTCATCCATGACCATTAGCCATAGACCTCATCCCAAATCAAAACAGTGGAAAAATTGCAGAAAGCTAGGCGATTGGCAGCTTCTACAGGAGAACACCTACACAACACAGCAAAGTACCTAGGCGTCAACATCAATAACAAACTGTCCTGGAACCACCATATGGGTGCCGTCACTAAGAAAGTTAATAGCACCCTTGCCTTCCTTAGCCGCAACACCAGCAACTGCCCCAGACCAGTTAAATCATACTGCTATCAAACATGTCTGACCTACAATAAAGTACGCTTCTGCCATTTGGTACCCTGCCACCAAGCGAAACATAGACAAACTGGAGATGGTACAGAGGCATGCTGCCAGGTTCGTTTATGGTGACTGGCGGCACAGCAGCAGCCCAACCTCCATGCTCCACCAATTGCAGTATCAGTCCCTGGAACAGCGCAGATGTATGGCTAGGCTCAACATGATGTATAACATTCAAAACAGCCTCATCAAAATCCCTGCCAGCCCGTACACTAAGCCAGCCTGTATCCACTGCGCCACAGAACTTTTAGCTGAGGGGCACACAGGGCATCCATTCCAATTAACGGTTCAACGTTCCCGAACACAGGCTTTCCAACATTCCTTTTTATAGCCACAATAGTACCCTGTAATAACCTAACTGCCCAATCAGTTCAATCTCCCTCTCTAGATGCTTTCAAGCAGTGCCTTGCCGACACTCACAAACAAAGTGGTGTTCTGATATACACCAACAGTGTCAAGAGCATTGAAAAGACAACCCAACTAAGGGAACAATCCTGTCAAACAAACCCGACATCATATTCCTTATAACCTTTTGCGATGACATCGTTGCAGAACCACTTCCAAACGTTAACTCCAATTGTGAAATAGTATGGAAAAAAATTCACTTTACACAAAACAAATCTATATATTTGGCATCATATTACCGACCCCCTAGTGACCATCTACAATCTCTCAAAGCTCTCCCTGAATCTTTGACGAACCTATACAAATCACAAAAAGACTCCCCCCAACGTAGTCATAGCTGCGCTATTTGCTGACATCAACTGGCGCAACCAACAAACCACAAGCAATAGAACTTCCAGCATACACTACAAACTACTAGAAATAATTAGTGAATTTGGATTGCAAAACATGATGAACGACCCCACATGAATCGATTCTGGCAGTATCCTTGACCTAATACTCACCTAAAATCCGTCCATAATCGTCAACACTCACACCACTCCCGGCATTAGTGATCGTGAAGCCGTATCCTTCAGTGTCAACCTAAACCCAGTTCGCAACAGGAAACCTCTACACAAAATATTTCAATACAAATCCACAGACTGGAGCAAACTTAAAGATGGCATAACCCAATTAACAACATAATACTTTGACATGGTCCCCAATTCACAAGGCATTAACACAAGCTGGATCTTCTTTTTTCAGACATAACTTGCCACACTGATCAACAATACTATCCCTAGTTGCAACACCAAACCAAAAACTCCCCTCCCTTGGATAACACGAAAAATAATGTTAAGGCTGCAGCCAAATCTGACAAAGATTACATAAACAACAACATTGGAGACAGCTTAAAAACAAACCCTAAACAATTCTGGTCATTCATCAAATCAAACAAACAAGAAACCATTGGCATTCCCACACTGCAAGTAAACGAACAACCAATCATCAATGATCATGACAAGACACTGAACAACCAATTTAGTTCCGTGTTCAACCAAGAAATCTACCCTATACCCCCAACCTTCCTATTACCCAAATATGCCCACTCTTTAAGTCGGGATAGCTGGAGTAATCAAGCAACTGAAAAATCTAAACCAAAACAAAGCTACTGGCCCAGATGAACTCCTAGCTAGAGTTCTCAAAGAAACTGCAGAGGAAATAGCTCCAGATGGCCCAGATGAACTCCTAGCCAGAGTTCTCAAAGAAACTGCAGAGGAAATAGCTCCCATTGTACACATACACACATCTTCCAACATCATTCTCCACTTTCAACATGGATTCCAGGCTACACCTGAGGACCTGGTTTAAATTTTTGCAAAATTCTAAACACGATGAGCACAAAATCGAGCCAAGGAAATACTTTTATTAGCTTTAAATTTGCTTTATCACAGTTTATGACATTTCGGATAAAAACAATAATCTATTATCGCCCACAAGCCACTCCGGTTGCATTCTTTCGGGCTTCATCTCCAGAGTTCTCCAATCTGTCCACTGAAGGCCCAAAAGAATGCACCGTTAGAGTACGTCCGGGTCCAGACCAGTAGCAACGGTGTATAAATATTGTGTGGATGTTCTGTCCAAGCCTTCTTTCACAAATGTGATCTTCCAAAACAAATTACATTGCAACATTTTGAAATAGAGTTTTGTTCTCCCTCATTTGTTGTTCAGTACCTTCAGTAGTTTTGATTTATTGCTAAAACTGAAGCAAACTTTAAAACGTGACATTTTGAGAAACAATGTCGTTTTGACTCATATTGCCTATTGATTCTTAATTGCATATACATTGTTAGTTTGGGATTATTTATTAAGGAAAATAAACTGTACATTGAAAGAAGAGATAATAAAGTGCATTTCTGTAAAACTCACTGCATTGATGGGATACTTCATAAACACTGAAAATAGCTATTTTTGGCTCGTGTGCAGAATAGGCCTGTTTGACTTGACCCAGTTCACTGTGACAGGTCACAAATATTTTATTTCCTTTTCACACCTTTCCATAGCATATCCTCATTTCTCACTCATACCGATGTGGAATGAGGAGCTAAGTGGCAGTCTATGTATTTTTCAATGTTAAAATGTTAAGGAAGAAATGTGTTGCTTTTTCGTGTATTTGCACATTTTTGCTACCGACACTGATCATACATAGTCAACACTCCTGGTATCGTATCGATTCGTGTGAATGTGCAATTAATCTTATTAACATTACATTGATCATAATTGCAATTTCCTGACCAGTGTTTGTTGATAAATGGAGGTGGTTACCAGTTTCTGCCGTCTTTATCAGCGTAAACCTGTTTCCATCGAGATCTCGAATGAGGCATAGCAGGATTTCATGTAGGCAGTTTGCTTGCATTAAACTTCAAGTCCTAAGAAACAAGAGAACGTTTTATGTTGGGGTCGAGTATGGTTTTATGGTTTAAATAGGTTGCCATTTAAAACATAAATATGAATTATTTGAAAAATGTAATACAAATATGAACAATTTATCGTGCAATTTGCTTTTCTGAACATGCACAGTATTTGCGGAGAATTAAAAGAGTGCATTTATCCATATAAGGTAGTATCAAATGTCATGCTTTTTCATATTTGTTTACTTTTAATTTTTTGAAGGTTCAGTTGTTGTTCCACTCTACGTTGCTTCAGTTCACTCAGCTGTCTCAATGAGTACCTGGCTCTAGACAGTGGTGGATATTTGTGTACGAAGTCATCTCGCATTAATTGCAGCGTGGCTGAATGCTTCCCATAGAAGTCAAGATGGTGTTCGATGGAACAGGTCTGCCAGGGAGTAAACTGTATGGCGCTTTCAGCAGTCCTGACGACTGAGTACTGCGCTATATAAGAAGTTACCTTCTTTGTTAATTAAAGACGTTATGTAGCACGGAATACCGGTTGAACTATGTAACTACTTAACATAAATATATCAAAACCAAAATAATATAGTACACCTATATATATGGCACACTGCGCTAGTCTGTATAATAATCTGCATCTGATCCCAATTGCCGAGTTCAACATGCCTATTACTATGTTCATTCACTTCCTCCCATCTACCAGTTGGCAGTGTATTGAAAAACATGGTTATTTACTTTTTTTACTGGATTGAATAGTGAGGGCCACAGTGGCATTACGTTTTGTTAATGTGGAAATTATTATTAATATTGTCATAGGGGACAGTGTCGAAAAACACTATAGTGGTAATAACAGCTGATGTTTTGGCAGAAATTGTTGATTTGTACCAGAGGAATGAGTTTGCTGACATTGCTGATTTGTACCAGATAAATGAGTTTGCTGACATTGCTGATTTGTACCAGAGGAATGAGTTTGCTGACATTGCTGATTTGTATCAGATAAATGAGTTTGCTGACTAGTACCAAATAAATGAATTTGCTGACATTGTTGATTTGTACCAGATAAATGAGTTTGCTGACATTGTTGGTTTGTACCAGGTCAATGAGTTAACTGATGTTGTTGATTTGTACCAGATAAATGAGTTTGCTGATGTTGATTTGTACCAGATAAATGAGTTTGCTGATGTTGTTGATTTGTACCAGATAAATGAGTTTGCTGATGTTGTTGATTTGTACCAGATAAATGAGTTTGCTGATGTTGTTGATTTGTACCAGATAAATGAGTTTGCTGATGTTGTTGATTTGTACCAGATAAATGAGTTTGCTGATGTTGTTGATTTGTACCAGATAAATGAGTTTGCTGATGTTGTTGATTTGTACCAGATAAATGAGTTTGCTGATGTTGTTGATTTGTACCAGATAAATGAGTTTGCTGATGTTGTTGATTTGTACCAGATAAATGAGTTTGCTGATGTTGTTGATTTGTACCAGATAAATGAGTTTGCTGATGTTGTTGATTTGTACCAGATAAATGAATTTGCTGATGTTGTTGATTTGTACCAGATAAATGAGTTTGCTGACTTTGTTGATTTGTACCAGATTAATGAGTTTGCTGATATTGTTGATTTGTTCTACTTGCAGCCACCATAGTTACATTCATAGCACAACGCTTCTGATGGAGGACGCCATTGCAGCGCCACTTAGTGGCATGCCAGTAACTCCACCTGGTGGACCACGGGGATCAGCGGGGAATCCGACAGTGGCATCACCTACATCCTGTACAACCAGCAGTCAGTCACATGAAGCACCAATTGTCACTGTGTCAGACAACGCGTACAGCTCGACATCGTTTGTGGCGGCTAGTGACAATTACCACACCATCACAGCGTCACCTGTGAGCAGTTTCCAGCAAACGTCATTCCATAGCAGCGAGAAATCTGAACCAGCATACACGGGACCTGTGTCTGCTGATCGGTCTACTCCTGAAACTGTAGCCCGAGACTACTTTGGTGGCGTACGTGCGACAGTGCCACCTAGTGGTCGGCAGACGTTTCGTAATACCATCGCCGACACAACTAGTCGGTTTACAGGGTTCGCGTATGGAGGTCAATACCAGGGGGCGCCCTCGAAAGATGAAGGCGTCGGGAATAATCGGGCATGGTCACAAACAGCACCCCCTGGTGATAAGCTTGGTGAGCAGAGGGCGCCGAGCAAGCGGAAGCCATGTCCGCACTGCACGATGACGTTCGCGAACTCGCAGCGCCTGAAAGTTCACCTACGCACGCACACCGGCGAGCGTCCGTACGTGTGCAGTACGTGCGCGCGTGCATTCCTCACCGGCAAGCAGCTGAACGTGCACGTGCGTACGCACACCGGCGAAAGGCCGTACGTGTGCGCAACGTGCCAGCGCGCGTTTCTCACGGGCCGTCAGTTGCACACGCATGAACGCACGCACACGGGAGAGAAACCATACGTGTGTAGCACATGCCAGCGCGCTTTTCTTACTGGTCGTCAGCTCAACGGTCACATACGCACTCACACCGGGGAGAAACCTTTTTCTTGTACGACCTGCAGCAAGACTTTCGCCTCCAGTCGGCGGCTGTCCGTGCACCGACGCACGCACCAGGCAGTGGCGCCACCTGGGGGCACATAGGCGACTCATCCGCATCGATGCACAAACTATCTCGGTGCGTTGGACTTCGGATTCCACATTCCTTCACTTGGATTCCTTCATTTAGATTCCACATCACCGCCTTTTTTGCAACGTGATTTGATATATCCAGAGAAAAACAAAATATATATAATGTCGTTGGCACATCGATGCACATTTAGTCAGAGGCGCCGCCTGGTGGCACTTAAATGACTTTACGCAGAAACTGTCTGTGTGTGTTGGACTTGTTAGGATTTCTACATCGGCCTGTTTGCGGTGTAATTTGTGGTTTGCCGTATGCACAGAAAAACCTAATATATATATATATAATGTCACTGGCGCACTGACACACATACTAGACAGTGATGCTACCTGGTGGCACTTAAACAACTTAACCACGTGTCAGTGCGTCTGGCTGGTTTCTACATCTGTCTTTTTGCAATGACTTGTGGTTTATTGTATTCAGAGAAAAACTCAATATACGATATCACTGGTGTACCAACGCATGCACTAGTCAGTGGCGCTACCTGGTAGTACTTAGACGACTTACCTACATCTGAACACAAACTGGATTCTACATTGCCATATTCGCAATGTGATTTGTGGTTTGATGTATTCAGAGAAAAATTATAACATTATTGCCAGTTTAGAAGTGGTTAAATTATTGATTTGAGGTGTAGGGCCTATAGATCTTTTTTCTGACTAAGTCTAATAGAATATTATGTCAAACATTCAGTGTATTGTTGACTTCTTCACTTTGTGTTGATACAAACTTCAATGAATACCCATGATGCAGTGCATTGTGGAGGCAGTCATTTAGGGGTGGTCTCATAGCAATGATGTATACATGATTGATTTTGTGGGATAGGGGAACTAATCAACTGTACACTGACATAATGTGATAATAAACATCAGGTAAATGTGAAAATGTCATCCTGTATGATTTTGCACATATAGTACACATGTAACACTCTTTTTAAACTGGTAGAACTTAGAAATTTTGAAATCAGACCAAATATATGAAGATTAACCATTTTTTGAAAGGGTGACAAATACTTTTTACTGACCAACTTTTACGTTAGAACAAAATCCTGAATTGAATTAAAATAATTTAGGTCAATAAAAAGGACTTTATTACCAAGCGAGAAGTTTGTGTCTGAAAAACCAGTGGATGGCCACGGTTGGGAAATACTCGTTACTATCGAGTACAGATTTTTCATAAAGTACTTTTACTTGTATATATTACTGTACTAATTAAAAATTATATTTATAGTGTTTTGGGAGTACTTTGCATGTATTTTATAATTACATCTTATATTATGATCTTCATCCAAATGTTTCATATTTTTGTATTTCTGATGTCCTCATTGGACTTTCTTAATTATTTTTTTACCCATACAAAAACATCAAAACAACACATTTTACATGTCCACGAGATGGGTGGCCAGTTATCTGGATGATGCCCTGATGCTACATGTACCACACAAATTATATTAAATACTTGTACTCTGGTACTTTCAAAAGTAGTCGTATTCATTACTCAAGTACTATGTACAATGACGTACTAATTTTTCGTACTTATTCTTATACACACATCACAGTACTAGTTGCTCAAGTACTTTAGTTGGGTACTGACCCCAGCACTGCAGATGGCACCTGAACCACCAGTAGCACTGGAAGTTTCCTTGAGCAGCTTCAGCAATAACCATCGTTAATATTACAGGATGATCAGCAGACATGGGGGCAAATGCATTTAAATGCGACTGATCCAGTATTTGCATTTGAAAATTTGGAGCCAAAACTATTTGCATTTAAATACATTTTACAAAAATAAAATACTTTTCAAATACTTATAGTGTTTAATTATGTCAATGAAAACTTTTATTACAGCTGTGCTTAATTAAATTGTTGCTTGGTATAGGCAGTTGATACAGGTCAATCATGTTACTTATGTGATCAACGAGGCATGACATTCACTGAGAGAAAACTGGCCTTCCTATAGCCCTTTTATTAGCTGACCAACTGCAGCCAGTTGCATGCTGTGATAATTAACTCGGTTTTAACTTGGGTCATTGTCAGATGGATGATCAGTGTATCAGCTGGCCTGTGACAGGGTCAGGTTGGCATGCATTTAATTAACAGCTTAATCTAATTTTATTGGAAGACAGTGCACCAGTGGGCACAGGAAATGGAAAACAGGATTAACCTGTCACAGGGGAACAATTTAACAATGTGTGACCAATTATAGCATGGTACTATTGACTCAATGAAATCCCTTAATTCTGGATAAACAATGGTCAACTATAGCTCTTTTTTGTCATTATTTATTGAGCACGACAAGAGAATCAGAAAAATATTTGAAAAGTATTTGAAATACTTTTGAAAAGTATTTGCATTTGACAAACAAAATGTATTTGAAATGTCAAAAGTATTTGCATTTAAATACTTTTCAATGTATTTGACCCCATGTTTGATAACAAGTAGGACCAACGCATTAACTGCGTGGAATCAATGGCAAGGGTTAGTACTACTACCGTCCTTGCCTTAAAAGCACAAGTGTAACAAAAGACAGTAAGTAATTGTAACATTGTATTTTAATGATTATTTCCACAGAATGTTCATTTACAGTAAAACTGCATGTCCGAAGTGGATATAATCCACAAACAGCTGATAAATAAGAGTGCCTTGCTGCCTTTGTGGCACATCGTACCGACATCTTCATTAGATGGTCATTCCAAGTGCACATTTAACATCTGTCCAGCTTTCAGACTGCGACAGCCAGTAAAACGGTAATTTGTGTTGAGTGACTGGAACAGTCGATAGGAGTCCTCTGTGTTGAGGTGTGTCACCTCTAAGCCTTCTGTTCCGGAATGCCCTCCAGTCCCTGCAAACGTAACATTGTGTTGATGTGTGTCACCTCTAAGCCTTCTGTTCTGGAATGCCCTCCAGTCCCTGCAAACATAACATTGTGTTGATGTGTGTCACCTCTAAGCCTTCTGTTCTGGAATGCCCTCTAGTCCCTGCAAACGTAACATAACATTGTGTTGATGTATTTCACCTCTAAGCCTTCTGTTCTGGAATGCCCTCCAGTCCCTTCAAACATAACAGTCACGACACAAACAAACACAAAAAACTTCTAAACAGACGCAGTGGTCAGAGCGCTGTCAATTGGAGGACCTACGGTTCGAATCCTGTGCCGACCAATCGGTGGTTTGGTACTGGTATCGGCCGCTGTGTCGAAATTGGGTAATTCCGTTCACCCTACGTTGCCTGTGTCTTTTGGAAGAGACACTATAAGCCATTGGAGCTTTCTATCTGGCGTCTATGCCAGGGGAATTAAAAGATCCCACACAATTAAAAAACCTGTCGTGGACTCGCTGAGCTGGGATCTCGTTCCCAAAATTCTGGCATTAATCATAACGCCAGAATAGTCAACCAAATCTACGGAAAGAATAACAAAACCTTTGGAATCCAGAGATCATCTAGGTTAATCAAAATCACTGGGTTATGCTGTCTCTAGAACCGTGCAGTGCCAAAATTTTCAACAGATGGATTGAGAGAACAAATTAAAATGGAAGTGTTCAGAATTCAGTCCCTTAGGACTGCTCTAAGCACTTTACTTTTCTCCATGACAGACTAGTTCTTGTTCAACCGAACACCATCTCGACTTCTGTGGGAATCATTAAGCCATGCTGCAGTTAACCCATCAAACTATTTATACACAAATGTCCACCTTAAAATATAACTAGGTACTCTTTCATACAGCTAAATGAACTGAAGCAACATAGAGTGAATAAACTTGCTCACGGTTCAAAGCACAGGATTCAAACCCCGAGTTCATTTGACTGACAGTCTGATGCCCTAGCCACTGCACTCCACTATATAATTCTTGATTTTCTCTGATATGACGCTGGCAGTGAGTGAGTGGCACAAAGTTATTGCGGGAATTAAGAAGGCTCAAGTTCCGACAGAAAGTAGATTAGACCAAGATGACTGAAGCTGTCTGGGCTTTCTTGCTGGAGTGAACGTAAATATGCATTGATGAAGAGGCTTGATAGGTAATTTTGGCTTCCAAATATATTCAGTCATTACAGAAGCTGCGTGACAAGAAAAGAAAATATACAAATACACACATATATCTACCCACACACAACCGTGGATATTGGAGGGCCAAGGCTGATCGACTACGATCAGAAATTAGTGTATATGCCTGTTAGAGGACAAATACAGTAATTGGATAGGTGGGAAGAATGGCATATAATGGTTGGGCAGTTGTGTAGGATTCAGGCCCACCTTAATTTCATTGTTATAACTGATTTTCCATAGAAGTTTTACCTCAGTGCTCAATCCACGTTACATTGTGTCTTAGCGCACTTTTGGGGCATAAAAGTCTGCATCAACTTGCGCTGTTTGTTACCAGCGTGTGCTGCAGTAATACATGGTCACAGTGGCGCAGATTGGCACAAACTGGAATACGACACAATTATATTTTTATATCATAAATATACCTGGAATAATGTGGTATGATTCTGGAGAAGACTGAAGTAATGTGGATAGGTGAACAGGAGGTAGATCTGCATGTAGTTGTTGACGGAAAGACCATTAAACAAGTGAACAGCTTTGTATACCTGGACGGTACAGTGAGTGAGGATGGAAGGAGTAGTAAAGAAATACAGAGGAGGGTGCAAGCAGGAGCAGCAGCATGGAAGAGGGTAGAAGGCATTATGTGGGACAGAAAACTGAAGAAACCACTGAAAGGAAAAGTGTTGGAAGCCTGACAGAGAGACAGGAGGAGAAACTACAGGTAGCAGAAAACAACTAGGTCAGAAGAATATGTAGAGTAACACGAGAGGATAGAAGGAAGATGAAGGAATTGAGAGGAGATTGGAATGAAAAAACACCTAAAGAGAAAAGTAGCCGGAAACAGAATGAGATGGGCGGGACATGAACATACAATGGGTGAAGACAGACTGGCGAAAGACCATGGAAAGTAGAAGAGGGTGGCAGACGAAGGAGAGGAAGACCAAGGCTGAGATGGAATGATAACATAAAACGAGACCTGGGGAGGGCTGGCATGAACAGCCATGAATGGACGGCCATTGCGGACGAGAGAGAGAGAGATGGAAAGAACTGATAAGAAAAGTAGAAGAAGCTACCAAGTGACGTGGACCCCACCCCACAAGGAGAAGATAATGTGGTATGATTGAATTAACATACTGAGATATAAAATTTAAGCAAAAATATAGTTTTAACAACAAAATTGAGGGGCACATCATCGCAAGCCAGGGGTGTGACTATATATATATGTACACTATCCCTGGCAGATCTCGTACGCATTGTATGGAAGTTAGCAGAATCAAACTCATAATTGACTTCACCGTACCACCCGTGAGAACAGTGCAGACACTCGTCCGACCCGTGCACCAAATCCAGGAATAATTACCCATTCGACCATTTTTACAAGCCAAGGAGTGGTGTTGTGTATTCAAATAATTATGTCTACTTCCCAAACATTCCACAAAGACCACCGGAGCTTGCCGGCAAGCGATATTATTGGCTGAGGCTACATTTCAAGTTTTGGCAAGCTACCTGCCAGGGAGTACTGAGACAGATGTAATTAGCAGCGCCCCCTGGCTGGATGGGTGGGCCTGGATTCTACTCGTGTGCCAGCGGTTGTTTCTAACTTTCTATTTACCCTGGGTTTGTACTCGCTGCCTGTGATCCGTCGATCCCGCAGGTACAGATGGAAGTCCTGTGGATGATTCTCCCAGAACCGACCCGCCGTCTGAAGACACAAAGACGGATGAGGAATGTAATTTAATTACACAAACTTTGGATATAACAAATCGCTCTGGACCAGCCAATTTAGTCATTATATCTTAAATTAACCACCAACTCAGTTACACTAGTAGTAATAGATTTGAAATAAATTAATCAGAAGCTCACAACCAAGAGTTGTAAGCAAACAGTGTGAAACATACTTTACTCCACAATATTCAATATAAAATGAAAAACATACAGGTCCAAACCTGCATTTTTTTTCTTATTGTCAATTTGTTATATCCGATTATATTTCAGTGATTTTTTTATATTGGATTGACAGAATATTCTTTATATAAATTGTTTTAATAAACTTACAGGATGTTTAGAAATCTAACCATTTCAAGAAAATATAATGCGTTAAGTGTATTAACATCATGGTGCCACTTGATAATTTTCCTGCAATTGTACCTCAGGAAATTATGAAACAAATTATATGTTGTATGTAAACATTAACTACCACTGGTGAGTCACAGTACTACAGTGATAACATTACTGAACATTCTTCAGGATAGTTCGTTTTCAAATTAGAAACTTTCATTTTTCATATCCAAGAATCATGTTAAATTACCGTGTACGATGACGTCATTCAGCGTCATAGGTACTGATGAAGTCGGCGTGACACGTCAACGAAAGCCTCTACCAGGTAATTTAACATGATTCTTGGATATGAAAAATGAAAGTTTCTAATTTTTACAGTGATAACACTTTTCTTAGAATGGCTGCACACAACCAATCACTATATCATAAAAATTATATACACCAGATTGGTAAAGATGGGTCATCTGATGACAATATTCGCAGTGCTACTGACATGTTTCACATGTTACTTGAATACATCTCTTGAGCAAAATAGTGTTGATATTAATGCAAACTGATATTATAAGCAGAGCTGGGGTCGATTACACACTCATGATTATGATTACACTGCCTTGGGAAAGGTTGATTATGATTACACACTTGGAAAAAATGTATTACGATTACAGTTCTCCGATTACGATTACATTTTTTGACCAGGCATATCAACTCTTCTGACAAATTATGCAGTTGACCAATTGTAGGCATTTCAGAATTGTATTTCAAAGGGTAGGCTGGAGGTATGACTGAATTTAAGATTTAATCCTTTAGAAGGATTTGTATGATTCTGTGCAAACACTAGCAGTGAGAAACCAATAAAAGTAAATGGCAGTTAGCCATGGTCCAGGTATGACCAGGCCAGACCTGAACCCATGGTCCAGGTATGACCAGGCCAGATCTGAACCCATGGTCCAGGTATGACCAGGCCAGATCTGAACCCATGGTCCAGGTATGACCAGGCCAGATCTGAACCAGGCATATGAAGACTCTTCTGACAAACTGTGAATAAAACCAAAGGATTTAATCCTTCAGAAGGATCTGTGTAAACACTAGCAGTGACTGGCCAGAGAGCAGTGAGATACCAATAAAACTAAATTGCAATTAGCCATGGCCCATGTGCTGGGATCACTGACCAGTGCACCAGAGTTTCTGTGATTATTGACTTACAAATGGTTTCTAATCATGAATGTGTATATATAAATATATATATATATACTGGAATCAAAATTATTATATCAATATTATCACATGTTTAATCACTGTTTGAACAAATATATTAGGTGTAATCATGTTTAATCGAGTCTGATTACACAATTACATGACACGATTACACTGCCTTAGAAAAAGTCAATTATGATTACAAATGTGAGTGTAATTAATTACAATCGATTATGATTACAATCGTAATCAACCCCACCTCTGATTATAAGATGGTCAAAGGAAATAAAAATAAGGCATTAGCTCAAATCCTTTTTCCATGTGTACACACAGTTTAACATTGTATGTAACATTTGACAACACTAAAAAATACAGAAAAATACATTTGTAGCATAAATTCGATTTTAAACCTGTCTGTGTAGCGATTCCCGCGGAAAATAAAATTTAATGAGCTAGGCGATCACATGGTATCGGGACGTCCCTTATGACACACACTCGCATCAGGCCGACCCTTTCCATGCATTCAGAGCATGTTTACAAGTGTAGCTTTTGGGTCGAAACGAGCGTCAGAATGAGTTATTGTGCAATATTCCGATGAAATACAAACACTAGTCATCATAGAGGAACAAGCAGTTATCTTACCGTTCCACATGAATCGAATTTTATTCAAAACAATGAATGCGAATGTCGACTAGGTTTCACCGAGCTTGAGCTGTGGAACGGTAAGATAACTGCTTGTTTCCTCTATGATGACTAGTGTTTGTATTTCATCGGAATATTGCACAAATACTCATTCTGACGCTCGTTTCGACTCAAAAGCTATACTTGTAAACATGCTCTGAATGCATGGAAAGGGTCGGCCTGATGCGAGTGTGGGTCATAAGTGACGTCACATCTCAGCATCCCGAAAAGCGCACCAAAAATATGCATATTCGAAAATGTCCGGATGTACAGCATTAAATGTGGAATTTCTAATTCATTGATTTTTTTGATTGTTTTTGACTTGGTGGACATGGAAATAGATAGCAGGATGTAATATAACATGAATTCAAGCCATAGATGTTTTTATTCCCTTTAAGTGACACGTTAACAACGTAGTATGTATAAATCTAAATCAATAACTTGCACCAGTGACTCGTTGCTCCAGACATAGTTCCAAACAACTACCATACAAACTTGTACAAGAATAAATAGATAATCAACCATGAGTCGAATTTGTCAAAACAGATGTCAGATTTTGCCAGATGATTGATTATGGAAATCAAACTGATTCCCAGTGTTATAATGCAGCAAACAGTTTAAAATGAAAACGAATCAATTGTCAGTTACTGAAAAAAACAGATAGGCGAACTGCACGAGTTCCTGGGGACTAGGCCAGGCTAGTTTCTGATTACAAAAAAACTCTAATATCGCCCACAGCATGTAAATAAACGCCAATCGCACAGAATGTAGAAACGGATGTTTTTACCTTTCCATTTAGCATGAGCCAGTTGATACCCATAGCAGCGTACGGCGGCACAGCCAGGCCGATATAGACGAGAGCGATCGTTGGCAAAATCTCATACCACATCTTGAATAAAATCTGTCAGTCAGAAGGAACGTCAAGACTCAAGGACACTGAAATAGAAATATGAAAGAGCTTCGACAGGGCATTTCAGGAACGACATGTGCGTCAGTGCTACAATGTTGATGCTCTGTCTACTGTTGATATCAAATTTCATTACATGCACACATGAACGTGCCTGTAGCAATCATTAATATTGTAAAATACAGTTGTAAGAATAGCGATCGAACATAGAAATCACCCACCATCAACTATACGGCCTGGTTCTATGTATTGCCGCTAGGTACCGGATGTAGAATTATTGGAAGTGCACGCGCGCTGTGAGTATGGAGAGCCGTCACATGCAAAAACGGGTAATTTTCCACAAATGTGAAATTTGAGGTGCGATGAATTAAGGAAACAAGAGAACAAATGTAAATAATGTTACGGGCAAACTAATTTTCATGAAAATTTGAATTAATTTCAATACTTTTTAATTAATGTCACCATTGAATGTAATAACGCATGCCATAGTTGGTCCAAGTTGCGTAAACCGTCCACTGATCTGTTGGGATGTTGCATTAGGCAAAATGTCCAATGGACACACCACGCCAGTGCGCATGATGGCTCGTTTTTTGATGTTGAATTATATTACTCTGGCATGAATTTAGTAATTTACACGAAACAATGCATGGAGGTACGTAATTGTATTATGATTGGGAAGAAACTATCTCCAAATATGTTTAACCAGTGCCTGATTAGCAGTCCTGGACTGATCATCACGTTTACGTGAGCATATATTAATTGTTGCATTTGATATATTGTAGTGGAATATATGTACGGTTTTGTTCCATTTTATTCAATATGCTAAATCTTTTTGATTTTCTTTCTTGTTTGGACGGTGTCCCTCTGAAGGTCTGTAAAGAATTGTGTTACAAGTAGTAGTTACAAAACTGACGGCTTGCTTTTGGGTTCTTTTTATAATGTTGATAATCTGTAGGCAATGATTAAGAGATTGGAATTGTCACGAAGTACAAATACTTAGGTACAATGTTTGATAACAATCTTAGATGGGATGACAACACTGAAGTAATTGTCAAGAAATGTCAGCAGCGCCTGTACTTTCTTAGAAAACTAAACTAATTTTCTGTTGATAAAACAATTTAAAACTTGTTTTAGAAGTCTTTTATTGAGAGTGTTCTTTGCGTTTCTTTTATGTGCTGGTATTTCAACCTGAGTGTTACAAATAAGATTGTACGTGTCATCTCCAAAATAATTGAAGAGACACAGAGAGAGACATTACTCAGTTTTGTGAACAACATGTACTTAGGAAGGCACGTTCTATTTTAGCCAGTGTTAGTCATGTTCTATATCCCATGTTTAAGACTCTGCCGTCGGGCGGCCGTTTTAGGTGCCCCTCGTACAAAACAAACCGTAAGAAATTATTGTTTATTCCTACTGCCATCAGTCTTTTTAACGATGTGAAATGAATGTAGTGTGTGTGTATGTTCTATATATTTAGTGGTTACAGTGTGAAGAAATGCACTCCATGTGTTCATGTGATAAATTATTCTTTTTGTGACCATGGTGAAGTGAGCCAGTAATACGCTGTTGCCAATGTTATATTTTAATATTTATATATATATATATATACATATATATATACACTGTGCCCGCCTAAACGACAATGTAATGGCCCTTACAGAGATGAATAAAGTTGTATTGCTGATGCGTTTTCAAATGGGTGGACAGAGAAGGGTTGTGTAAGCCTCGGACTTGAACAGGTAAGTTCTTATATAGCGCAGAGTCCAGTCCTCAGGAACGCTTAAAACGCTTTACACTTTACTCCCTGAGAGACCTGTTCAATTGAACACCATCTCGACTTCTCTGGGAAGCATCCAGCCACGCTGCAATCAATACGTAAAAACTATAACCAGGTGCTCATCCATACACAGCTGAGTGAATTGGAGCAACGTAGAGTGAACGAACTTGCCCAAGGTTCGACACCACAGGACATGATTCGAACCCGGGTTCTCTCGGTAGAGAGTCCGAAGCTGTATTCACAGCACCACTGCGCTCTACTTGATGTAGGTTAGGCAGTTACTTACCTTTCTCCCAATAATAATACCCCTAATATCTGTTGGGCTTTGTTTGTGATTGAATTGCAGTGTACTGTCCAATTTAGTGTACTTTACATTCAAATGTGCCAAAATAACAGTATGATTCAGCAGATTTTAGTTGTTGTCGTCAAAAGGTGTAATGATTTGGTGTGGGCTTTCTCGAGGCGAGGGTAATTGTTTGTAAAGCATATATTAGGGTTGAATTTTATAAGCCAACATCTTGCCATTCCTCAATAATTACGAGCAGTACGTGTTGGAGGAGAAATAGGCCTTTGCCTGTTTTAATTGGTTAATATAGGAGGCAATCATCTTGCGAAAAGACGGACGCTTTCTGTCCATGATATGATATTGGGCCTGCATTGTCATAGTATTTGAGTATGTGTGTTAGACTTTCATGTGAAACATTATTGAATGTCTTAGTGTCAGTAAATTAGTGAAATTGAGGATGGTCATGTCTACTGATTTCTTCTTATCAAGGGATTTGCTGATGCCGTGTATTATTTGGATTAATTGTGTTTCTGTTGATCTTTTGGCACGGCAACCATGTTGGAGGTCAGTCAATGAGTTGTCATACATTTTGTTCTGTAGTTGGATGTTTCTGCCCTGCTTACTTTCTTGAAAATGCCTGTTACGTTTGCTTCATCAAGGGTGCGGGAGACTCGACCATAGTAAATGGTTGGCAAATGTCATGTAGCATTGGTGTTAGATGTGAAGTATATCTGTTTAGGAATCATGGCGGAATTCCATCTGTTTTTGTGATTTATAAGTATTATTTTTGTTTAACGTTGATCCAATATTCCATTAAATGATACGTTGTCTCCATCCCGTTCACTATATCTCTCCTTTACTCTTGATCCCCTTCTACTCTCCTTTTATCTCCCCCCTCCATCCCTTCCTCCCTCCCTCCCTCCCTCCCTCCCTCCCCTCTCTCTCTCTCTTTCGCTCGCTCTCTCGCTCTAACTCTCACTCACTCACTCACTCACTCACTCACTCATTTTCTTACTCACTCACTCATTCATTCGGTCGCGTGACGCCTTAGCGCCGTAGTCTTGTTTTGTTGCATATTCTCTGTGTTGACATCACGACCCGCAACATTGACCTGTCCATGTTTCAGTTCGAATGTCAAATATGAGGTTTATCTCGTTTAAAAACATATATAACGCAAAGATGGTGTGTGCCTTCTGTGTTAAATGTTCAGTGAGTTCGCTGAATTGGCTGCTTTGAACATGTGAACATTACGACCGCACTGAACACCAATGAGCTTTGTGGTTAAACTATTCACATTATAAATAACTATTTTGGAAATATATTTCCAAAATAGTTATTTATAATGTGAATATTTTGTTTAAATTTCGCTGAATATCATTTCAAATTGCGAACACTGTTTCGTCTTATTAAATGCATTTTTTATAGAATGCCTTCAACATATTTATAATAGTTTATTAACATTATTTTCACATAAACATTAGGAACAAAAGCCTCTATTTTATGTGTTTTAGACATCATCTGTTCATCAAGAGAACTTACCTGCAGATCCCCATAAAGATATTGTGTTTGTGTGTGTGTGTGTGTGCGCGTGCGTGCGTGCGTGCGAGTGTGCATGCGTGAGAGCGCTGTATTCCCCCTTCTGCTGTAGTCTTGTCCCGTCCAGCGTATGAGATAATGGCGGTAACTACTAATGATTGTAGGTATGTCTTAAACAAGGCTTTCTTCGTTTGAGATTTCGTCATACAAGTGAATCCCTTGTGTCCAGTCTTCTTCCATGAACGATGTACTTTGGACATGATTCACTGCTGTAGGGTCATATCGTGCCAAGGTTAATATATTCTACATTTAATATGAGCAGTTACATATTTACTTGACCAGTCACGTACATCAATTTACGAAAAATAATACCCGTTAAAAATCCAGAATATGATGTGTAGCCACGGTCGTGTCTACACAGTCGAACGTACGCCTACGAATTGTACCTCACGTAACCTTAATTTTCCATGTCCTGCATGCCATTGTGAGTGGAATCAATGTTATGTCCACGTTAATAGTTATTTCGTGGAAATTAACAATATTACATATGACATACATATGACAAGAACATTATATATATATATATGTAATGTTCTTGTCATATGGCAGCTACGCATCGTATGCCTAATATTGCCAATTTCCATGTTAACTGTGAGAATACGCATACTTTGTCCATTTTCATATTAATCCCATGTGAACATGTGCATGTCACTCCTACGAGACTCTCGTTAACGTTGGGGACTGGGAGGTTTGTGTCTATAACATCTGTAATCTACACTCAGCCCTCTTATGCTCCTAATATTTCTAACAGCCTTGAGAAACATATCTCTAGGCAGGAGGGGGTGGGAACAGAGACAGCCCTTCTCTGCAACGTCAGTCGCTCCGTTGCACTGGAAAAGCCTGTCCGTACCACGTCAGCCGTTCCGGTCCAGCGGACTGTCCGTACCACGTCAGCCGTTCCGGTCCAGCGGACATTCGAGGGTCACGCCAAGACCCACTCGAAGACTGACGCCTGGCTTAGACAACATTCGGCACAAGGTACAGTAAGCCATTCCGGCAATCGGGCAAGGATTAATGTTCGACCCCTTGCCTTTACCAATTCAAATGGTAGGAACGTTCGGGCCCAAAATGTCAAGGGGTTGGTATCCCACCACCACCCCCTGCTAGGTCCAAATTCGGGTAGGATCGCCGCGTTTGAACAAAATAATCTAACCAATAGGGTTGGCTATGACAAGACAGGCCCATCCAAAGTGATGTTTCAGAAACATCGGGCGGCCCCCCATAATAAACTAAGAAAATGTTTCCCTCCTCCGAAGACACGATAGGGGACATAAGACGATGGGACGACCCTGCTAGCAATGCTTTCGCTTGTCAAGTCTGCTTTCAAGATGCCTTCAACAACGCTTGCTTCCCGTCCGCACTGATGTAGCGTCCGCCGACGCCATTTTCGCTGCTCGCACAACGACGGAGGTAAACAAGATAGCAAGGATTTTCCCGGCCAACGACAACAAGTGGAATCATCGAGCTGAGGATCTCCAGTGGGAGATCTTCCAGTGGAAATTCGACCACGCCCCGTCCTTTGCGGGAAGACTCGACACATCGGAAGGAATGAACTTCATCAGTCATACGTCTGGCAACTATTGGGACACTGGACACGACGGACACGGAAGGAACATGTACGGGAAACTACTGACGCAATTCCGTGACTGTGTCCAGGGCGAAGGAAGGATGGGCAAGCTCTCGCGGAAAAATTCAACCACCCAACCGACACAACCGTCGACGAGAGACAGCATTGACGAGAACAATACAGCTACGGACGGTGAGCACTTTACTTACAAACTTGACACAACTAGATTACAATGACGACACATTGGCTCTGGGCAGGGCCCACAGGGTACACCATAATTTGTTTTAAATTCAACGGGTACTGATTGGCTAAACGACGTTAACTTATCACCATCTTGCACGTCTTTGGGATCCTATATAATCGCAAAACATATCTCGTCGTTAGGGATTCAAATTACCTTGATAAAGACTATTCGGTCGAAACCGGTCGGTAAATTGAGAGAGAAATTGAACTTGAAATTCGTAGTATGGCTTATAATCGCCACCACAAGAGAACTCAGAATAAGGTAGACGGCCAGGCTGGTAGCAATATTAACTTGGCTAAACTCCTATTCCAGTTGCTACAGATGATCCATCATATATCGATCATGAGTAAACAAGCAGAAGGCTCTCCCGTTAAATCCTTCTTGCATAAAATTGCCTCCACCTCTGTCTGTCTCCGGCCATTGGCTCTATGGTGTCCCAGCTGTGGTTCATTTTTCTCAGCTCCGCCTTCACTGTCTTTCTCCATGTTGTCTTTGGGCGCCCATGTTTCCGATTCCCTTCTGGCGTCCACCAGACAGCTGTTTTTGTGATGGCGTCTGCGTCCATGCGAAGGACTTGTCCAATCCACCTCCAGCGTCTTTTTAAAAAGGTGGTTGGCATGTCCTCTAGCTAGCATTGGGCAAGCAACTCCTGGTTGGATATGGTTTTCGCCAGAAGATCCTGAAGATTTTTCTGAGGCAGGTCGCGTGGAAGGTAGTGGTATATAGGTACGTATCGCAGCAACTTCCCGAAAGTGTAACCCTTGTCAAGAGAATGACCAATGCGAATGGTCGCAGTTTGTCTTTATTATGCACCCCGTTTTATCCTTGCGTGGACTGCATTGGGTACCATTCAACGGCTATAGCAAGTGCTCCTTTCTTATTCACGGCTTTATGATTTTAAAACATCAAACATGGTTTCTCTGTTTCTCTTCTGTTTCAGAGTTATTGAAATTAATGCGCACAACACATTTGATAATTGGTTGTTTACAAGGCAATCATTTAGCTTGCGTTGTGTTTTTGTGTAGTCGTGCGATGGCTGTTTAATCCACCGTATTGCTTCGATATCCTTTCAGAACACACATGGTAGCACAAACAATGACATTTATTTGACATTTACAAAACGACGCTACAACGTATGTTTCCAACACCAACATATTCAGTTACCAACGTACTCTGTAAACCTATACGATACAGCAGCACGTAGGGATAATTATTTCTAAACAAATACAATACGATCACTTAAACAGACGCCATATCGCAACTGCCACAACTTGACTAAGAATTCAAGATGGACTGCTTGCGGAGTAGGACAAACGATTTGTAGGCTGGGCGATCTCGTTGTTCTTTACGACTTATTAACTTACTAGTGCAAGCAAGGTAAAATGTGTTAAAAACATAATTGAACGTGTTTCAAGTCATTGCTTCGTTCAAAGTACTAATTTGAACTTGAGTACATTTTAAAGAAACATATCGTGTTGATATAATGTACAGTATTAGACATGTTCAAATTATCCAGATTAAATATAAGTTGTGGCAAAAGCGCTTGTATTGATATACGGTCTTTGGTGGAAATAACGATGACGTCACAGTAGCCGAACAAACATCATCGGTAACAAAGGGATGGCGGTGACGAAGAGCATCATGGGTAACGGACAATACACGTGACCGGATGACGTCATGTGAGCGTCGATCCACTCGTCAATGACCTTCTCAAGTAGCCAAAGCGGAACGGAGCCGAGTTCCATAATGCTCGAGTGGAATCGGCGAATATCGAACGGGAACCCTAAACATATGCAGACAACACTGTGTTATATGATAGTTGGTTGAGCGCAGTGACGACTACGGCTGCAACAGTTTACTACACAGTATCACAATGTACATAGTTGTGTTACCGTTACCAGGAATCAAGAAACCTTTACGTATTTCATGTGTCTCACACACAAAACAATCGCTAAACAAATAAACTTAAAATCTTGAAATAAAACTTTACATATAGTTTCGTTCTCCTTCAGTGCATACCCGTGAATACCATTAAGTATACACAACCGTTAGACACTAAATGTGCATGGATAAGAAAACATTGTGGAATAAAACGTTTTATTAGAATAAAGTCCTCACACACCTAGCGTATTCTGGGCCTTGTTTCGCAGTTCGATTATCTTCTGTTCGCCAATTTTGTATGCGCATGCCTGAGCTGGCCACGTGATGTAGCGGTCCACTTCCTTCTCGGTCTGATCTCGCGGGAGTACGGTGTAGTTCAACATGTATTCGATGGCGTCGTCACGTGACCATCTACAAGCAGAAAACAACTGTGACGTCATGAAAAGCCAGGGCTATTATTATTTACAATGTCAGTGTATTAATAGTGTATTGTTATCCAAATATTCATATTAGCAACTTATATTTCTACTGTGCAACTACCACGGTTGCGTTGTATGGATTATCTCACAACTCTGGGTCGATTATGGGCATTTCCTATGATGACCGTTGGACAATCTGGATTCTAGGATTCCATATGTACGGACACGGCAAGCAGAGTGGGGAATACCTCTGTAGTGACGTCAGTTATGGGAATCTCCTATCCGATTTCTGTTCGGACACGGTTTGAATAGCATGCAGCGATTACATTTTCCACATCCGCGTGAAAAAACGCGTCCGCCAATGTGCAAACTGGACTATTTCTGTTAATTTACACTGGGCTCTGTGTTCATTGTTTTGCCGCATACCGCAACCGCGCGTCGTTTCCGCATAAATGGAACCTTAGCTTCATAGAAGTCAAATCCGTTAACTGATGTTATTAGTTTTATTGCTGTTATTTCTAGTGCTGTTCTTTTCGTGGTGCTTCTGATGCTACTGCAGCTGCTGCTACTGCCGCTCTTTCTATTGCTATTGCTGTTGCTGCTGCTGCTGTTGTTGTTGACGCTGTTGCCACTTCAGTTGCGACTGCTACATCTGCTATGCCAGTTATAAACTGACAATAAATAGTTGTTTCGCTTCCTTTCGGCGGTACACTTTTAATAAACGAAATCATGACGGCAAGGCACACATCACTTACTGCTTCATGTGGATGCCGACATCAACGACAAGGCGACAGGCTCGTAGGATCTCAAGTGAGAGGCGACCGAACCTGAAACCAGGGAGAGTTTCCTACATAACTTATTGAATAAGATTGACACCCAGAGAAATACACCAGATGGAAAGTTCACTTACAGAGAATATATCTCATCAAAGGAAAAATATACCTCAAGGAGATGTACTGTCACAGCACTGTAAGAATATCAAAATACTACCCAAGTTGAAAATACAAGAGTGCTTTGATGTTAAATTGAAAACACACTAGAGTGTTATGAACTTATTTTCAGAGCTCTGGTTAAGTCGAAAACACTCACTCGTTTTCACAAAAGTAAAATGTCGTGGCAATGCGTGTGTTTCTGGAGTCTTATATAGTAGTGCTTTAATTACAACGTAACATGCAAATATACACCCAGTAATGAAGAATGCGAAGGCAGATGGTATCGACGTACAGTTCATATGCGTCGTCGTAAAGGCCCAGTTCAGTGCCGAGGTACTCCGCGTATAGGGCCCAACCCTGCAAAAACACCCCACACGTAACAAAAATTAAACAAATATTTAAGTAACCTGCCACAACGAAGTGGGTATTAAGTTAAACGATTGTGAAATGGAGTTTTGTACTTTTAGATTCCACAGATGGTGAGCTTTAAAACGAGAATCCACTTGTTGAAACATCTTCGGCATTTTTTAATTTATCGCTGAGATTGAAGCAAACGTTTACAAAGACGTTTTGGAGAACGAGGTGATATTGACTTATTATGTTTATTGTTTCATAATCTGTAGTTTCGTAAATACATCTATTTTATTAGTTTCGAGACAAAAAACATAATCTGGACATTGAGAGATGAGACTGTAAAGTATCCATTTCTTTCAAAATCACCAAATTGAGAGGATATAACCCAGAAAACCATGTTTGGCTCGTATGCATATTTGGTCTGTACCACTTAACATCCGGCTCGCTGTGCCAACCAAACCACATTTGTACAACTTTATTTGTTGCTACGTTAGTTGAAGATCATGTCCATGTTCGTGCCTAACTATTTTCCCAGTCTGGATAAGACGCAGTAAGATCCCTCTAGGTGAGTAAATACTTGTTGTTTCGTTTGCATTTTGGTCTTACATCTGATCAACTTGCCTGCCCGTTACGTTTTCCTTGTTGACCTGTGCGTGTGCGTGTGCGTGTTCAAATCCATAACAAATCAAGCACAATAAACACAACATATATAACAGCAATTTTACGACAATATTTAACATGAAGTAAGGTAATATGCACACATAATAAATACATAGTTTCAAAGTACAAATAAAAATCAGGGTATATGTTATTATTTTATATAATAAAACTAAACAAAATTACGATAATTTCAATGGATATGTGAGACTCCTATCAAGATCACACATATCGCTATCATAAGTATCAACACATTTCCTTTGGAATACTCTACCATGTACCACGTCCTGACAAGGCGGCATTATAGCTCTTTATTCCTCACATCAAACCGCGACCCAGTGCACTGGGTAACCAATACATAAACATATAATAGTATCATGAATGGTGTACTTACTTCGACGAAGGCAGTGTAATATGGGAAGTGAAAAGGCGCCGCGTATTTACGTCCGCCAAAAATAAACCGCCGGAAGTTGGGTAGATTTTGAAGTCGAGCAAAGGATGTCTGCAAAATAATTAATCGCTTAAATTGATCAATTTTATTTTTAATTAGTGTGCAGTGAACGAATACGTGATTTTATAACATGATCAACTGAAACTCAGACGATTCAAACATTTGTATGTCATGTTTAAAAGTGATTAAAGTGCAGTCGCATAAATTCGTTCGTTCGTTCGAAATATAATTATGACAGGTTCACGCGGCAGGGATAGTTGAAACTTCTTGAAAATGTGACTTCACCGATGTATACAACATTACAACTACGCAATTTCGGGAGATAGTTACCCAAACCTGTTTATGTGAAAACACAAACCAACATATTTATTCTCATAACCTTAAACCAACATTTATCCGAACATTGGTGTACTTGTTCTGCCCGCATAACCTGCACAAACCATCTAATAATCTAATGATTAAAACCAATTGTTTTATTGTTTACACTGTAAACTGTAGTGTTATGAACAGCGACATCCTGACAAAGAATATGAAGGTCAAAGGTCGAAGTTCACCTGAAGATGATGACCTGGATTCCCCTCATGCAGCAACAAAGGGAGGAAGGTGAAAGATAACCTGGAAAGTCGGAGAAATTATTTTACACAGTAATATAGCAGTGAAGTGAAGTTCGGCTTTCAGTGGACGACGTTCCAAAAAAAACAGCTTACACAGAGAACATGGTTGTGGAATCAAAGCATTTCGGTAGCGTTATGAACTTTGATTTAATATTTTCTTCACATATGTTGAAAATAAATGTGTCTCTTTGTAACTCCGTTATGAATGCAAACATCATTAAAATACATATAGTTATACGTTAAACTGTATTATATAAATTACAGTTTGGAAATTAAAGCATAATAATATAATAAAAGGCATCAACCTTTTAATAACAACGAATACGTTTGAACGTGGACTCTTAATCTTTGGAATCTAGGTTCAAAATACTACCGTAGTGCTTTTGAGGGTGAATATTTTGAACTAATTACACGGCAACATCCATGAATCGTAGCGAGAAATGACGGTTATTCCATACAGCTAATCTAAAGGCGATAATCGGTTATTTTGTTGGCATCGACTTTGTTTTATTTTACAAATCACAAATGACGCAGTTCATAATTTGAAATGGAGAGCTCGGTTATAAATTATACAATGTGACAGGCATATCGACCAACCTGCGCTCCAGGCCGGACGAGTTTTCAAGAAGTATCATATATCAGTAAGGCTTACTTAGGCCGTCGACTATGATTACTACATGCTCTAAATGATTGACCTATTTTTATGTAATGATTCATTAGCATATATAGGCATACACTGACATCATAATATCGTTAAAATAAGGAAACACAAAAAGAAAAAACCGCATGGTATAACCATACTACCTTGTGTCCGGGCGCCTAGTGTTGGCCAGGAGTGTACCGTTAATGTACTGCGCCGCCACTCCGTCGAACGGCATACGTTGAATGCTACAAATACACATCAATAACACAGTCTCAATGACAACGGAGCTGTCAATACTGGGAATTCTCGGATTATTTCTTTGAAAGGTATATTGTCCGTGGGGCATCACCAGCAATGGCATTATTGGCTTATTTGGAATGGAGAATTGTGTTGTTTTATAATAGATGCTTATGTGTCATATAATGCTATGTAGATGGTTTCTATTATTTTACTTTCACATTCAATACAACAACATGTATACCTTTCAAAAAGATATTTGGCGACAGCCAAATCTTTTTTCAAATAAGGCTGCTTCCTCGAATCCTATATTTTTTCCGTAAAATGTTGCAAAACGACATAAATAAAAATTAGTATTGTGATTACCAGGTCGGTTTGTTTAGACTCAAAATGGTTTAATTCGTACACAACTGTCTACGTATGTCAATGTCTCGATCTGTGGGTCTATGCTGTTACTAATCAAGACTCCCCCTCCTCTAGGTGAATTTAATTCCGACAGCTCACGATGTACCCATATAAGGATCACTCTTTCTAGAACGCTGTCACTTTTGAAATGGAATATTTCTCTTGCGGCACTGGTGTTGATTAACAGCTGCTGTGTAAGCCCGCTTTCTCCTGTGCGTTTTCCGAAACGAAACTGAACATGGAGTCGAAACGGGTGTACATTGGATAACTTTCCCTCAACTCGGATGCAGATTTAATCAGATAGCAATACGGAGCAAACCAATTCAAATGAACAATGAAGCCTTTCGCTCATCAAACGCCCACATTTGTTTTATTGATGTGGGACCTTCTCTTAAGAGATACTTGTCAATCGGTTTAGACATCCACGCTGCAAGCTTAACACAATCAGCAGAAAATGTGTTCCATCTAGTTATAATTGGTATGTGAGAGTCATTGCACTACTGCAGATTGCTGTAGACGCCAACTATACATTTAGACATTACGACCGTCGTAGCGTATATAGATAGCAGCGCCATCCTGTATAGTGGTACACGTATCGCTCATTGGTCGCTACCTATTTTCTATTTGTTTAAACAATGCAAAAGCTCAGACAGCATTAACGTTTCATTTCCCCCAATTTACCTTATATTCGGTAGAGCTCTCAGATTCGAGAAAAGTGATGGCAGACGAGGTTGAATCCTTTCGAAGAGAATCGTATTGAAACTATCCAACATTTCCGTCTGAGAGAAAGACAGAAAGCAGTAATGTTATGTAGCACAGTTTACATATGACAACCTAACATCAGCCAAAGACAACAGAGGCAAGGCAAGCATCATTACACTCTTACGTAGAACCGTATCACAGTTTGCATAGCGACTGTACAACAGTTATTGCAAATAATATATTATAGACCAATGTGTGTATCCAGTAAATAATTTAGATCTCAACATAAAACAGTATTTAATTATATATATATATATTAAAACTAATTACTGGTTTTTGTACGTTTGTTACACTTGCTTTAGCTAATTTAAGTTTATGATATAATTCAGTTATTGTGCACGCATAGCTTGGTAGTTACCTCCGTCTTAGGGTGGAACTGTTTTTGTCCCTGAAGATGTCGGAAGAAGGCAGTAAGATTTCCACCAAATCCAATGTATCGCATCACCTACATTTACGAGAACAAACGGAAGTACTGTGAAAATTGTGTTTGTGCTACGCTACACTGATGTATACATTATGCATACATTAGTTATTGTTTCTGGCCGAAGATATTCTAAAAAGATAGGAGCTTGAAGCCAGTGTTAAGCTTGTTCACATATTTGTAGCTACTAGCCGCTAGGGGCGAGTTTTATCTGAGTACGGTTCGGTTGCCTATAGACCATTTCTCTGACAAGTGCTTTACAAATTAATACAACATGTAGTATATCACATTTTTATGTTAGGCCATACTATATTGCAAGTATATAGTGTGGCCAGACGACCTGATTTATGTATATTATATTGTTTATACAATAAATTATCTCACACTGGAGCGGAAGTGTTTTAAACACTGTTAATCAGTTTACTTGCTAAAACAGAGTGCGCTGCTGCGAAAGCGTATCACAGATAAAAATTATTGTTTAGGAGAATGTGGGAAATCTCAGATAATATGTGCAACCATTGACACAGGCAAGGGGACAGACAAATGCTGTTATTGGTATTGTGACTCATTTACATTTTGTTCGCTCGTCTCTTTTCGTTTCAGACTCATAAATAAAACTAATATCTCTTGTATCAACAACAACACAAAAACGTCACGTTAATTTTGACCAGCACAAGTCAGACTCTAAAAGATAGATTTTAAGTTTATTTATTCGTTCTTGAATTACCCGATAACAAGCATTATTATTTTAAAGCAGCAACGGGGCATATTACTTGATGATTTTATACACACCATAACATTAACATCAATGAAACTGATTCGTGATAGAATTTAGACCCCAGTTGGGAAGGGAGGCTTAAAAAACACCACGCGGAAAATTATTTACTGCAGATAAACAAACACACAAGAAAAGGGGCCGAGAAAACGTTTAATCAAGCGAGGCTATTATCTTCATAATTATTATTATTATTACTATTTTCTAGCAAATATGATACAAAATGTTATCTATGCGTTGTGAACTGTATTCGATGTGGAGCCGACAATATTATTAATATTATTGTTAACATTTTATGTCCCGTCACCTTGAATCAGCAAGAAGTGATAATACTTAGTAGGAAGTTTGTTGCACAATTGCTCTTGGGCCTAGACTGTGGGCAGAATCGTGGGCGACTGCCAACTTCAAAGGTACTTCTGAGTCAGGAATCGCGAGTCCAATAACGGTTTATAATTTGAATATATATTGTGATATGCCCTATATGAGTAGGAATACAATACATAGTTCCGGTTCACGCAACATGTCGTCTTGGTCGTCTTTCTACTTATCAGCACGATATCAATGATTCACAGCAATCACAATTAAATTATTTTAACTAGCTTACCTACAACTGCACGCTAATGCTGGGGGCTAATCTTATTTCCAGCCCCACACCTCAATTTTTTGGGGCTTCAAACCCCCAAACCCCCGGTTACGACGCCTTTGAAATGGTATGTGGTAGTTTGTAATGTAAAGATAATGATTATTTGTGACAGTTATTAGTGTTATTGCAGGCAGGGACACGCCCATGGATCAACACTTGTTTACGTTGGCGCTATCTGGTGAATTCATCACCACTCAATTGTCTGGTATGAGAAAGGTCCTCCAGACAAAGCCATTGCATATATAAAGCACGCAAGCAAATAACTGTAACAATCGTTGCGTTTTTTAACATGAATCAGCAATCAATGGTTCAAGGAAGCGAAATAACACAGAAAGAGGTGAAAGGATTTGAACACCTCGGAGGAGATGCATATACAATATTCAAGTGTTATCGTATTAATATATAGATAATACGAAACATTATACTAAACAAAAGGAGAACAGAGAGCCTCGAGTTCAACTAACTGACGTTTTCCATCTGCTGTCTGATACGCTCCACTTGTTTCACGCCGATGTCAAAGACGACATCAGGATCGAGGTCGACGGACAGATGCCATCTCAGCATACTCCGGTAGTACTCCGCACCGCCATCTAGCGAACTGATGCCGTAGTCTTTCCTAGTGGACGGCAGGTAGCGCTGAGAACCCATATGAAAAGCTACAGAATTTCATAAATTTGCATTGAACGAATGCAAACAAAGAATAGGCCTACCGAGAGAAACTTTGCACAGCGTTGTTTTTGGGTTTATAATCCAAATATCTGTGTAACCGTTACTGCATTAGAAAGTATGCACTTCTGTTGTTATCATTTTATTGAAAGTGTTTAAGTAAGCCAAACTTACTTTGTTGAAAATACTAAATGGGGTGGCTGCTACGATAGCGACCAGTCTCCCTGACCCCTGTTTTTGTTTATCTATAGCAACCTGATAGTTCATGGTCAGGATGTTGTTAATTGATTATATCATACACTGATTGTTTCTACTTTTAAGTTATATATTCTACTTAATAATATATGTATGTACTACTTGTTATTTTAACACATATTCAGTATTTAATAATTGAACTGTAGATAATTCTGGTTTTTGACAATTGTACCGTGTTGTTTTTATATGTGGGTCAAATAAACACTTCCGATTCCGATTCCGATTTAGTACATAATACACATGATACAAGATACTTTATTGAATTTCTCAAAAGTGTACGTAATCATGTGGTTAGAAAAGTACGTAAAACGTAGACAATTACCGTAAAATAAATATAGCGTTCCCTCACATTCACCCTCACTCGCCCGTACGGTGGTGATGCTGGTGGTGACAAGAACAACTTAATTTTAACATATAACTAGGCATTACCCACGTACGTCGGAATCGCCGTAAAATAGGAATACACCAGTGCGATCATACTTTTACTGAACGTTACATTTTCTACAAATTTATCAAACTCTTCTTAATTCTTAAAGATCGAATCGTCTTTGGCTATGATACGGACAAATATATTCATAACAAACTACACGAACACCCTGCAAATCAGGATTCAAATATAACAGACGCACAGACCAGAGAGAGGAAGTTCTTCAATCGACGGATAGATGGCTGCACCCGTGCCGATATGACGTAACTTCCTTGACTGCGCAGACTCTTTCTGCAACACGAAAAGCAATGATGCGTAAATGTTTGTGTCGCGTTGTGCACGTCACGTGACATGCCCGCAGCGCAGCTAGTACACTGAAGAAATCCTCGGCAAAATACCTGAAAAGGATTATTTCTTGGGAGTGATGTATAATTAAGCTTCTGGGTATAGTTCTGCTTTCTTGGAACGTGAGATTTGACCGGATTACTTCTCAAGAATAATACAGTACAGTGTACTTGTGTTGCCACGGAACAAATTTCATATCGTTATTGTAAGTACAACAATCGTCTTAGTGTGTTGTTCAGTGTTGTGTTTTGCGCGTGTGCTTCTATGTGTGTCAACACACGTGTGCGTGCGTGTCTATGTGCCAGTATGCTCGTATGTATGCGTGTACGTGTTGGCAATATTGCTATAGTTCTACAGTAATGTAACATTTGATCATAAAATGTAAATACAATGACATACAAGTAGGTTGTACACATAGGTTTCTATATGTTCTTTGAGCAATTATTGTTAAGTGAAAAACGACCTTATTTCATTGGAGTCGGGAGGTGGTGAATATTTGGGGGCTGAGGCTCGCCAAAACGTCCATTTCCACCCCCTTGAGGCACACCAACTGGCCAATAATCTCCCTTTAGGCTTACCGAAAACCTTCGTTTGCACTACCCTTGGAGTTCACCAACTCATCAAAATCTAACATTTGCACCCCTTTGAGGTCGGCCAACTCACCAGAACCCTCCATTTGCACCCAATCATGCGTGCACCTTCCCCTATCTACTAGGTGGGCTATATCAAGCCATCCCATCAAACATATTGGGGGACTCAGCCCCCAAGAAGTCGATTAGGTTAATCTGCGTAGACATCTACTAACCTGAGTTCCGAGCTGCCAGGAAGTCGGTCCAGATTGTCGAGGAAGGGTTCATAGTAAATGGTCCTTTGAGGCACCATGTCCGCGACACGACCCAGCTCATCCACAACTCCACGCTTCAACCGAGACACGTCGGAAAGGTACAGTGAGACATCACTATTAAGGTCACCCCCCCCCCGGGCAAGAGTGATCTGAATGGCCATGTGACCGTATTAGCGAGACTAATTATGTCCTGTACACTACTGTTACATACATAATGTGGGACTATCATGATGTGACCTTAATTGGGAGGTGGCTGTTTTACCGAGGTGACCGTAAAGCGAGGTTCAACTGTACAGGTAAACGTACAACTAAATGTACAAATAAACGTACTTAATTATTTGGCGTTTTGTCCAGTTCGTGAGACTACTCAAAGTGATTTAGTTTTATTCCACCGAGAGACGAGAGACCTGTCCATTGCAGCACCATCAAAACATATTTAGGAAGTATTCAGCTACACTGCTAATACAGCGCGAAGATTATCCGTTCAAGTATACCCACCATTGTCTATAGCCAGGAAATTACTTTGTTATGCAGAAAACAACTGAGGCACCGTGGAGTGAACGAAATTGTTCAAGATTCGAAACGGCAGCCAACGGTTTTGAACTCGCATCATTTCCATTGACAACCACATGTTCTATGTTTCTATTTTTAACCTACATGATTGCTTACAACATGAATGTACGATCGGCGGTTCCATATATTCAACTGCGAACTCGGACACTGGAAGTATAGAAAACCTTTTGGCAAAACCTTATCAACGAGATTGCACAACACAAATGATGTATGGGATAAAACCATACCAAGAGGTACCACGCCCTGCAATGCAAGTCATTCCAGAGTTTCTGGATCAATCAGTCTGACGTCCATTGTTGAGGGTTAAAGGACACAGCGGACAGAGAATGCGATTGTGCACAACTCCAAAATGTCTACTACAAGACGTAAAGAGGTACTACTCACCATGGACACGAGGTGGTTGGTCCGACCGAGCTGTATCGCTCGCTCCAGCAACTCCATGATCTCTTCAATCTACAACGTACATGTTAATGTCACAATTATGTCTTGCCACAGAGATACGAATGACACATACACATATTCGAATCATCCACAGACACACTAAGCGTCTTGATTTGATGTTGACAACGCGTAACAAAAGGAGGGAGGGGGGAAGTAAGGGAGGGAGGGAGGGAGGGAGGAAGGGAGAGAGGGAGGGAGGGAGGGAGGAGGGAGGGGGGGAGGGAGGCAGGGAGGGAGGCAGGGAGGCAGGGAGGCAGGGAGGCAGGGAGGCAGGGAGGCGGGAGGCAGGGAGGGAGGCAGGGAGGCAGGGAGGGAGGGAGGGACGGACGGACGGACGGACGGACGGACGGACGGAGGGAGGAGGGAGGGACGGACGGACGGACGGACGGACGGACGAACGGACGGACGGACGGATGGAAGGACGGACGGAGTGAGGGAGTGAGTGAGTGAGTGAATGAATGAGTGAACAAATGAGTGAGTGAGTGAATGTGTGAGGGGGAGGGAGGGAGGGAGGAGAGAGAGGGAGGGAGAGTGGGGGGCAACAGTGTTGGATGGCTGCGGCACACGAAGTAGACCTACTGCTCCGCCTCTCTCAGCCAGCCGGACTTACTTGCGTGGGTAACGAGCCGAGGCGACGGAGATATCTAACGAAGTCGTCTCGCTTGTCGAACTGGGCCGCTCTGATCCACGAACTGTGTTTGTGCAATCCTTCCAGGAAGTTGATGGGATTCAGGTTGCCATAGCTACAAAATGTGTGAAACACTGCGGCCATAACAAACCTTTTTGCTGCTTCTGCTCGTAACCAACCTATATTGTCAAAATCGGATATAGCCACGATTGGTCACAGTCCACCTACTCGTGTGTCATCTTACAGTGGTCGACCATTTCGCGGACACAACCCTTTTAATATGAAATAATATCTATGTCGTCCAACACTTAAATGTTTTAGGGGCTATCGTAATCCCAATAAAGAGTCAATTATCTAGTATCGCTCATTTTTACAATAATTGCTTCTGTCCGCTGTATAATGTTAGTGTACTATAAAATAGTTATGGTACGTGCGTGTGCTCGTGCGCTTATGTGCATGGGTTAAATGTGTTTGTTCCATGTTTTAATGTTGTACTGTCACGGTATTATATTACCTTGATTGTACACCTTATAGCCTGAATGTTTTAGTATTATCCTAGATAAGAAGCAGAGCCTACTCTTTCCATTTGTAGCCGTCTATGTACGTCTTCAGTTGGTCGTTGAACACCTCGAGGGAAAGACGATCTGCCCTGGACAATTCGTCAGGGTTAATCATCTTAGACCGTTTCAGAAATTGCTCGCAGTGTTCCTGGAAATAATTTGCTTGGATTAATATAATTAGTTTCGTGATCTTATACTCACAGGGTCGTATTATTGCTGTTTTATATGTCATTCATTCGTCGTTTTACCTGTCCACAATGTTCGTTCCATCATATGTCATTCATTCATCGTTTTACCTGTCCAAAATGTTCGTTCCATCATATTTCATTGCTTGAAAGATGAAAGTGTGACCATTGCATTATCCAAAATAACACTCCAAATAAAATGCACCAACCTACGCAAGTATCGCCCATTTTACTTGATGCAACATCCGATACTGGTTCGAATCACTGCGTAATTTGGACCATGATCGTGCTCTAAAATGTGTTTGTATTAGTCACATGTGCTGTTTTTATATCAAGCTATGTTGGACATGTGGCGTGATGAGGTGAACATTTTGGGATAGATAAAAAAAGAATTACGATTGACATATAACGATGCAATAACACTAAAGATCCAATATGTACAAGATTACCACACAGTGCCTTAATGTATGAAACCAGCAGCAAGAGGCGATAAGACACGGAGGCACAAGCTATCGCCGCGGCCACCCCCACGGGACTTCTGCAATCGCTTTAAGTGCAGCATATCAGTATCAACGGTAGATTAGAAAGACTATCGATGAAAATGGATATTGAGCCACTTCCACCCAAGAATGCAAACACAACGACACCAAAACAACTGGACAAGCAACCTAGTGGGCAGCGGTAGTGGAGCTGTTAACATGCCGGACTGTTAATCGATGGAATCGGGGTTCGAATCCTGGTACAGACCACCGATTTGAAACTTGGGCATTTCCATTCACCTCACCTTGCCTGTGTCTCTCGGAAGAGACAAAATGAGCCGTTGGTCTTTTCTATGCCAGGGGAAGTAAACGATCCTACACAGAGTGTAAATGAGTAACTTGTAAAAGACTCACTAACTCTAGAGAAGGATACTCTGAAATCATCCCTCAGAGTTAAATTCTAGTAGGACTTTGCTGAGTAATTTTCCATATCCCGCTCCAAAAATTAAGTGAAAATAGTTGACTGTGTATTATTGTTAAAGTAAGCTTAGAGTGTGGATGTGATATTAAAGAATGTGTTTTACTATACAATGTCCGTCATTCATTCTCGAAGACAGCAATGGTGAAAAAAGTACATGAGTATTGAGCTAATAGTATAGTCCCGGCGTCGTCGCGTAGTGTGTTCGACGCGATGTTTGTGTTGGTTGATGCAACCAGCACAAACGTCGTGCCGTTTACCCCTAGCATAAGTCCGCTGCAGAGTACGCGTCGTCATCGTCATCAACATAATAACACGTTGATTTTTGGAAGCAATATGACAGTATATCCCCACAGTTGCCGATGTCCACTCGCATCTCTTTATGTTTAATCGCTTCCTTGGACAATCGGCCTCTGATATAACAACAGGCGTTGCTTAAAAACCCAACAGAGATATTTATTTAGACAAATTTAGTTATAAACGAATTGAGTGATAAGCAATTCTCCAAGTGGCGCCGTTCGCTTTACTTACCTAAATGCCGTGATTGCAGGCCAACAACAGAAATTACGTGGTCGGCGGAAACCCGTTTAAAATCAAACGTACGCGACTGTGATAACGGGTATGCTTTGCTTGTCGCCCATAAAAGTAATATGCTGGTCGTATTTTCTTGTATTTGGAGCGCCTGTTCTAGCATCGTCTTCGTCATTTTAAAAGAAGGTCTACCATTCGCTTTATTGTACAGTATAAACTATAATATATTCTAACATTTTGATCGCCGACATGTCTTACCGAAGTTAAAAATGACTTTTGAATTCAACAGATCAGTATTTACATAAATCGCCGTGATGCCAGTCATATCCCCGAAGATCGAGCTCGGATAATTGCGAGGAAGGGAATTACCCGATAGGGGTGGAGCTTCAAATGTCAGTGCTGTGTCATCTTGGCCTTCGAAAGGGCGGACTGCCATGTAAATAGACTGCTTCCTTTTGAAACATTTAAATTTCAACAACAAAAGATGTTTATCAAAATATATTTGGACGATAATCTGTTACAATGGACACAGTATAGACAGTATGACACAGGGGCGGATCCAGAGAAGATACTATGTCGGTCCCAGAAACATTCACTGGCGACCGATGCAAATTCATATTCGGTGGTATGAGCAGACCTTAATCCGCTGTTGCATGACATTGGAAGAAGAAGAAGGGGGTGGGGTTGCTGTTAAATTGTTTTCCCGGTCACGTCGCCGTAAATTCAGCTTACTGCAACCTTAACGGTGGCACATAACAACGGTCTAGGGGGTACGTAACGGGGGCCCATTCAACAAGGTCTGGGGGCACGTAACGGGGGCCCATTCGACAAGGTCTGGGGGCACGCCGAACTCCAAAGATCTAGAGGGGATCAGCCTATGTGACACGATGTCACAATACAAGTAAACGGCACACAACTCCCTTTAAACGCTTCATGTGCAGCCAAAGTCATGCTCCGTACACTTAACTGTCAAGTCGATCAAAAGTCTGGCTTCGTTGTCCCTTCGCTACGCATTGTAGTGTTTTTTCGTTTATGTTTTTCATTATTCAATCCAGAAATAAATATAAAAAGGGACACTCACTCACTCATAAACACAAACCTAGCTCAGGTCTCTATCCGGAAACGATTAGTTGTATACATTATGAACAACCTTCGTTATCTCACCAGTCTACGACTGAAAGAGTGCGGGGCGTAGGACTCGAGTTTATCGTCGTACTGATGGAAGTCGTCCTTGGTCGCCTGTTCCGGGTGCTCTCGCAGCTTCCACGCCCAGAACTCGTCGGTGACGGCGCGTAGGGTAGAATCTGTTGCAGGAACATAAGAATTTAATGGTATATAGAAGTGTGTGTGTGTGTGTGTGTGTGTGTGTGTGTGTGTGTGTGTGTGTGTGTGTGTGTGTGTGTGTGTGTGTGTGTGTGTGTGTGTGTGTGTGTGTGCGTGTGCGTGTGCGTTCAATTCCTGTATGTGTATAAAAATCAATTTCTCAGAATGGTACGACACTATTTCACTAGACAATCATGTAGCTGTAGAGGCGAAAAAAATTATAAATAGTTATGTTTTTTTCGGTTGCAAATAATGCCCTTTACAGAAAAAAACATGCGACAGGAACACACTGTCACGCTGTTTGATTTATGTTGTCACGTGCGCGCGCAAGCAGCCACACAGGACCATTATTCAACAAATACTATACGATAATAATATCACATCTAGTGTAATTGACACTGCATTACCGATTTGGCGAGATGCCAGTTGTGCTCGACGTACTTTAATAGTGCATAGATAATAATTAATTACCTTGGATTGAACAGCTAGCGTCCGCCAAGGTAACCAAGACGACGATCAAAGCAAGTACCCTACAATAAGCCATTTTTATCTGAAAATAAAGAGAATAATGAACGATGTAATAATTCAGTTTCAACGTTGTACTTTCAGTTTACAGCAACACTGTCATTCCTGTCATCGAAAAGTGAACAAGCACAACGGGACCCAATGTGTGTATGTCGATGGGCAACAAACGTTGTCATTCATTTCATTTAGGACGCGGTTTGTTGGAAACCCTCGCACACGCGCTATTTATGACGTACCCCTTTAGAACTAACGGAATTTCCCATAATTAATCCAAACATATAATTCCGTTTCTAGTGCCCATCAAACAAACGCAGGCATGCACGTACGTACGCACGCACGCACGCACGCGCCCGTACACACGCTCTCACCCCCTCACAAATATCCTACCTCCAACCACCACACACACACACACTGTAATACACACAATACACGCACAAGTACACACTCACGCAATTACGCACGCACGCACACACACACACACACACACACACACATACACACACACACACACATAAACATACACACACTCAAACGTACACACACACAGACACGCGCGCGCGCACACACACACACATACACGCACACACACACACACACACACACACACACACACACACACACACACACACACACACACACACGCACACAACCCTTCATACGACATTCGTGCGATCCCTGCGTTCTACGCCTAGACACCAAGGGGATAATGATGTCGGTTCGCCACCGACGCAGCAACTAATCAACACATGGTTAACCTGATCGTGTTTACCGTGTCTCCTCATTACTACAGTTGTCGCCGTCTATCTATACATCCAGTCCCTCGTTAGTTCCATCTCGGTGATTCTAACCAGCTCAATTAACGGGCAGAATCGGTCAAGTGATGGTGTTAGTGGGATGTATTTGGTTACATCGAATATGCGCAGGTGTTCACTCGAGCCTTTGATCTAGATCGCATTTCCCGTGTACAATATGAGTTTTGGAGGAATTGTGGAGACGTACGGCAGTTTCTCGAACGTACTGGTTTCTTTTCAAATACAGAAATATTGATAATGTTCACATTATGTCGGGTTCTATCTCAAGTATGAAATCTAAAGACGTAATAGCAGCGACAGCAGATTATAGGCTAAACCTAACGGATTATGTTTGACATATGTTTATTTCGTAGTCTGATCCTAGATTCGAAACGCTATAGAAAGATTGAGCCGTGAAACATCGTGTACCGATTTTTGTTCGGCTGTTGCAGAAACTGAACCAGTGACGAATGAACGAAAACAAAAGGTAAACATAATTTGTTAAAGTCGGGAACCTGCACCTTGGATGGCCTTAGCCTGGACCCTGGACGGCCTTGGCCTGGACACTGGACGGCCTTAGCCTGGACCTTGGGCGGCCTTAGCCTGGATCTTGGACGGCCTTAGCCTGGACCTTGGACGGCCTTAGCCTGGACCTTGGACGGCCTTAGCCTGGACCTTGGACGGCATTAATTTGTACCTTGGGTGGCCTTAGCCTGGACCTTGGACGGCCTTAGCCTGGACCTTGGACGGCCTTAGCCTGGACCTTGGACGGCCTTAGCCTGGACCTTGGACGGCCTTAGCATGGACCTTGGACGGCCTTAATCTGGACCTTGGACGGCCTTAGCCTGGACCTTGGACGGCCTTAGCCTGGACCACGGACGGCCTTAATCTGGACCTTGGACGGCCTTAACCTGGACCTCAAGCACAAAGACGAGAACAACAGCAGCAACGACGACGACGACGAGAAAAACAACACTGCCAATTGCGATAACAACAACACAAACGACAACAACAACAATTAAAACGTCGACAACTAAGATAATACCAAGAATGACGACGACGATGACGCCGACAATATTAACGACGATGACGATGTCGACGACAATAACAACAATGACAACGATGACGACGACAATAACAACAACGTCGACGATGACGACGACAATAACACCAACGACGACGATGACGACGACAATAACAACAACGTCGACGATGACGACGACAATAACACCAACGACGACGATGACGACGACAATAACAACAACGTCGACGATGACGACGACAATAACACCAACGACGACGATGACGACGACAATAACAACAACGACGACGATGACGACGACAATAACACCAACGACGACGATGACGACGACAATAACACCAACGACGACGATGACGACGACAATAACACCAACGACGACGATGACGACGACAATAACACCAACGACGACGATGACGACGACAATAACAACAACGTCGACGATGACGACGACAATAACACCAACGACGACGATGACGACGACAATAGCAACAACGTCGACGATGACGACGACAATAACACCAACGACGACGATGACGACGACAATAACAACAACGTCGACGATGACGACGACAATAACACCAACGACGACGATGACGACGACAATAACAACAACGTCGACGATGACGACGACAATAACACCAACGACGACGATGACGACGACTCCAAGTTCTGCGATCGACGTGTTTACAGTGCGCAAGTTTCAATCTTCTATTTCTGCCAGTTTTATACGATTTCAACAGTGAGTTTTACTACCATACGTACAGAACACTTGGCGATTACACCTAGAAGGTGTATCGTGCATCAAGCTGTACATTTTGGAGATATTTTAACTATTTTAATATTCAACTGGATAATTGATCCGTTATCGTCCAACCAGTGATTAACAGGTGACGGACCAGCAGGTAAAAGCTTACCGGTCACTAGTTTGAACAGTCAACGGTTCCGCCTGAACGGCCATGGACAGCGAGCCTAGCCTGGTGGCTAACGGTCCGTGTGATGACTGTTGCTGCTCACCTGTTCTAACTGTACACTTGCCACTAGTCGACGCCACCTGCGATCCGGCAAGTGAAAAGACAACTAGAAAAGCGCGCCGAAAAGCTGCAAAAGGAAAACACGATGACAACTGGAAATACTGCGTAAAGAATTGCATCCACAACGGTAAGAGCAACAACAAAATGGTACAATGCCATTTGTGCCAGGCGTGGGTGCATCCGGAGTGCGTGGGCGAAGATGATAAGGACATCGTAGGGATTTGGTCATGCACATCCTGTCGTATATTACCAACACTTGTAGAGCGTCTACTAGAGAAGACGTCTTTGCTCGAGTCGTTGGTCGTGAAACTCGAGCGATCGAACCAGCAGCTTGTCACGTTGGTCGGTGAGCAGCATCAAGAGATACGAGGTTTACGAGACGACATAAGAACGTCAGGCAAACGTCAGAACGCCGACACCGACGCCGACGAAGGGAGACCGCAGGCAGTGACGCTGCTTGTGGGAAGCAACCTGCTACGAGATGTTCGCGTGGAGAAAACTTCCCATGGAAACCCGATAAAAATACGAAGAAAATCGGGCGGCACCTTCACCGATATTGGGGAGATGATTGAAGACGCGGCCAAAACGGAAACGATCAAAGTAATATTCATCGTCGGAGGAACTCACGAGGCAATGTCTGAAATGAACGTTGCCGACATCAAAGAAAACATCGCACGACTACTACGAAAGACAAAAACCGTGACACCAACCGTCACGGTGAGCAGCGTGCTGCCGTCGAAGCACCTAGCCAATCTAGAACGTTGTGCCGGCGTCAACTCGCAAGTGAGGACAACATGCAACGAAATCGACGTCACATTCGTCGACAATGATGCCAACTTTACGTTCCGAGAAATGGGGCCGCCGACGATGCTGCTTTCCAGAAGGACGGACTGCACTTGTCTGAGAGTGGAATTGGCAGATTGCTGTCAAATCTCGCTCTCCCGGAACAGTTACCGAGGCGCAACCAATGTCAACAACAACACCGACACATGGCAGCGAACCATGGTCAATCACGCAGAGTGTCGCCTGACAATAACTGGACAGTGGTTGAACGGCGTACTCGTCAGAGGCACACGCTGAGCAAGTGTGCCAAATGTGGTGAGAAGAACCACGTCACTGCCACCTGCAGACACCCCGAGAAAGTGCAGTGCCGTCAGTGCGGGGAACGGGGACATAAGGAAAAACACCACACCCCTGATTAGGGAGTGGGCCTAAACGATCTACAACGCGATATTGTGTTCCCAATCCTACAGGGAGCATAAAACGCAAATGGGATCTGCCCTCCCTAATTAATTTAAACGCCAGGTCTTTGAGCAGTAAAAAAATGGACGAACTGCAAGTAACTGTAACAACACATGATGTGTCGATTGTATGTGTTAGTGAAACATGGTTTAAAGAGTATATGGATTCTAATACCCTTACTATGCAAGGGTTTTGCTTGGAGAGGAAAGATAGAGGTCACGGACGAGCCGGAGGTGTAGCTTGCTACATTAGAAATGACTTAATGTATACGAGATTGAGTGATATGGAGGCTCACGATTTAGAGGTAATATGGATTAAGATTATGCCGAAAAAAATGCCTAGGAAATGTTCATGTATATTGTTAGCATGTATATATTACACTCCAAAGACGGAGTATTTGAAAATACGTGACCGTATAATCACGTGCATAGATATCATGGTACGCAGACATCCAGAATATGGTGTGATTGTAACTGGGGATTTCAATCAGTTGCATGACAACTTTATGAAAACGCATTATAGATTTGTCCAAGTAGTGAATGTAGTAACACGTGGACAGGCGATATTAGATCAAATATGGACGAACATGGAGGAGGTATATACATCGCCTGTTACTATTTCCGAACTTGGGTCATCAGACCACAACATGGTGTTGCTTAAACCAAAATGTAACCGTTTAGTTGACACTGGGTGTGTGACACGTTTAACCGTAAGGTGTATGGGGCCAAATGAAAAATCCGCATTCGCTATGGCTTTGTCTGCCATTAAATGGGAACCACTATTTAGGCTGGAGTCATGTGTAGATCAGTATTTATATTATAAAACTGTTATTTGCAACCTCATGGAAATATGCTTTCCTACTAAGCTCGTGACGCGGCACACAGCTGATAAACCATGGGTTACGGACTGGTTTAGAGCATTAGTACGTAACAGACAGCGCGCTCACATGAGTGGTGATTTGAACCAAGCAAAACTATTGCGTAATAAGGTTAACCGCGCCGCTTCGAAACTTAAGTACAATTTTTATCAAACACAAATTGCAGCACTGAATAAATTAGGTTCCCACGATTGGTGGAAAAATATGAAAAAAATAATGGGACTTAAAACAAATGACAATTCCTGCATGCAAGGTCTTGCTAACAAAACAACGAATGGTGATTGCGCGTTACTAGCCAGTAGAATGAACGAGTTTTTTGTATATGTAAGTGAACATTTACCTCGTTTAAATAACGATCACAAAATATTCACAGTAAACGAGGAACTGCCAGATCAGTATGTCATCGATGTAATGACTACTTTTAAAGCTTTACAGAATGTTAAGGTGAACAAGGCTACTGGGCCTGATAACATTCCTGCGTGGGTGTTAAGAAATCACGCAAACGTCCTCGCTCCTCCAATAACTGCTATCTTTAACAAGTCTCTAAGAGAAGGTGTACTCCCTATGGAATGGAAAATGGCCAACATAATACCTTTACCAAAAACAAACCCACCTGTGTCGATTGAAAAAGACATTAGACCAATTTCACTAACTCCAATAGCTGCTAAGGTATTTTAATCAATAATAATGAAATGGGTGGATGACACAATTAAAGGAAAAATTGATGCTAAGCAATTTGGTGGAATTAGTGGAACTTCCACAACAGACGTTCTTGTCGAAATGATACACAAATGGTATGAGGCGACTGATAAATTGGATTCTTATGTCCGTGTTGTAATGCTAGATTTTAGCAAAGCGTTTGACCTTATTAATCATCATTTGTTACTAGAAAAGCTACAGTTGTATGGTTTGCCTTCACATATTATAAGATGGATGGCAACATTTTTACTGGACAGAACTCAACAAGTAAAAATAGGAAATGAATATTCGCATCCTGGTCACCCCCAATGGGGGAGTACCACAAGGAACACTGTCTGGACCTAAATGTTTTTTAGTCTACATAAATGATTTAGAAACGCCTGTTCCGTTATATAAATATATAGATGACAGTACATTGTTCGAAGTATGCGACAGAAAGGGTGTATCTGTTATACAAGAATCGGTTGACGTTGCCGCTAGAACAGAATGATATGAAAATTAATTCAGGAAAATCAAAAGAGATGATCATCTGTTTTGCACAAGACCGCAATTTTCGAAACGCTATCCCGAATATAACGATCGATGGAAAATATTTAGATCAAGTAGACCATGCCAAACTTCTAGGTGTTACAATTTCACAGGATCTGACATGGAATAAGCATGTCGAAAATATTGTGAAAAAGGCCGGGAAACGATTGTACATGTTGTATCAGTTAAAGCGAGTAGGAATTACCCAGAATGATCTGGTCACTATATATGTCAGTGCTGTGAGATCTGTTTTAGAATATGCATGCCCTGTATGGCACACTAACTTGCCACAATATTTATCTGACAGTATTGAAATGATACAAAAAAGAGCATTAAAGTGTATTTTTCCTGCAATAAGTTACGCTGAGATACTTATGTATGTTAAATTGGAGACATTGAAAGCAAGACGGGACTGCCTTTGCCAAAAATATTTCAATAAGATTAAAGTTAGTACACACAGATTAAACTATCTGCTGCCTGACAAAAGGCATACCAAATGTGACATCAGACAGAGTAATGTGTACCCTTTGGCAATAACCCGAACAAACAGATACCGTAACTCCTTTATACCATGGGGATTACACAACTGCCAATAACGAATGAAGGGCAAAAGGATGGTATTTATACTGTATGACATTTCAGTGTATTAATACTGTATGACGTTCCAATGTATGGTTGTATTTTATTGTATATACTGTGAATCCAACTCAGATGAGTTGCTAATAAACTTGTGTTATTATTATTTTTTTTTAATATATAGGATTCATAGTAATAATTCAAACGATTATCAATAAGCTCCATAATAGCTGATAACCACGTATGGCGACCGAAATCCGTTATTTTTATTATTTTAAACAAATATATACGAACATTTACAAGAATGTAAACCGACTGCGGATATTATTGAATCTACTTATTTGCTTCTAAGTTGTCGGATTCACGATGGGCTAATCATGTTGAGGAAGCAGCTTTAAAGACGATGTGTGATGAAAATTTTACCTGCGTGGAGGTATGCATGTGAAATATAAAAACAGAGAATGACATCCACAATAGGCCTGGAAAAAAGGCCAGCAGTGAAGAATGGCATCAGGCGAAGGGCGGTCCCCGGCGAATTGACACATGTCTGAGTTGGAAACCGGAGAAAACAACGTCTGGCAAGTTGAAAACTATATCGGAAAAAGCTAATGTGACGTGCACACGTCAAACGTCTGCGACATGAAACAAAATTATAACATCAAAGAAGCCGCCGACAACAGAGGCGTATGAAATGACGACAACTTGCGTAAGAAACTTACCTATGACTTCTGATGGTGGAAGAATGGCCTTAGGGAGAGTTGATACAAGCGCGTCTGGGTCCGGAGAAAGTAGTGGAGCAATTGATCCTTCCGCAGACAGCGCGACACGAACAAGAATGAATCGATCCGCCAACCGCTCAGCGCTTCCTTTACAGTTACACAGCACACTTAAATCTCAATTAACATATTTTTGAACATCGTGGAAATTATATGACTCAAAAAGAACATGTTTCAAATATGATACCCCTTAATTTCGAACCAGATCACACAGACACACACACGCACATATACACAAACGCATACACACACGCACACACGCTCGCACACATACAAACACAGACACACACACACACACACACACACACACACACACACACACACACACACACACACACACACACACACACACACACACACACACACACACACACACACACACACACACACACACACACACACACACACACACACATATTTATACTAGCGTGGGCAATATTGGTCGGTACAATCGTGTTTTGTCATTTTTACTAAAACCTGACCAAATTCTTTTGTAAGATATTTATTTATCTATAACACATATTTCTTAAAATTTCTGCAAACTGTTACAAATTTGTTTTCGAGTGAAGTACTTAAGAAAATATTCCGGCAAAATCCAAATCTCGTCGAGGACGCCTGCGTCAAAATTCGTGGGTCCTATCTACGTTGTGTAAATTGTTCGGTTGTCACGTGAATCATTACGAGACCACGCAGTGTATTAAAATAGGTCAAGAGCGTAAGAACACGATATTTCAGTACCACGAATTATATATATATATATGTGTATATATATATATATATAAATATATATATAGATACATACATATATATATATGTATAAATATATATATAGATACATACATATATATATATGTATATATATATAAATATATATATGTATGTATCTATATATATATATATGTATATATATATATATATGAGTATAAATTGATTGTGTAATTTTATTATTTATATATATATATATATGTGTGTATATATATATATGTATATATATATAAATATATATATAGATACATACATATATATATATATGTATATATATATATATATATATGAGTATAAATTGATTGTGTAATTTTATTATTTTACTGATTTGTTTAAATGTGCATTATAATTTTACGTATACACTTGTTTTTATTAATATTATGTATATTTGTTTTATATGACCTTCCGAACGTGTGAGAAGAAACTGTCTCGCCGCTCAGTGGGTAAGATGCTAATGACGACGACAGATGGTGGCTCCATGTAGCGGAGTCTGGAAGAACGACACTCGAAGATGGCTTCGGACGATCTAGGTTATGTTTGTTTACTAGCGTTTTCAGTTTGTTTTGGTCCCGTACTTAAGCGTACAGACGGGTATAGGAATAAACAGGTATTATCCAGTGGTATTGGACTAATCATCGTGTTGCTGTGGTGCAGACAAAACGTTTTGCATTCATTGATAGCTGCCTTTATCAACAGCTTGATCATCAAATTCGCGTCACCCAGGTGAGTTTATCACCTGTTATCACTCATTGTTGCCGGCGTAACATGACACTTGACAGTCTTCCTTATGTTTAAATTTATATTTTAGTTATTGACATATATCGATTAATTATACTGTACTCTAGTCTAAGTCTTACTAATTTAATCATACCTTGAATGGGTTTGGGGCAGAGAGCCTACTGGCCATCATCGCAAGCCAGGGATGTTTGTCATGCAACACTGCAACGCGAAGTGCAGAAGTTAGCTGAGTCAAACTAGTAATTGACTTCGCCAGTCGCGACTGCATCACCCGTGAGAACAACGCAAATACACGCCCCAATTTGAAGACGGATAAACGACTTCTGGGAATCCCAATATACAATGACCCGTTTGCACATTAGCACGAACAGCTGAGCGGTATTGTATATTCGATTAATTGCTTCTACTTCCTAAACATTGCAGGTAACATAAGCCACGGTTGGTTGAAATTTGTTTTATTATGAAAACCTGACCTGCTGCCAACCACTGATCTAGTGAGCGATTTCATAGGCTGAGCTTAAATTCAGAGTTTCGCAAAGCTATCAGCCAGGGGTACTGCTGGCTGGCACTGACGTAATCAGCAGCAGCAAGGATGCTACTGGCTAAAGTATAACTGCCATCCAGGTCTTATATGTAGGTGTTGTTTCTCCATACAATCCCTTCTGGGGCTAACAATGGAGTTGTGCAGTGCACATTGCAAAGGGTGCGTGAAACTGAATTTAAAAAAATAATTTTAAAAGAAAAATTAAACATATAATTATGTAAAACAAGTGCAATAATTTGTGCAGATTAAAAACACAGTCTCTGTCTTTATCTATAGTCTGGTAAGGTGGGCTGGAGCAACAAGGTGGATGGTATTCAGAGTTTGTTGAAATGGGTGTAGTGTGTGTAGGCTTATTATTTTGTTGGGGAGTAGATTCCAAGCTCTTAAAGCTAGGATAGAATGAGTATGCATATGTATTTATGCGTGCATGTATTTGTATGTATTTGTTTGGATCGCTGTTTTGTGTACGGTAGCATGGGACTATAATATGTTGTGATAGGGTAATGTTCAGGAGGTTGTGTTTTATTTTGTAGAAGAAGGTAAGTTGGTATTGTAATCGTCTTATTTCTAGAGTCTGCCAACCAAGTTTGTTTATGAGGCTAGTTACGCTTGTTGTGCACCGGTGGTCATTTAAAGTAAATCTAGCTGCACTTCTTTGAATTTTTTCAAGGGTATCAATGTTTTTTGTGTATAGGGATTCCAGGCTACAGCTAATTTTGGTCTTACTAACATATTGTAGTTTGTTTCCTTAACTTTAGATGTTGCAGGGTGGAGAGTGCTTTTAAGGAGACCAAGTGTTCTAGCAGATTGAGATGCAGTGGTGTTGACATTGTTGGCTTTATCCACGACAGTTTAAGAAACTATTGTGATGCCAATATAGGGGTGTGAATCGACTTGGGAAACTGGTTGGTTTGAAATGGTGTAGGTGAAGTGGCTTGGTTTGCGTTTATGGGTAATTCTGAGAAGTTGACACTTTGGGATATATAAGTTCATTTGCTACTTGACTGTCCTGTCAGTAGGTGTTTGAATTTCTCTATATAGGATCGAATCATTGGCGACGAGCCTGATATTTCAGTTGATTGAATCGGTGATGTCATTTACATACAGTACGAAAAGGACAGGGCCAAGGACTGAGCTTTGGGGTACGCTGGAGATGACATTTGCAGAAGCTGTGTGGGAACCATTTACTGATACAGTCTGGGTACGGTTTGACAGAAATGACTTAATCCATTTTAGTGTGTGACCTGTGATCATCAATACCATAATAGTTTAATTTATTGAGAAGTCGTTTGTGGGGAACCTTGTCGAAAGCTTTGAAAAAATTAAGGGGGAGAACGTCTATTTGTTTCCATGCTGGTGATGGAGGATAACGCTAGCACTGAGGTGTTTCCACATGTGGCTAAGAACGATATATGCTCCATCATCTTGCACAGAATGCATATCAGGGAAATTGGTCTATCATTTATAGGGTCATTTTTGCTGCCTTTCTTGTATACTGGAGTGACAAGAGCTGTGGTCCAGGCTTTTCCGGAGGTGTATGATTGCTGAAATATGTGTTGAATTATTGTGGGTATTTCTCTGGCAGTCACCTTTAATACTTTTGCTGGGATTTCATCTGGTCCTGATGCCTTGTTTGGTTTTAGAGCTTCAAGCTGTTTTATTATGCCATTTAATCCGATATTAAGTGTTTGGATTGAAGGGAAATGTGATGGGCCTTTAGTTGGGATAGGAAGTTGTTCTTTGGTGAAAACTGATTTGAAGTGGTCATTTAGTGTGTTTGATTTGTCGTGATCAGTTGTTTTCATCTTGCCATTTGCTTTTAGTGTTGGGATGCCAAGGTTTTAAGTTTGTGTTTGTTTAATGAAGGACGAGAATCGCTTAGGGTTTATGGTGAGGCTTTAGCCTATGATGTTATTGATGTAGCTGTTGTAGGATTTCGTTATTTCTTTGTTGACTTCTTTTCTTAGGTTCTTGAAGTGTTCCCAGTGTTTGTCTTTCTTTGTTTTCTTAGCATTTGCATGAGTTTTGTCCCGTTTTCTTTGTAGTCTGATTATGTTTTTTTGTGATCCAGGGTAAATGCGGTTTTGATTTTGTCATGCGGCTAGGGATAGATTGTTCTATCAGTTTAGTGTAGTTTTGGTGAAAGAAGTTCCAATTTGTATCAATGTCTAGATTATCTGGATTTCGGGGAAAGTGCTTTTTAGCAAGAAGGGTACAGTTTGATTTGAGGACTTCCCAGTTAGCAGACTTATAGTTGTACACTTTGTGTGGAGGTGTGCTTTTCATCATGGGCTTCATATTAATGTGAAAGAGAACAGCTTCGTGATCGCTCATGCCTGTCACTGTGTTTACGCTGGAGATAAGGGCGGGGTATGATGTAAGTACTAGGTCAAGGATATTTCCAGTCTAGTCAGGTGGGTTCTTTTACCATATTTGTTAAACCATATTCACTGACTATTTCAAGTAGTTTGTTGTGTTTTGTTGCTGTGTGCTGGTTTGTTGTACAGAGGTTTTCGCAGTTGATGTCTGGTAGGTTTAGGTCCCCGGCGATTATAACTGATAGAGGAAGTTTGCAGCCACGGTAGAGGATAGCCAGGGATTCTTGTAAGGCTTCCAGGGATGTTGTATGATCATTTGGGGGTCTGTAGTAGAATGCCAAATAGATGGCTTTGTTATGAAAGAAATGTACTTTAGTTCAGACTAGTTCACATGTAGTATTCAGTTTATCTTGGGGGTCTGCAATTATGTCATTTATCAGTGCTATTAAAACACCACCTCTGTGAGTGTTGCGGCCCTTTCTGATTGCTTCAAAGTTTGTGGGGGGGGAAAGAATATGTGGGGATGCTTGAATCAAGTTTAGTTTCCACTAGGGAGAGTATATCAGGGTTTGTTGAATTTACTGTTGCCTGAAGTTGGGATATTTTGGCTGTGCTCTTGACACTGTTGCAGTTGATCAGCATGGCTTTTAGTTTAGATTTTGTTTTAGTGTTTGCTCGGTCGGGGGGTAGATGTATTGGCTGGATTAGGTGCAAATGTAGGGATTTCGTCATCCATGCTATTTGTGTAGTTACTGCTGTCTGGAAGAGACTGCAGAACTGAGTATTGGTTTGATGTGGTTATGTTGCTTGAGAATAGACATCTGGAATAGTTTGGGAGCCCACAGCAAGAGCAAAACCATAGGACACTGTTGTGCTTTAACTATTCATATGTGGTATCATTTATTTGGACACATGAGGTGTGGTACCAGCAGTCACAGTCATCACATTGGATGGCATGGTGATGTTCATGTACCTCATGACTGCAGGTGTCACACGAGGTGTGGTACCAGCAGTCACATTCATCACATTGGATGGCATGGTGATGTTCATGTACCTCATGACTGCAGGTGTCACACGAGGTGTGGTACCAGCAGTCACATTCATCACATTGGATGGCATGGTGGTGTTCATGTACCTCATGACTGCAGGTGTCACACGAGGTGTGGTACCAGCAGTCACATTCATCACATTGGATGGCATGGTGGTGTTCATGTACCTCATGACTGCAGGTGTCACATGAGGTGTGGTATCTGCAGTCACATTCATCACATTGGATGGCATGATGGTGTTCATGTACCTCATGACTGCAGGTGTCACACGAGGTGTGGTACCAGCAGTCACAGTCATCACATTGGATGGCATGGTGATGTTCATGTACCTCATGACTACAGGTGTCACACGAGGTGTGGTACCAGCAGTCACATTCATCACATTGGATGGCATGGTGATGTTCATGTACCTCATGACTGCAGGTGACACATGAGGTGTGGTACCAGCAGTCACATTCATCACATTGTATGGCATGGTGGTGTTCATGTACCTCATGACTGCAGGTGTCACACGAGGTGTGGTGCCAGCAGTCACAGTCATCACATTGGATGGCATGGTGATGTTCATGTACATCATGACTGCAGGTGTCACATGAGGTGTGGTACCAGCAGTCACATTCATCAAATTGGATGGCATGGTGATGTTCATGTACCTCATGACTGCAGGTGACACACGAGGTGTGGTACCAGCAGTCACATTCATCACATTGGATGGCATGATGGTGTTCATGTACCTCATGACTGCAGGTGTCACACGAGGTGTGGTACCAGCAGTCACATTCATCACATTGGATGGCATGGTGGTGTTCATGTACCTCATGACTGCAGGTGCCACATGGGAAGTCTGGAGTGGAGGTTGACATGGAGCCAGGGTTTGGATGAAGGTCCCCTGCTTGGACTAGTAGTCCACAAATATACAGTAAGGACCGGCTGTGAGATTTAGTTGGCGTCATCTTGTTTTTCTTTGTAACTGTGAATTTGGGAAAGGATGGCAGCTTTCTTGTCAGCATTGTTGAAAATGTTGGGAGGTCATCCTCACTTGTGGAGTTTTGGTGGAGGTATCTATGTATGTTTGCAGCAACAAAGCACAGGGCAATGAGCAGTGTGAACTTCATGTTGAGGCTGTGGAGTGGATTGCTAAATATAATGCTTTTGGATTAGCTAAAGTTGCATTTAAGTGAACTAAAACTAAATTGTATTAAAACAGTGCAAGTGCAGGGTTTGGGCTGGTGTAAACACTAACAGGTAGATGGTAGGGTATATGAATATTAGTTTATGTCCTGGGCAGACTGAGGACTCCGGGTATTTTAAAACACAGGGGTGACAGTTGTACACTAGAAGGAGGGCCTGCTAGTAAGTTCAAGAGATGATAAAACAGAGGGGAGTATTATTCCTTACATAGATGTTGCTAATTTAGAGCTACTTTAATAATGCCTTGTTTATGTGACTGGTGTAACTAATATATGACTGAAGGTAATGTACATTTATTTTGTAAGAATGCGTCAATTATTTGAGTTGCTGTGGGGACAATTTTGGTTTCGCACACTCTGCTTATTGTTTACAAACCCGCCATTTTGATTTTAAAGTTTGTGTTGGTTGTTAGGCAATATAGTTTAGTGAACTATAATTTTGGACTACTTGATCACAAATGTATTGATATGTACGTATTGTGATGATGCTACTAATGCATGTATGTAAATTTGGAATGATGACAGTCTTTATAATTTGTGATTTTAACAATAAACGTAGGAGAATAAAACAAGAATGCATGATGCATTCGCACTGCCAGATCAGATGTTATAAACGTAATAATATTCTAGGTAACTAACTCATTAAAGATCCGTCTGCCATTACCCTCCGAAAGAGTGCCCTTGAAAATACAATTTTTGTGAGATGTGTGAATTTTTTCGAGCACTTTGACATACAATGTGTTGGTCCCGTGAATAGTGAATGTACTACTGCATTAGATCTTTCATGAGGTAACAATAAATAAATGATAGTCGCTCGCGTATTCGCACAGTGGCTATTTTGCAGAAAGCGCCGATATTTCAAAATTTCAAAATCCGTCACCAGATTGGGGCAAAATTGAGGGGTATCAGTTTTGGGTGAATTTTTCTGAAAAATGAGGTATGAGAATTTCACTAATTTTTCACAGCACTTATGTCAATGGAGGTTAAATATGCTGTGAAATTTTTAAGAAAATTTTAGGACAAATTTGGCATGAAATGAAGGAAATGTTATAATGGCCGCCTATGTAAAATGCTAATGTGGTCTTACCCCTGTATATGAGCCTAGTTTATAAATAATGATTAATGATGTATACTAATGTAATAATAATATACAAATTTATACAGGCTCTGTAGTCAACCATCAATACACTAAACGTAACTGCGTGATGCTGAAAGACTGATGCTTTGCTTATAGGACGAAATGTTACTCTTTCAGATCATGTCACTGGATCAGCTTTGCCTGGTGTTTTGGCTATCTGGCATTCTTTCGTACGACTTCCTACTTTGGTTTGCCTGCAGTGCAGCCACTGGCTAACGCAGTTCAACTGATATTGACACTAAAAGTAAGTATACAGCCAATGGCGGCTCACTCACATGTCACATTGCTATTGGTAGATTTTGCTTGTGACAGAGGCAAACAGCGACATACTGCATCCATCAATTGTGCTGTGTTCCAGTGGGCTCGTGCATATTGTGAATAATACTTTGTAGTGCCTACTTGGCCTTGTTGCATAAATTTACGAGTCATAAACTCAGGCTGCTCATGACGTTTCGAGTTTGCCAAGTCGTGCTTATGATATCAAAACGAGCCCAATTGTATGCAGCATTAATCACAGATATCAAACATGTGATATTTTATAGCGGCATAAATATATTTTCATAAAAAAGTGTGCATGACAAAATATTCTTGTTTTCCCCGTAGTTGATTGGCTTGGCATTTGAAGTACATGCAACGTACAAGAACAAGCAGGCAGCCTCGGTGGCACCAGATGGCGACACTGTCAGTCTACAGGACAGTTACCAGAACATTGATCCAAGCATTGCGGACATGATGCTGTACAGCTATTGCTACATTGGCCTCTTCACAGGTGTGCTATTGTGAAGTGACCTTATCAATGACAATGTCACCTGTCAGTCAGACATTAGTTGCATAACAAATGACCAATGATACATCCGTATGTTTGTATGCAAAGTTAGTAAACAGTAATGATGGCAGAACTTTAAGAAACACATTGTCAAAAAACTCACCCGCTGCTGACACCACAATGCGACACGTTTTACAAAATCCCCCGATGACATCATCCGTCACATGTCAAAGATGTTGTTATAAACACTGTTGTCATTTTTAATTTATTTATTGTGATAATGTGATTTGAACTTTTCCATATTCAGTAACCAATCAAGATACTGAAACCCTATGTCCAGTTTGATGGTAAAACCACAGCTGTTCCTGATGACAGTGTAACAGCTCGAGTTGTTGAAGGAATGACAGACAATAAATGATTTCTGCGTGTGTCCAGGTCCCTACTACAAATTCCGCACCTATGTGGATATGCTACATCAACAGAGAGACATCACCAACCTGAAGGACTTGATGCTGGCTCGGGCGAAGAGACTGCCTGTCTACGTCGCTGCCTTCTTCATTGCGTCACACTACTTCTCCATACAGGTACTTCACCACACAGGTACTTCACACTACTTCACCATATATGTACTTCACACTACTTCACCATACAGGTACTTTACACTACTTCACCATACAGGTACTTCACACTACTTCTTCATACATGTACTTCACACTACTTCACCATACAGGTACTTCACACTACTTCACCATACAGGTACTTCACACTACTTCACGAGAGAGGTAATTCACACAACTTCACCATACAGTTACTTCACACTACTTCACCATACACTTACTAATTACTACTTCACCATACAGGTACTTCACACTACTTCACCAGACAGATACTTCGCACAACTTCTCCATACAGGTACTTCACATTCCTTCTCCATACAGGTACTTCACACTACTTCTCCATACAGGTACTTCACATTCCATCTCCATACAGGTACTTCACACTACTTCTCCATACAGGTACTTCACACTACTTCTCCATACAGTTACTTCCCACTCCTTCTCCATACAGGTACTTCACACTACCTCTTCATACAGGTACTTCACACTACTTCACCATACAGGTACTTCACACTACTTCTCCATAGCTTACAGCTCGCATATTGCAGGTATAATCTTCACCCATGCACTCTACTGTTTTCACCTATTCACATGTACCTAAAGTGTTCCTCACCATTACGTGTATGTCACAAGCTTACATTGCAGTAAGAAGCATGTAGCAAAACCATATTCTTGAATATTATTGTAATGAGCAAACGATGTAAATACAGTTTAATTCCTAGCACTATATTTTGCTCAGTTGGGCGTCTCGCTAAAATAATTTCAATTGATAGTATATCTGAGTTTGGTCATGACATGTTTGTTTTGTGTTCCTGTTCAGTATGTACAGACGGAGGAGTTTGCATCACGTCCCTTCTGGCTGCGTTTCTTCTACATGTCTCCCATCTTCTTCATCTTTCGTATGCGCTTCTACTGTGCCTGGATCCTCGCTGAGTGCATGTGCATGACGGCGGGTCTCGGGGCCTACCCGGTCGCCAGCCAACCGCGCTGTGGCAAGGGACCCACTGACTACCAGGCCTTGCACCTTTGGTGAGCTCTCTTCTTCTTCACAGTAGTTGGTTTGATGTGATGAAAATGCTAATCTATGGTGCAATATCATAAAGGAAGACTTGTGATTGCATTAGAACCTTGCATCATTTGTTTGAATTGGCTTTGTGTTTGATATTTGTAGCATCACTACCTCCACATTGTTTGTATATCTGTTGTTGACATTTTCTGCCAATGTGGTGTGGTTATTTTTACTTCACATGATGGCTTATATCATGTTGTTTGCAAGTAACAAATATAAAAAAACGTGCGAGTTATATAGCAAAACGCAACTAGAATAACAACGTACCTAACATATGTGTCACACACAACATAAACATAAGTGACTGAACAGTGGATCATTGCACTAATGCATATGCTTTTCATGTGCTGCCAGGGAAGGTGTTGTATGACTTTGTCTTTGTTGCAGCCGGGATGAGTCGCCAGAGAAGGTGTTGTTTGACTTTGTCCTTGTTGCAGTGAGGATGAGCCGCCAGAGAAGGTGTTGTTTGACTTTGTCTTTGTTGCAGTCAGGATGAGCCACCAGAGAAGGTGTTGTTTGACTTTGTCTTTGTTGCAGCCAGGATAAGCTGCCAGAGAAGGTGCTGTATGACTTTGTCCTTGTTGCAGTGAGGATGAGTTGCCAGAGAAGGTGTTGTATGACTTTGTTTTTGTTGCAGCCAGGATGAGCTGCGAGAGAAGTTGTTGTGTGACTTTGTCTTTGTTGCAGCCATGATGAGCTGCGAGAGAAGGTGTTGTGTGACATTGTCTTTGTTGCAGCCAGGATGAGCTGCGAGAGAAGTTGTTGTGTGACTTTGTCTTTGTTGCAGCCAGGATGAGCTGCGAGAGAAGTTGTTGTGTGACATTGTCTTTGTTGCAGCCAGGATGAGCTGCCAGAGGTGTTGTTTGACTTTGTCCTTGTTGCAGTGAGGACGAGCGGCCAGAGAAGGTGTTGTATGACTCTGTCTTTGTTGCAGTGAGGACGAGGCACAAGATAAGGTTTTGTGTGACTTTGTCTTTGTTGCAGCCAGGACGAGCTGCGAGAGAAGGTGTTGTATGACTTTGTCCTTGTTGCAGCCAGGACGAGCTGTGAGAGAAGGTGTTGTATGACTTTGTCCTTGTTACAGTAAGGACGAGCTGCCAGAGAAGGTGTTGTATGACTTTGTCCATTGTTGCAGCCAGCAGGACGAGCCACCAGAGAAGGTGTTGTATGACTTTGTCCTTGTTGCAGCCAGCAGGATGAGCCGCCAAAGAAGGTGTTGTATGACTTTGTCCTTGTTGCAGCCAGGACGAGCCACCAGAGGTGTTGTATGAGTTTGTCCTTGTTGCAGTGAGGACGAGCTGCCAGAGAGGGTGTTGTATGACTTTGTCCTTGTTGCAGCCAGGACGAGCTGCCACAGAAGGTGTTGTATGACTTTGTCCTTGTTGCAGCCAGGACGAGCTGCCAGAGAAGGTGTTGTACGACTTTGAGACAGTGCGTAACATCCAGGAGTATGACTGTGAGTTTGCTCCATCTGTGAGGGCGGGTCTACGCTCATGGAACACGACAGTTCAATACTGGCTTGCCAGCAATGTCTACAAGCATTTGCCTGTTAAATCATCAACTCTCAAGTAAGTGGGCAGCATTCACTTCTATTTTTAACATCCATAGAATTGTTTATATTGTCCTGATGAACCATATTTCTGTTCGCTTATTTATTGTCCACATTTCGCTGCCATAGGACAGCGTGAATCATGCACATCATCTGAGCATTCCATATTTGATGTGGATGGATCAGGATAGAGAGAAAATAGAGGAAGGTTTCTTATCAGCAGATTTGTTTTAGCACCAGCTGAAATCAGAAACAGAGTGGCTACACCATACCACCAAGAAATGACAATGTTAATATGTTATATATGACAATGTTATTATTATATGTTACATATTTTACATGACGATGGGGATGAGTGCATACTGGCAGTGTATTCACGCTGTGTTGTGTGTTTACAGGGTTGCCATAACGATGGGGGTGAGTGTACACTGACACTGTATTCACCCTGGTGTTGTGCTTATAAGGTTGTCATGATGATGGGGGTGAGTGTGTACAGGCACTGTATTCACCCTCATGTTGTGTATTAACAGGGTTGCCATGACGATGGGGGTAAGTGCATACTGGCACGGCATCCACCCTGGTTACTACCTCAGTTTCCTCACCGTCCCCCCGACTATGATGGTCAACGAAATGTTCGCCGCGAGATTCCGCAACGGTCGATCGCCACGGCAACAGAAGATATTTGATTGGCTGTGCTGGTTCTTCAAGATGAGGCTCTTTGAGTACATGTGCATGGGTTTCCTGTTGCTGAGTTTCGAGGCGACTGCGAGGTACTGGAGCAGCGTGTACTTCATATGGCATCTGTGGCTGGTCGGCATGTTGGTGGTGGGGACACTGCTGGCTCCTACAAGGACTAGGGCAGGGCGACAGAGCACTGCGACAGGGCAACAGGACGCTGGGGTGGAACAGAAAAGTGGGAAAATTGATTAATCTTAGATGCAGAAATATATTTTTACATAGATCTATGTATACATTTTATGCCAATTGTTACTGATTAAATCCAGTGGTAGTGTCTTGGGGCCATTGCACAGTTATCTGGGGATCGTTTCATTCGGATAATGAACTCGATGACAATCCATCATTAACGAGAATCTGTTGTTAAATATAAGGTGTTGTATCATTGAGGACACGTTCTGTGACACATTGGTGCAAGTATTCTCATGTTGACAGTTTTCGGTACACAAAATCACTGGTATGGAGCAACATTTATTTTAATGACCAAACTTGTGCTCGTAAGATTATTATTGAAATGGTCCCCCGATGTTAGTCTTGCACTGTGAGCAGACAATATACTTTATTTTAAAATGATGTCCGAGTGGTCTGACCATAGATAGATGCTACACATCTGACAGTCTCACTGGCACCTGCATTAGTGTTAGGCACAGTGAACAACAACTATGCGGATGGGTTATTTATGATGTCTAATAGGGCTGACAAAGCACAGTACACAAAAAAGAAAATACAAGGACATTTGGGCACACTTTTTTATGTTGTTTTACATGCAACAACATTTTAATGAATTTTTATTATATTGATAACCTTTCTGTACCGCAATCATGGATTTTGCATAATTTATTCAATATTAATTATTGATCAATTATGTTATATTTATTAACGTTTTAATACTATCCGATTAATATCAGGTAATGTCGCAATTACAGAAATGCACTGGTTTACCCTTTTTGAATCAAGTTGTTGGCTCTATACTGTATTTTGTCAGAGAACACCCTTATATCATCGAAAAGGAATAGTTTCGTACTGTTAGTGGCAACTGAGGTCAAAAGGTCATCTCTAGATATACATTTACCTCGCTATTTTTAAATGTGCCCAACATTGCTGGTGTGTCATTTTATCTGTTCCCAGAAGTCCTAGTCCACGCGTGTTCCCATATTTCCTATGCCCAGTTGCCATTTTCCCTGAATGTCCTTTGCCATAATTGTTTAGAGATATAAGTGGAACATCCACCAAGGCAGAAGATGATACCTGAAAGGATGTTTGATTTATACAGTTTGCACCCATTATACAATTAGCACCCCTATTTTCATAAAGAAATCAGTGTCTCATAAATCCATAGTAAGGTTTCTTCAGTTTCACTTTCTGTTTGTATGTTGCTGTGTAGTATAGTGTAATTTGTACAAGTATCAAGTAAGATTGCAACGGGACAGATAATTACGTTTTAACATTGATTTATTAAAACACATTTAGGCAGTAAAGACAATTTATTAATTTGATATCGATTTATTATAATTTATACTGTGTGACGTGATTTAGTGATCAGACATAGTTCCTTGTATAAAATGATCATGCCGTGATGATTCACTGACGTTTGTAAGTTGTATGATCACTGTATGTACCGTAATTGGATTGTTCCAGTACTTAACATTTTGTCGGAGTTAAGTGAATATAATGCTGTCAGAAACATGTCTACTGTTGTAATGTGAAACAAAATAGAGTCGATTTATTCTGTATTTTGTTATTAATAGTTTGTGTTACAAGCGACTGACAGTCGTGAACTTGAAACAGAGTTGAAAATTATACATTGTCATTATTTTAGGATGAATAATGTGTGTATATAAGCCTATATATTATATTTTGTACTCTTGAATTCCAATATGTGTGAGCCCAGAGACGTGAACACCTGTGAGACTAGTAACAAATCCATGACACAAAAATGATCCCATGTGCTGAGGAGCTTGCCTTGCAAACTAGGATATAACTATTGGCTGGATCTTACAAGGCTGACTCAACTGACCGTGCAGAGCTAAAATATTCAATAGTTGCTCTTTGGACAAGTGTTGAACTGACAAACCTGTTATTCGCATGCCATTTGACAACTATAGGCCATATCCTGTAATGCAAAATATTTGTATAAATTTTTACAGTACAACCTTTTCTTACCTCTGATCAATTATTTCGCCATAACTGAATACAATTTATTCACAAATGATGCAGCATATTTGTAAGTAGGTGTGATGATGTTGTAAAGAACAAGTTTGTTTGTGACTGAGTCTATACACAAAGACTGCTGAGAAATACAACAGTTTAGTTACTACAAAGGTTGTTTTAACATAAATTGTTGTGCACATATTTGTGTATCAAACATTTAAAATGTAAACAATTGAACTTATTAAAGCTTTATCTAAATAGCACCCATGCATCTGAGCAAAACTTATCTTGTGGTTAATACCGTAATTCATGTTAACGTTAACATGTATGCCCCCTTCTTCAAATTGAGTACAGTTGGAGGATGTTTGGAGGGCTGTAATAAATAGGTTTCAAGTGTATTTTTATCACTCACACCAGCATACTATAGTAGACATAACTTATGCATAGATTTAACAAGACTGCCGTCCAGAGCTATAAGCTCCAGGCGGCATGCGGACAAGGAAGCGTTTGGTTTATCGAGTCCAACAATTTTCCACCTACGTATAACCCGCCCTCGCCAGATAGCTGTCAATTTTATTTTTGAATATATTCACACTGCTACCATTAACACAATCATCAAATAATTTGTTCCAGTCATTTATTGTCCTCTGAGAGAATGAGTACTTTCTCATATCTAACCTACACTGATCCTTGACTAATGCTGCATTGTGCCCTCTGGTTATACTGCCTTCTTTCAGTTTGAAGAAAATATTTCTATCAATATCCTCATAACCATTCAATAGCTTAAAAACTTCTATTTGGTTTCCTCTTAGTCTCCTAGACTCTAGTATTGTCAACCCACATTCTAATAGGCATTTTTCATAACCAAGTTATTTCAATTCAGGATTCAGCTTAGTTGCTCTTTGTTGCACTCTTTCTAGCTTATCTATGTCCTTCTTACGATATGGCCTCCAAGCTTGTATACAATATGCCAAATGTGGCCTAACTATTGCTTTGTACAGTGGTACAATTAGCTGTTTCTCCTTATACAGCGGTGTATGTGATATTTCTCCTAATTAGCCCTAGTATTTGGTTACCCTTTGAAGCAGCAATTCCACATTGCTCCAAAACTTTCATGTCAGCACAAACTGTCACTCCTAAGTCCTTTTCTTTTATAGTTTTACCTAATATAGCATCCCCCATTATGTATTCTTTGTTCACATTTCCATGTCTTATGTGGATACATTTACACTTCCCAAAATTGAATAACATTTGCCATTTTTCAGACCATTTGATCAATTTGGCTAGATCATCCTGTAAAGTGTGTTTATCTGCATCTGTTTTAACTGTTCTGAACACTTTTGTATCGTCTGCAAATTTTAGTACTTTGCTTGATACATCATCATCCAAATCATTTATATATATCAAGAATAATATAGATCCTGACCCAACTCCGACCCCTGTGGCACTTCACTCAAAACTGGTTACCAGTTTGAAATCTCCCCCTCTACTATTACTCTCTGTCTTCTGTCTGTCAACCAAGTTTGTATCCAACTGATTTCACCATCCCCTCTACCATGGGCTTTTAGTTTAAGTAACAATCTTTGATGTGGCACTTCACTCAAAACTGGTTACCAGTTTGAAATCTCCCCCTCTACTATTACTCTTTGTCTTCTGTCTGTCAACCATGTTTGTATCCAACTGATCACACCATCCCCTATACCACGGACTTTTAGTTTAAGTAACAATCTTTGATGTGGCACTTTATCAAATGCTTTATCAAAATCTAAGTAGACAACATCCACTGGTGACCCATCATCTACCCACGTTGTAATTGTAAGAGATTGGTTAGACAAGACCTAGCTTTAAGGAACCCATGCCGAGATTCATTTAGGGATTAATTTGTGTTTTACAAGGAATGTAGAGTGATGGCATAAGTCCGTTGGACCTTTGGCTCAAAGGACTAATAACAATTACCTTCAAAGATATCGACAAATTTAGTGTAAAAGTTTGATAAAAATCACATACAAATCTCACTTGTGCTCAAGTTTAAATTTACAAGTCTTTGTATTTACAATGAGTGGAAATATTAAATAAATTCGGGTGAATATTTGTTTTAATAATAAAAATTAACTTCAATATAACAACAAATCCAGTTCATATGTTTGATAAAGTCATTGACATATCTCACTTATGCTGAAATTGTTTATGTTAATGAAGTTAGGTGACTTAATTTCTGTGACATTTTTTCTATCATGCATATACAGATCTGAATTGCATCATAGCCCTGCTAAATCTAAGTATGTAACAACCATAAACAAGTGGACCTGTCAAGGAAGATCAATTTGAATGAACAGGAAGCCCTGCATGTTTATGAACTACTTTCAAAAACTCGGTGAAAAACCTGAAAGTGAAACTGCAGCTAGTGAGATACCTTTTGATCCAAGAAAGATTTCCTAATCAAACGAACACATAAACAGCTCATTCACGCAAGATGAGCAACTCAAAATACTATAAGAAAAGGCATGTGGTATTGCTATTGTTATAAATGAATACTTAAAAAACAACCCCACAGAACTAATTATAGTTATTGTTAAGATGTTTAACCTAGTTCTATTATCTGGCATTGTGCCAACAGATTGGTGTATTGGGATCATTAAACCTATATACAAAAAGCAGGGGTCAATAGATGAACCAGACAACTATCGTGGCATTACATTATTAAGCTGCATAGGCAAGTTGTTTACAGCCTCCATTAACGTGAGACTGACCACATACCTAAAAGAAGCGAATGTAATAGGTGAATTCAACAACATATTAAAAGGTATCGTCATGTAGATAATTCAATGCTCTTCAAAATAACACTTATTTGTAATTATAGAATACACCCATGAAATGGTTTTTGGTGAATCATAGTTACAGATCAATAAGGGTTATGATGGAAGTAACCTTTTGTTTACATGTTTAGTAGTGACAATATGCATGCCAGTGAAGATACACCTGGAAATAAAATATTCAGGTACATATACATAGCATTCATTTTGACTTAAAAACAGTAGCAATTAATGGCATAATACTGATTGAATTGGAGCTGCATATAACTGGATTTAAATTTGCCCAGTGCACACCACAAATCCTGAAACATGGGGCAGGGGTCAGTTGCTAAGACTGTCTCACTCTCATCATAAGTCTGATATACTACTGTGTTGTAACCATGTTTTAAGGTGGTAGGCCAAAGGACAGCATTTGGGAGCCTTTTTTGCCTGTTGAAGAGAATGGCAGTAAGTTGGCAAGATGCACAAAATGTGGGACTCGGCAAGGATGTAAACCATATAGTAGTACTGAACTTCAATGAAATTGTTGCAAAAGTTGAATTTGCATTATGCTTCTGTGATCAGAGTATTTAATTATTTACAAGAAAAAGTAGATTCCTCTAGTTACTCCAGGCTTTATGAGTTTACATAGCAGCAGACACTGGGACAGTGTGACTGCTGCCTGGCTAAATGGATGCAATGGTGCTTTGAAGTTAGTTCTTCTGCCAACTATCCATTTCACACAAGTACAGTACCGAGCCTAAACTACCATGCAGATGTAAAAAATGTCCTGATGTATTTGAACTTGAGTCACTAATTAACTGTCCACCAAACAGTAGCAGAGCAGTTTTATAATAATAATCCACAAGTTAAGTGGCAATCATCTTCCTTTTGTCATACTACTGTTAGGGGATAGTCGCAAGGGCCCTTCTCAAAACCACATCACTAGCTAGTGTAAACAAATTGCATTTTGGGGGCCCCTGAGGTGCCCTTAGAAGGATTCAATCAAATACAGATTTCTTGTGTATAGTGGAACTACCATATGAAATGTCTATGCAAAATTAGAGAAAAAGTTACTGAAGAGTTTTTCAAAAAACAGGACCAGGCTGTGTCAGTGATGTGATGTAGAGTTACCACAAGGAGAAAACCTGTCTCCTTTGTTATTTGCTATTGACCTGAATGATTTTGACCACTCTGTTAGTCATAATTATAAGCGACTTGACATGGCAGCTGGTGAAATTTACAACAACCTTAGTGATGATGTTGACATTTTCTTGAAAATGTATGTTCTACTATAAGCTGATGATATTAGAGTGATTCAATCAAATACAGATTTCTTATGTATAGTGGAACTATGTCAACTCTTCTAATAGTTGACATTTGGTTGTTTCAGATGTCAACTATATTGTGAATCTGTAATTATTAGTCTATATTGATACAATTGATTTACATAGTACTATGTCTACACAAGGCATGGCAAGTGTAAACAGAACAGTAGAATGCATTTGATATCAATAAAGTGTAGGATATTTCACTCTATAGTTGTCCAGAATATTAATTTTCTATGTTTGTCACCTACAGGTGACAATACATCTTTAACCAATAGACACCACAGTCACACCATTTTATAATAATTAAATGAACATCAAAATAAACACAACTTGCAATTATAGAAAATCAATAGGCAACTGAGTTTAACAGGGGTCAAATGTGTCTGCTCTGCCTGTGACCAATTAAAGATTAGCTAAGGTCTCAATGGAACAATGCAGAGTGGAGTGAGGCCTGGGCTCAGTTTCTGGCACAATACACAACATCTACTGTTGGGGGTGGTCTCAAGGGCCCTTCTCAAAACCACATCACTAGATAATGTAAAACTTTTGCACTTTGGGGGCCCCTGAGGTGCCCTTAGAATGATTCACAATCAAATACAGATTTCTCGTGCATAGTGGCAGTACCCTAAGATACGTCTATGCAAAATTAGAAAAAAAAGTCGCTGAACAGTTTCTGAGATATGGCAGCTAACGGCAGACGGCGGACGCAGAGTGATGGCAATAGTTCTTTGGACCTTCGGCCCAAAGGACTAAAAAACCACGAAATGCTAACGCCACAGGCCAGCTGATCATTCGCCAGTCGTAGTAAAAACTAGTGCATTCTGTATAACTAATACATTGTAGACACGAAACATGATTATTAGCCGATACTTACATCGGTCGAAGATTCGTCGGTTTGCATGGAAGCCATGTTGACAGCACAAGCTTATTGACATTTGAAGCTCTGCCCCCGTCGGGTCACGACCTTCCTCGGAATTATCTGAGCTCGCTATTTGGGTATTTGAGTGGCAGCGTGGTGATTTGAGTGGCAGCACTGCGATTCTTATAAACTACTTGGTAGTTTGGCCAGAATATGTTGATGTTTTATTTCCAAATAATATGTACCTGGTAGTCATAAATAAATATTACCATATTTCAGATAAATGTTAATAACATGAACTAATTTTATAGCCTCAATTTCTATGACTGTTATCATAGAAAGCACTTCATACTGTTAAATAGTTATCATTTCACCTAACATGACTAAAAGACCCCAGTGAATAGCATACTTAAATGAGACGTAACTGCTTTAACCGTTGCACCAAGCAAACGGCTTCACCAATTTCCAGCCTTTAAGATCACACTCATTGACAGACAAGTAAAAAGACTATATCAAAGGAAAACTGGGAATGGAAAGTTCATATTCCTGCACATGGATGAAATAAACATTCTCCTTCATACATGATCACATCCTCACAATGGTAATTCCCTTTATGCCCTATGGTTTGTGGAAAAACCAGACAACATTTATATTTAAAATAACCATTAATAAAATGAGAGTGATAAACAGATTTGAATTTTTTCTTTAGCTAATTTTCTCTGATATACACGTTGTCATTTGATTTGTTTTACCATCATTTTGCATAATTACATGTCTTTACAGTTTGGACCAGGCAAGCTACATTCTACCACAATTTGCCTGGATTTAAACGAGATGAACTTTTGCTTGCACAAACAATGATAAAGGTATGTTTGTAAAAGTAGGTTTATACATGATGCCGTATCCAGTCCATACCCCATTCATTGCACTTTAAATATCACCCCCGGGCAGATCTGTCCATTCAACACCATCTTAATTTCTCTTGGAAGCATTCAGCCACACTATAGTCACTGCTTGAAGGCAGCTCACTCACTTCATATCCACCACTGTGATATGATACTGCCGAGTCAACTGAAGCAACGCAGAGTGAATCGAATTATTGAAGCTTTGAAACAGCAGCAAAAGGATTCAAACCTTGGTCGTATGGAAAAAATTTGACGTTCTAAACACTGTGCCACTGCGACCCACTAGTTTGTGGATCTGTCGGGTGGGATAGCAATGTTATCATTAGGTGATGAGTCTTAGTGACAGTGTCACCTGATCCCCCTAGTCACTTGGCTAGTGCTGCTGCATCTACTTAGAGCTCCCCCGATGGATGTGACTGCTCTTGTACCACCAGGTGGAGCAACTGGTTCTGTTCGGTGCTGAGTAGAGGCCACAGCTCCACCTGCAGGGAGCGCAGCGAATCCATGTCATGTGACTGGCACGCCATCTACAATAAAACAAATAAACGATTACCTTATGTTGAGGTTATGGTTGTTAAATCAAAATATTACCTAAGTAAAACAGCACCCAGTCTACAAGTTCTTACATTTCAACCTGGCAAATCTCTTAATGCAAATACAAACCTGACTTCTCAGCATCTCTCGGAAGTATTCATTTCTGTTTTCATTTCCAGTTTGAAAAATTAGTGCTTGGTCTTTGAAATATTATCTTGGAAGCTTTCAGCCATGCCACATTTACTACACACATTAGTTTTTGTCTACTAAAAACACAGTTCAATGGACAAAACAAAGTGGGGTGAATGAAAGTGACCAAAGCTGCAAGAGGATTCACACTTGAAATGCTAACCACACTTCCTAGGAGCAGGAAGAAGTCAGCACTGAGACAGTCGACTGTTGTTTACATACCATGACAGACTGTTGGAACAAGTCAGCACTGAGACAGTCGACTGTTTTTTTACGTACCATCACAGACTAGGAATAATTCAGCACTGAGACAGCGGACTGTTGTTTATGTACCACAACAGACTATAGGAACAAGTCAGCACCAAGACAGCTGACTGTTTTTTTTACGTACCATGACAGAGTAGGAATAATTCAGCACTGAGACAGTTGACAGTTGTTTACATACCACAACAGACTGTAGGAACAAGTCAGCACTGAGACAGCTGACTGTTGTTTATGTATCACAACAGCCTGTAGGAACAAGTCAGCACTGAGACAGCTGACTGTTATTTACATACCACAATAGACTGTTGGAACAAGTCAGCACTGAGATAGTTGACTGTTGTTTACGTACCACAACAGACTGTAGGAGAAGGAACAAGTCAGCACTGAGACAGTTGACTGTGATGTCATCATCAGTCGCCTGCCACGCGTACTTCTCAAGGGTCTGGGCGTGCTCTGGGCGAATGCGCTGGGGCGTCGGCTAGGGAGAGAAATTATCATTCCCTTACTTCTTACACCTCATGCTATATATGTATATATATATTTTTATTGAATACATTAATACATTTCTTTTTAACACATTCACAAAATTACTTACCTATATACACTGTTATCAAGATGGATTTATCAGGAAAACTGAAGTTATTGTATACATGTGGAAACTTAACTTGCCACATTTAGTCACCATCATCCTCACCTGAAGTAACATGAGCAGCAGGACTCTTGTGATCTCACACCTAGCGAGGACATCACAGAAGGCTCCAGTGAGTTTGCCATTGCTGAGGAGACTGCCGCGTTCCTGGGCGAGGTAGGCCATCTCTGTCAGGACAGTCAGGGCACCCTCGTAGTCACCTGCAAGATGAATGATCAGACTGAGTAGTCGACACTGGCAAACTTGTCCACCAGACCACGGAATCATTCTAACAGTTGAAGTTCCTATAGCTGTAATGTAGAAAAACATGGCTTGTTATCAAATCATGAATGTGAATAAATGGTAAAGACACATAAACAGGAACATTTTCACATTAAACTGTTATTTTTGTCAACATTACAGAAAAATAAAACCTACAAATAAAATATTTATGACTTTTGATAAATAAGTAAATGCATTGTGCTTTTTAAAGAGAATTTTAAACAAAATACACGTACGAACATCACTGTGAAGTGCAACAATGGGATGATGTGAACTGAGGATACAAGAATACAGACAGCGACAGTGTACTGATGAGCTTACATGTGTCGATCTTGCATGAGACAACATGTCCAAGGGATGTCAGACAGTCCAGGGGGTGCTAAAACGACAGCTTTAGATGTCATAATTGAACAGTACATGTAAAACATCGATGATCTCATTGTTATTCCTAGAGTAACTCATAAAGTATGACACACTTACAGTTGATCAAACATATCTATTACCCACATTGCATGTTTTATTTTAACGTCGATGATTTCATTGTTATTCCTAGAGTAACTCATAAAGTATGACATATTTACAGTTGATCAAACGTATCTATTACCCACACTGCATGTTTTATTTTAACATCGATGATCTCATTGTTATTCCTAGAGTAACTCATAAAGTATGACACACTTACAGTTGATCAAACGTATCTATTACCCACACTGCATGTTTTATTTTAACATCGATGATCTCATTGTTATTCCTAGAGTAACTCATAAAGTATGACACACTTACAGTTGATCAAACGTATCTATTACCCACACTGCATGTTTTATTTTAACATCGATGATCTCATTGTTATTCCTAGAGTAACTCATAAAGTATGACACACTTACAGTTGATCAAACGTATCTATTACCCACACTGCATGTTTTATTTTAATGTCGATGATCTCATTGTTATTCCTAGAGTAACTCATAAAGTATGACACACATACAGTTGATCAAACGTATCTATTACCCACACTGCATGTTTTATTTTAACGTCGATGATCTCATTGTTATTCCTAGAGTAACTCATAAAGTATGACACACTTATAGTTGATCAAACATATCTATTACCCACACTGCATGTTTTATTTTAACGTCCATGATCTCATTGTTATTCCTAGAGTAACTCATAAAGTATGACACACTTACAGTTGATCAAACGTATCTATTACCCACACTGCATGTTTTATTTTAATGTAAATGATCTCATTGTTATTCCTAGAGTAACTCATAAAGTATGACACACTTACAGTTGATCAAACGTATCTATTACCCACATTGCATGTTTTATTTTAATGTCGATGATCTCATTGTTATTCCTAGAGTAACTCATAAAGTATGACACTCACAGTTGATCAAACGTATCTATTACCCACACTGCATGTTTTATTTTAACGTCGATGATCTCATTATTATTCCTAGAGTAACTCATAAAGTATGACACACTTACAGTTGATCAAACGTATCTATTACCCACATTGCATGTTTTATTTGGATATTGTACTACTATGGTGCCTGTGTTGGGCGTATGTTATTAGTAAAACATTACCTGTACCTATCTGGTGTTAGTAACAAGTTACCTGTAGCTGTATGGAGTTAGTAACCAGTTACCTGTAGCTGTATGGTGTTAGTAACCAGTTACCTGTAGCTGTATGGTGTTAGTGACAAGTTACCTGTAGCTGTATGGTGTTAGTAACCAGTTACCTGTAGCTGTATGGTGTTAGTGACAAGTTACCTGTAGCTGTATGGAGTTAGTAACCAGTTACATGTAGCTGTATGGTGTTAGTATCCAGTTACCTGTAGCTGTATGGTGTTAGTAACCAGTTACCTGTAGCTGTATGGTGTTAGTGACAAGTTACCTGTAGCTGTAGTGTTAGTAACAAGTTACCTGTACCTGTCTGGTGTTAGTAACAAGTTATCTGTAGCTGTATGGTGTTAGTAACAAGTTACCTGTAGCTGTATGGTGTTAGTAACCAGTTACCCGTAGCTGTATGGTGTTAGTGACAAGTTACCTGTAGCTGTATGGCATTAGTGACACTGTGACAAGCTATCTGTAGGTGTGTGGTGTTAGTAACAAGCTACCTGTAGCTGTCTGGTGTTAGTGACAAGTTACCAGTAGCTGGCTGGTGTTAGTGACAAGTTACCAGTAGCTGGCTGATGTTAGTGACATGTTACCAGTAGCTGTCTGGTGTTAGTGACAAGTTACCAGTAGCTGTCTGGTGTTAGTGACAAGTTACCAGTAGCTGTCTGGTGTTAGTGACAAGTTACCAGTAGCTGTCTGGTGTTAGTGACAAGTTACCAGTAGCTGTCTGGTGTTAGTGACAAGTTACCAGTAGCTGGCTGGTGTTAGTGACATGTTACCTGTAGCTGGCTGGTGTTAGTGACATGTTACCTGTAGCTGTAACTCTGCTGCTCTCTGGTAGTGAACCATTGCTTCACCCAGCTTCTTCAGAACCTGGGACAAACACGCACAACAATGATAGAATTCAACCTTTTAGCACCTCGGTGAGAGCGTAAGTAACCCCAAGTATTCTACAGTTAAAGTAAAAATTTATTTTGAAAGTTGTATCAGAGGAAAGAGCAAAAGCATCCATAATGCCTTTACTTCAACATGTCATTGACTAGACTCAAGTTTTTAATTAAGTTTATTTTAATGACTGTTAGGTATGAATTAAATGTTATGTAATGTTCAAGACGGCATGATAATATAATAATGGTGTTATGGTGGTGATTGTTGAGAGATTAAGCCGCATGTAGATACTCTCTCCAGTCTTGCACTGCCCACACAGTACTTCACTTTATAAAGGGAAATTACAGTTTTCTCAAAAATATCAAAAATAATCAATGACAGAACTGGATGGAAGCAGTTTGGCAGCAACGTGTTTCCTTATACACTCACCTTGAGAAAATTTCCAAGCTCGAGAGACAGAGCGGCAGCAAGGGCCGGCTGCTTGCTGGCAATGTGCACCTGCAAGCACATGGTTCGACAAGTACGTAATAGTAACAACTAGAGCTGTCGCAATAGTTTTAGCAACAGAAAATGACATACAGCTGTGAATACAGGGAAGATAACGGATATGATAAAAATGGGCCAAGTGGTCCTGAAGTCCTTTGGACTAATACGTCTATATGTGACCCCGGCTGACCAAATGAGTGATAAGTCGGAAAAATTGTAACATTGTTTTCTTACATCCTTGTAAAGGTTTGGTAGGGTGCTTTACACAGTTTCAAAAAATATGACTGCTACAAAAATTGGCAAAGTTATGGAGCATTGAACATGGCAGGGGTAAAAAAGTGAAAATGAAGAAAATGGCTGTTGAAGTTTTACATTATATATGCAAATGGATTGCATGGAAATATTACATGCACAACATTCAAATGTGGCACACAGTATGTAATATGTGTTATGTTGCAATGATACACTGGAAGTACAAATGTGCTGCTACAAAGAGTTATCAAGTTATGCCAGATTATGTCTTCTTGTGTAAAACTAAGAGGACAGATTATTTGAGAGCAAAAGGTAGACTCACTGTTTGATACAGTTTAAAACCTACAGGCAACTGTCCAGTTTAACAGGGGTCTAGTGGCTTAATGATGTCTGTTGACACAAGCTACTGCCAGTTACCAATTACACATTAGTCACAGTTTCCATCAAACAATAGCAGGCAGAGAATCTTAGCTCCACAGCTGTAATACACAACCAGAGCCACCACTGATTCATGGTCAAGTAGATTAACTCAATGCACCAACTAAGACAATACACAACACTGTGAGTGACAGTGTCCAGAGTGAGGCCTAAGCAGTGTCCTCATTGCTGAATAGATCAATTAAACCTGCCAAGTGGATGACATTCTGCACAAGTGTTCATTAATCCTTAGTGATTGTTCAGAACACCAGACTGACCACATACCTAAACAAAGCGAATGTAATAGGTGAAGAACAGGCAGTGTTCAAATAGGGGTATTGGTTGAATTGTATTTGTCTCGACGCAAAAGGTTTTATTGTGCCTTCATCGATTATAAGAAAGCATTTGATTTAGTAGACCAGTCCTCCCTGTGGTCTAAGATAATTTCATGCGGAATTAATGGTATTGTGTTGAAAATTGTATACAACATATACAAAAATGCTAAATCATGTATAAATCAGGGCCAGGCTGTGTCAGCCTTCTTCTCATGTGATGTATAGGTATGGCAAGGAGAAAACTTGTGTCCTTTGTTATTTGTTATTTACCTGAATAATTTTGAACACTGTTAGTCACAATTATAACAGACTTGACATGGCAGCAGGTGAAATGTACAACAACCTTAGGGATGATGATGTAGAAAATGTATGTTCTACTATATGCTGATGACACTAGAATGATTCAATCAAATACAGATTTCTTGCTTGTGTATAGTGGAACTATGTCAACTCTTCTAATGGTTTACATTTGGTTGTTTCAGGTGTCCACTATATTGTGAATCTGTAATTATTAGTCTATATTGATACAATTGATTTACACAGTACCATGTCTACACAAGGCATGGCAAGCGTAAACAGAACAGTAGAATGCATTTGATATAAATAAAGTGTAGGATATTTCACTCTATAGTTGTCCAGAATATTAATTTTCTATGTTTGTCACCTACAGGTGACAGAATATTAATTTTTTATGTTTGTCACCTACAGGTTTCTACAGACAATACATCTTTAACCAATAGACACCACAGTCACACAATTTTATAATTAAATGAACATCAAAATAAACACAACTTGCAATTATAGAAAAATCAATAGTTTTGAAGATAAAAAGTGTTAGGCAACTGTTCAGTCTAACAGGGGTCAAGTGTGTCTACTCTGCCTGGGCGCTATGACCAATTAAAGATTAGTCAAGGTCTCAATGGAACAGTAGCACTAGGCTGCAGAGTTTAGTCATGGTGTTGATTTTGTGGCACATTAAACAAAATCTACTGTTGGGGGTGGTCTCAAGGGCCCTTCTCAAAACCACATCACTAGATAATGTAAAACTTTTGCACTTTGGGGGCCCCTTAGAATGATTCAATCAAATACAGATTTCTTGTATATAGTGGCAGCACCCTAAGATACATCTATGTAAAATTAGAAAAAAAGTTGCTGAACAGTTTTTGAAAAAATAGGCCAAATGTTAAATTTTTACCAGTTTAGGGTCCTTGGAGGCCCTAGGGAGCCCTTAAAATGATTCAATCAAATACAGATTTCTCGTGCATAATGGCAGTGCCCTAAGATGTCTATGCAAAATTAGAGAAAAAGTTGCTGAACGGTTTCTGAGATACGGCAGCTAACGGTGGACGGCGGACGCAGAGTGATGGCAATAGTCCCTTGGACCTTCAGCCAAAGGACTAAAAATAGCAGTGACATGTTTGAGATATATATACGTTGTCTAAAAGTTATTGTGAAAGCTTACTCCTAGATTCAATGTTTACCTGCAAGCACATGGTATAACATTATTATCAAGCATATAGTGTGCACATCAATGGTGCTACAGTTCAAATATTGTGTAGCTGTATATTAATACTGGCATCATAATTATTTCACAGCTTAACATAATGTTCATAAGAAACTTCAAGACACTACCATAGAGTAAACAAGATTAGCTGTGATGTAACACACAAAAAAGAGAAATACAACACTATAGAACTGCTAAATAGTGATTTATTTTTTATAGTTATATATCAATTTTCAACAGAAAATTGCAAAAAAGAAAGTTGCACAAAAGATAATATGCAGACCATATCAATGAAAGTGACCTATTATAAGGGTAACAAGTTATTATTGAATTACTGAGATACCTGTATAATTTCTATGAGAAATTACACTAAAATTTGATAACAATTAGCAATTTTAAAATATAGAGAACAAGATCCTGGATCAAAGTTGGGAGACTGAATAAAAAGCATCTGCAGGAAAGAGATAGTTTTGTAAGTTGTGAATCCACCCTACCCTGATGGCGTGACTGTAGCAGTTGATGGCAGCATTCAGATGTTCTTCAAAGCTGGGACACTTCAGTTCTATGTTGAGCTGTTCGGCATCAACAAAGTTCCTGGCGGCCTCAGTGAGGGCCTGAGCCTCGCCTGGGGCATTTACTAGGGTCTGCTCACACCTGGGGGGCAGCTCACACTTAGTAGGCATAAAATTATAGTTAACCTAATAATTACTTTTAAACTTAAAACAGTATATAAGATGCGGATGATTGACTGCACAGTGGGACTTAGCAGCCCAGTGTCAACTGTATAGTAGGACTTAGCAGCACAGTGTCAACTGTACAGTGGGACGTAGCAGCACAGTGTCAACTGTACAGTGGGACTTAGCAGCACAGTGTCACCTGTACAGTGGGACTTAGCAGCACAGTGTCAACTGTACAGTAGGACTTAGCAGCACAGTGTCAGCAGCTTAGCAGCACAGTGTCAACTGTACAGTGGGACTTAGCAGCACAGTGTCAACTGTACAGTGGGACTTAGCAGCACAGTGTCAACTGTACAGTAGGACTTAGCAGCACAGTGTCAACTGTACAGTGAGACTTAGCAGCACAGTGTCAACTGTACAGTGGGACTTAGCAGCACAGTGTCAACTGTACAGTAGGACTTAGCAGCACAGTGTCAACTGTACAGTGGGACTTAGCAGCACAGTGTCAACTGTACAGTGGGACTTAGCAGCACAGTGTCACCTGTACAGTAGGACTTAGCAGCACAGTGTCACCTGTACAGTAGGACTTAGCAGCACAGTGTCAACTGTACAGTGGGACTTAGCAGCACAGTGTCAACTGTACAGTGGGACTTAGCAGCAGTGTCAACTGTACAGTGGGACTTAGCAGAAAGAAAAGAAAAGCACGTCCATCACATAACCATAAAACATTACATAGCATGAGCTCCATATGTTAACAAATGTCAGTGCCGTACTAGTTACATCCTGCTTAAACAGCATCGCAGCAGTTTACAATATATAAATTACAGCTTACTCAGACAATGTTGAGTCTTGAAATTGTATGTGTTAATGCTTACCGAGCCTGGGCTAAACAACAGAGACCAGCATATGATGGGCATTCTTGGGTCTTCAATGCTTTGGATAGATCTCCTGAAAACAGTTCAATGTCATGACCTTATATTCAGTACTCCTGCAACTGCATTGGCTAAACATGATCTATTATTATATATTATAACACATTGCACAACCATTTAAGTGTTGAATTTTTAACAAATAACAACTTTTAAAATAAAACAATATATGTTGATCTGTTTGCTTATCGAACCTGTCTTTCAGCACGCAATGTAAACATGGTAAGATAAAACAACTTACTGGATAGATAACATAAATATAGTAAATATTAAAACATATGGTTTATAAAACAGCTTGATACAACTTTTAAATGATCAGAATTTGTAGACGTACATTTGCTAAAGTTGCGTGATAAGAGTAAAGATAACATACATACAAATACACCTACCCAGGATAGGCAGTATTTAAAATATATACAGTAATAAATTCTAATAACAGTAATGACTATACCATACTACACAATAGTTCACATCACAAAAATGTGTAGATTAAAACAGTTTGCTCAGTCTGACTCACCAAACTGTTTGCTGCCTTCGGCTACATTTGGCTTCTTCAAGAATCTCCTACAATGGACAAGATAAAGCATCATGAAGTATGCAACTTGTCCATTTCAATATTGTCTTGAGATGGCACTCCTTTATTACATTATTATTACTCCTTTATTAATTTAAGACTAGTTACTCATTAGTTTATATTCATACATGTTTATGAATGTTGGAAAGCATTTCTATTACACCTACCTGAAACTCTTCATGGAATCAAAAAAAATTACTTTAAAGAGAATGTGTCATTTTGTTGCTACTTTAAAATAATGCTATAATGTATAAATGGTATCTATTACATAATGTACTAACAGTGGGTTACAACCCAAATGTTTTAATGAATAATTTTTTGTTGGTTAAATTTAATGATACGAGTTTGTATCAGTTGTTTACAAAGCAGCGTGGCAATCTTGAAGGCGTGTTTTTGGATTTCCGATGATTAACAAGATGGAACTGTGTATCATATAAATAGCATGTGGTATGTGATCACATGAACGCTTAGGTTCAAGTAACTAATTCACAGGACTTCCATGGCATGGTATGATTTTAAGATCTGATGGATGCAGTAGTTGATCTTGCTGATATGATAACATTGTAAATTGGCAGTTATGAATCTTTTATTTTAATGGGCACAATAATTTAACAAGATTGATTTAACAAGATTGCCATCCAGAGAATTAACTCTAGATGGCAGGTGGACAAGGAAGCCCTTTGGCTTATCGAGAGTCCAACCCTTTTATCTACATATATCCAGCCCTTCTGAGGTATGTGTCGATTTTATTTTTAAACATATTCACACTACTAGCACTCACACAATCATCAGATAATCTGTTCCATACATTCACAGTCCTTTGTGAAAATGAAAACTTTCTTACGTCTAATCTACACTGTTCCTTTACTAATGTAACTTTGTGTCCTCTAGTCTTTCTATCTTTCTTAACTGAAAAAAACATATTTCTATCAATATTTTCATAACCATTCAATATTTTAAACACTTCTATCTGATCTCCTCTCAATCTCCTGGTCTCTAGTGTTGTTAAACCACATTCTTTTAGGCGTTTTTCATAACTAAGATCCCTCAGTTTTGGTATCATTTTAGTCGCTCTCCTCTGTACTCTTTCTAGCATATCTATGTCCTTCTTGCGGTATGGCCTCCACGCTTGTATACAATATTCTAAATGAGGCCTAACTATTGTTTTGTACAGCGGTATTATTAGTTCTTTTTCTTTATATGCTATATTTCGCCTAATCAATCCAAGGATTTGATTTCCTTTTGAAGCTGCAATTCCACACTGCTCTGAAACCTTCATGTCAGCACTAATTGTCAGCCCTAAGTCTTTTTCTTTTACAGTAGTATTTAGTACAGTTCCCCCCATTGTATATTCTACATATTCGTTCCCATGTCCTGTGTGAAGACATTTACATTTCCCAAAATTGAACAACATTTGCCACTTTTCAGACCATTTGATCAACCTGTCAAGATCATCCTGTAAATGCTGTCTATCTCCATCACTTTTAATCCTTCTAAACACTTTTGTATCATCTGCAAATTTCAACACCTTGCTAGCTATATCATCGTCCAAATCGTTTATATATATTAAGAATAATATAGGTCCCAGTACTGATCCCTGTGGAACCCCACTCAAAACTGATTTCCAGTTTGAAGCCTCCCCATCAACAACTACCCGCTGTCTTCTGTCAATCAGCCATTTTTCTATCCAGTTAATTATACCATTTCCTATGCCATGGGCCTTTAGTTTAAGCAGTAATCTCTGATGTGGCACTTTGTCGAAAGCTTTTTGAAAATCTAAGTAGATGATATCTACTGGTGATCCATCATCTACCCACTTAGTGATATCTTCCAAAAAACATAACATATTTGTTAAGCATGACCTCGCTTTTAGAAACCCATGTTGAGATGGGTTTATCAAGTTATGTTTAACAAGAAAATCCACCATGTGATCTTTAATTAGTCTTTCTAATAATTTACAAATCACCGATGTTAAACTAACTGGTCTATAATTATTTGACTTGTTTCTCGAACCTTTTTTAAATAACGGTATAATGTTTGCTTCTTTCCATTCTAAAGGAACCACTCCCTCTTCTAATGACAAGTTGAAAACTGTTGCAAGCGGTATGCTAATTTGTTCTACAATTTCCAATAGTAGTTTGGGTGGAATACCATCCACTCCAGGTGATTTATTATCCTTCATAGCCCTGATTTTCTTAGCTACCATTTCTGGGGTTACAATTAACTGTCTTAAATAGTCTGATTCTGCCCCCTTGAACTTAGCCTCTGGTACTGGCAGTGAACTAGTGTCTTCTCTGGTAAACACTGAACTAAAATACTCATTCAGGTCTTCTGCCATTAAGAATCCTTCTGATATTACATTTCCAGCACTATCTTCTAGAGGACCGACCTTATCCTGAACTTTCTGTTTGCTTCGAATATATGCATAAAAACTGTTGCTGTCATGTTTTATATTACAAGCTAATTTATGTTCATAGCTTCTCTTTGAATTTATAATTTCAGCTGTAGCGTGGTTTAGTGCTTCTTTATAAATGTTGTAGTCTTCGTCATTTCCAGTACGTCTATATGACTTCCACATCATTTCTTTATACTTAATTTTTATAATGGCTTCTTTCGATAAGTGTTTCTTTTTGGACCGTTTCCCGTGTTTTTTTAAGGGAACAAATTTGACGATGATGCATTCAATTTCACTCTTTAAGATATTCCAGCATTATGTTGCTGTCTAATTCTTCAGTGTGTTATTCCAGTCTATCTTTGCTAAATATTTCCTTATGTCCTTATATTTTCCTTTGTGGAAATTTCTCCTGTACTGCTTTTTACTATTCCTTTCTGATTTTACTTTGATGGTAAAATGTATCTGGTTGTGATAACTATTCCCCAGTGGCTCACATACCATGACATTGTCAACTAATTAATTCTGTGAGGACAAAATTATGTCTAACACATTCTCTCCCCTGGTTGGTTCTAGCACATGTTGAGAAAGGAAACTATCTTGTACTAAAACTAAAAACTTGTGGTCCTCACTACCCATACTCTGTAGAGATTTCCATTTTATATGCCCATGGTTGAAATCACCCATAATAACACAGTCCCGTTTGCTCACTTCCCTTATAGCTTTTTTATTTTTTCATTCTCTTCTATGCTTATGTTTGGACTTCGATAAACTAATCCAACCGTTAACGTTGAGTTTCCTGTAACTATGTTACACCAATCTGCTTCTCTGTCTAATTTTATTTCATAAGCCTAGATAGATTCTTTAATATATAAAATAACTCCACCTCCCCTTCTTCCTATTCTATCATTCCTAAACATTACATATCCTGTCAGTCCCAATTCGGCATCTGATACATCGGTGGTTGCCCATGATTCGGTTATACCTATTATGTGAGGGTCAATATCTTCTACCATAATGTTTAGTTCATTTCTTTTGTTTACTATACTCCTTGCATTTAAACAAACACTTTTATATCCAGCTTCAGAACAGTTTTCCAGACTGTTCTTTGCTGAATTATTTTTGCTGTCTTTATCTATGCCTCCAGTTTCAGGCTTCTCTGCGAGTCCCCCCTGCGAATTTAGTTTAAATAGATGCAACCTGTCCCACTGTCAACAGATCTCAGCAGATTCTCTGAGAATACTGCTGCCCCCTTTCCACTTAGATGGAGGCCATCTCTCATGTACATATCTTCTCTCCCAACAAAGTACCCCCATAAATCTATGAATCCCACGCCCTCTTCTTCACACAATAATGAACCATATCTGCCAATAAATCATTTAACCCAACAAAATATCTTCCACGGCATCTTCCACGAGGTTGGCAACCTGTTTAGTCGGGTGATTATTATGAATATCAGGAAACTTATTCATAAATAATAGAGACATTCGTAGTTGTTGTCATTAGTTCACTGCTTGTCGTCTGTCATTACTTTATTAATTCACTGGTAGTGGTACCATGTGCCAGTTAGGACACATTTTAAACATGTTTTTCAATTCATGGGACATTTTTGCAAAATTAATTCAAGCTGTTGAATGGCGACATCAATATATTTTTTCCCAATTACTCCAGTTTTCATGACAAGTTGGGCTTGCTATTTGCTATGCACATTTAAAGACGCTGTGAAGGAAGCAGTAAGAGACAGTGAGTCTGACGGGTAGGGAAAGCAGTTTCTGACTGTCACTGAGTGACCGACTCTCTCAGACTCAGACTCAGTGAGTGCGTCTCAAACAGTGACAAACTCAGTTCTGCTGGGTCCGCCCATTTCTTTTGCTTTACTAAATTACCTCATTGGCATCGCTCCATTGTTTGATTTCGTTAGTGGTTGTATGGTGTATACTTACTTCTTTAGTTTGTTCGAAATATTTCTGTACTGTCCTAAAAAATCAGCATTTCTCTCCATGTTTATGCTACCTCAATACAAACATCTTTCACACGAAAGCGTCAGGGACTCAGGATGTAGTTGGATAATATTCTACCAGGGGGCGATAATGTAGTTGTGGAGGTCGATGGTTATTCGTGGGATACAAAACAGAGTCAAACTTATCAAGTTGACAGGCAAGTTTACCGTTATGTTGTTGTCGGCTGAATGAACTATGACCAATTGCTGGTATAATGAAACGATAATTCCCATGAATGTGTACGTGTCGATAGTTGATCGGAAAGCGCAGCCTTGAGCGATAATAGGGGTTATACTATGCTGTCAAAACGGTATGACTAAAAGGGCCGGCCGACTAAAAGGCCCACGACCACGAACGACCATGCACGACCAAAATGTATATAGTGTTGGTAAACAAGCGTCCTGTTGGTGGCACGTAGGAGGTATGTGTGTGCAGCTCGCCAAATTTCAGATATGTCCTTCACATTGGAGTAACAAAATTCGTAACTTTTATCATATACTAGTAGTAGTACTGAGTGATAATGATATAGATTATAGTCATAGATCAGATGTACTGGAAATGATAAAGACTACAACATTTATAAAGAAGCACTTAACCAAGCTACAGCAGAAATTAGAAATTCAAAGAAAAGCTATGAAGAACAATTAGCTAGTAATATAAAACATGACAGCAAGAGTTTTTATGCGTATGTTCGAAGCAAACAGAAAGTTCAGGATAAGGTCGGTCCTCTAGAAGATACAATACAATAACTTTATTGTCTGTTGGGTTACAGAAAATTTCCTTTAGGCTTGTTCATATAAAATCTTACATATGTATGTATACAAGGTTAAGATAAGTACTAAGTGCGAGCGAGCGGGGTTATCACATAATATTCATATCACATGCACAATAGGATATAGTGATAGATCATATGCACATAGATAAGTAAACCACAATAAATAAGTAAATAAGTAAACAGGTAAACAAGTAAACCACAAGTAAACCACAGGAGGAGAATGTCTAGCATACAAATAGTACTATAAACTGCAATAGATTATTATGAAGTCATAGTCATGCCAAAAATTGCTAAGATTCATTTACACATGCACTCTTTTATCGTGAGCATTCAGTCCTTAAGTTAAATAATAATCCAAATAAAAAGAAGTGTGGCGTTACAATGACTAGACATCTGGCGCCGGCATTACAAGTTAAAACCCAAAACCAAACTCTGGAGTCATGACGTATACACTGCAGGACACTAATGCACAAACAGCAAAATATAATGACATAAAAAACTAAATGCAATCAAAATACTGCTACAGAATACATTCACTTACAGTTGAGAATGGACACTGCAGTTGGTATAAAATATTTTTTAAAGAGATTCTTCCGAGCAAGGGGCATCTTATATCGTCGGCCTGACGGAAGCTGCTGGAACTGACCAAAAAGAGGATGGGTGGGGTCGCAAACAATAGTAGTAGCTTTCCTTCTGACTGCGCCATTGTACAAGTCTTCCAGCGAGTACTGCCCTGACCCAATAATTTTTCCTGCAACTTTGACAATGCGTGACAGCCTACCTTTGTCTTTCATGTTCAGATTACCAAACCATACAACACCATTGAAGGTCAGAACACTCTATTAAACTGTGTGCAGTGATCAGACACTTTTTAAAATAAAAATATATAAAAAATAAAAACAACATTTCAAAGAATGCTCTGATCATTCACAATAGAATCTATAGAGAACATGGATTTGCAAGAATTATAACTATATATGGATTCAATAAAAAATGACAAATTTTCTAAATTTGCCAATATTTGCTCAAAATGGTGACCATTTTGTTTGTTACCATGGAAACGTGGGGTCTAGCTGAAAAAAGTTCAATATATATTTTACTCAGTAGGACCCATTTCATGCATTGGGCAGAAAAAAATGAACTGTTTGCACAAATTAAAAAATAATCCTATCTACCTGCCGTGTCTGGCCTTAAACTAAAGGCCCATGGCATAGGAAATGGTATAATAAACTGGATAGAAAAATGGCTGATTGACAGAAGACAACGTGTAGTAGTTGATGGAGAACTCGGTATTGAGTGAGGTACCACAGGGATCAGTATTAGGACCTATATTATTCTTAATATATATCAACGATTTGGATGATGAAATAACAAGCAAGGTGTTGAAATTTGCGGATGATACAAAATTGTTTAGAAGGATTAAAAGTGATGAAGATAGACAGCATTTACAAGATGATCTTGACAGGTTGATCAAATGGTCTGAAAAGTGGCAAATGCTGTTCAATTTTGGGAAATGTAAATTCCTCCACACAGGACATGGGAACGAAGAGGTAGAATATACAATGGGGGGTACTGTACTAAGTACTACTGTAAAAGAAAAGGACTTAGGGTTAACCATTAGTGCTGATATGAACGTTTCAGAGCAGTGCGGAATTGCAGCTTCAGAGGGAAATCAAATCCTTGGATTAATTAGGCGAAATGTAGCGTATAAGGAAAAAGAACTAATAATACCGCTGTACAAAACAATAGTGAGACCTCATTTAGAATATTGTATACAAGCAAGAAGGACATAGATATGCTAGAAAGAGTACAGAGGAGAGCGACTAAAATGATACCAAAACTGAGGGATCTTAGTTATGAAATTCGCCTAAAAGAATGTGGTTTAACAACACTAGAGACCAGGAGATTGAGAGGAGATCAGATAGAAGTGTTTAAAATAATAAATGGTTATGAAAATATTGATAGAAATATTTTTTTCTCAGTTAAGAAAGTTAGAAGGACTAGAGGACATGAAGTTACATTAGCAAAGGAGCAGTGCACATTAGATATAAGAAAGTTCTCATTTTCACAAAGGACTGTAAATGAATGGAACAGATTATCTGCTGATTATGTGGGTGCTAGTAGCGTGAATATTTAAAAAATAAAACTCAACACGTACCTCAGAAGGGCGGGATACACATAGATAAAAGGGTTGGACTCTCGATAAGCCAAAGGGCTTCCTTGTCCACCTGCCACCTAGAGTTAATTCTCTGGGTGGCAATCTTGTTAAATCATTGCTTGTAGTAACTCGTCGGTTCAATTCGCCAGGTGGCGCTACTATGCAAAGACTAAATGCTTGACCGGAAGATTGGATAAAATACTTAAATTGTGTAACTTCTGGGTGAAATACAGACTCAAATTTTTTAATAATACACAAACCATATATATACCATCAACGGCCAAACTATCTACTAATATATTATTATTATATTACATGGTCGTTCGTCAACTTCGTGGTCGTGCGCCTTTTAGTTAAACCCCGTCAAAAGGCCAACTAAAATTATTGGCATTAATTTTGTTTATCAATATCATGTGCGCAGTGCTCATGACCCCACATTGGAACACAAACAGAGTTTGTCGGAGCTTAGTCTATTTTTCTGCAGCACTTGCTAAAAAAATCAATGAAAATGCTAACACTGATTTCAAACTCGCTCACACAAAAGTTTCAATGATAATAAAATTATGAATGTTGACTTTGTCTTTGACTTCCTTTTGTTTTGCATGGTTACAAATGGTGGTGATTTTACAGATGTGAGCCGGGATGGAGACAGGTCGCAGTGTTTGTCGGATCACCGCCACGGTGGTGCAACTGGCCCGCGGCACCACGGCATCACGCAGACACATCTGCATCCTTGGCAGACATCCGGTCTCTCTACAACTGGTCTCTAGCCACTGTAGCCAGGTCTCTCCCTCAACCTCTCGTTTCCTGCACACAACAGCCACCACTCATGGCTGGCTGGAAGCACGATCAAAGGACGCAGACAAGAAAGAGAAAGAACTCATTGTGCACCAGGAGAACATATTTGATGAGGTCGCCAAGAAGGCACAGAACAAAGAATCATTCAAGGCAGCCATTGCCAAGTATCTGAGGGTGCAGAGTGTCTACCGACGGGGTCACGTGGAGTTCATCTACGCTGCCCTCAACAAGATGTCCATTTTTGGTGTGCAGAAGGAACTGTCTATCTACAAGGCTCTCGTTGACTTGTTCCCGAAGGACAAGATGGTTCCAGAGAACGCGTGGCAGGTGGAGATGATGCATTATCCCAAGCAGCAGCAGTGCTGTATTGACATCCTTGAGAAGATGGAATTCAATGGTGAGAGCAGTAGACAGTAACATATTCTAGACGTCAGTTATGTGAAAGTGTTCATATTGGAGTATTTTGTGAAGCATTTACCATGTAATTTAATTATTGCCAGGTTGAACATAAAATTAACATTGTTATCACATTAACTATTAAGCAATATTCATTCAGTAATTCAACATTGCAAAGGCAGACATACATGCCAAAATTGGCTTTGAAAATGTAAGAGTCTAGCATATTTTACACTATATATGAAGCAGTTTAGGATATTTGTAGCAGTTTAGGGCAATGCACTGAGTCTGATACCATTTAAAACACCAACATTGAAAAAATAAGAAATGTAATTATTAAAGTAATTAAATCAAAATTTTTTGTTTCTTTCAGGTGTTATCCCTGATGATGAACTGGGTAGACAGTTGGTTGCGGTGTTTGGTGACAAGGCCCACGCCTTCAGGAAGTACAGACGTATGATGTATTGGATGCCCAAATTCAAGTATGCCAACCCGTACTATGTGCCCCGAGACGTCCCGTCCGACCCGATAGACCTCGCTGTAATGGCGTTGAAGAGGATGGCTGTTGACCTAGAGAATGACATCATTGTGCACAAGGTTTGATTTACCTTTTTGTTGACGTTATTTTATCATTGTTGCTGTACAGTCAAACCCGCTTTATAATCACCTCCGTAATACAGCCACCTCACAATTACGGATGCCTCAGTAATACAGCCAGCTCACAATTAAGGTCACCATGGGACACTCCCAAAGTGTTTTTGTAACAGAAGAGTATTGGAAATTAACCCCACTAATGCAGTCACCTCGTTATTCAGGTGACTTGCACTGTCCCAAGGGTGACCTTAAAGAGAGCTTCCTGTATTGCCAATGTTCTACTTCGGATAATTATTAGTAAAGTTAATTGTGACTGATTTCATTCAGTGACTGTGACCATTGGAAGTTGTGTCATGTGACTGTTAACATGGTGATGTGACAATGACAGTTAATCAGTACTTAAGGACATATATTGCACAAGTTGGGTACTGTTGCATACAGATGTAGACCAAATGGGGTATACCATGCAATTTGGACTGTAGATGAAATGGGTGTGAATAAAATGGGGCTAAACTGAGCAGTATTTCAGAGGTTAGTTTAAACTGACAACATTTTAAAACATTGATCTTTAATTGAATGTCAACTTTTAATAGATAATGTTACTAGTTGTACAGCGATTGATAGAAGTACCAGTATTCATCACAATCATATTTTGCATCAATTAATCACTTTACATGCACAGAAGCAACAAGACTGTTCCATTCTTGAGTGTTATGTTTGTACCTGCAGTCGAAAGAGTATGACACTGCCGTCGACAGGACCTTCATTGCGAGTGCCCAGAGTCCAGTCCAACATGCCCTCATAACTGACCACCCCGCCGACGCCCCTGTCTATGTGGAGGGTGGCTTCAAGGTCTGGCTGCGGGAGAAATGTCTCACTTACTTTGTATTGAGGTCAGAGGTCACACAGACGTTCACGACGTTCCACGAGAACAAAGAGAAAGAGGAAGAACAAGATGATGGTGAGAAGTTTAATACCAGATTTCCCCTAGCACATGAGATTTGTTCATTCGGGGATTATCTGGGAGAAATATTGAAGTCTTGAAGAGATCTAAAGACACAGTGCATGGACCAAACTATCCAGTGGTTTGATGTGGAATGACCCAATTTGAAAGTGACACCTGCAAAATTTTCAAATTTTAAACAGGACATTCATTCTGTAAACATCCTCCATTGGCACTTATTGCTCCAAATTGGAACTAAGTACGACTGATTTAGAATACTTCCTGCTAATAATTACCTAATGGAGCAAACAACCACGTTTTAAATAAAATGAAAAACTTTCTGCAGTGTTTACCTGTGGCGATATATGTACTATTGAAATAATTTTTATTTCACAAATTTATTTCATAAAAAACTTCTATTTCAGGTTTCCTCAACTGGTCAATATTTGCCGATGATACTGAGAAGTCATCACCTGTGGTGAAAGTGCCTACAAGTCACGAGCAAGAGGATGGCACAATCCTGGCTACGTGTATAACAGGGACTGGAAGTAAGGACTCGGTGACAACATGGGTGAAACTACTGGAGAAAACCAACCCGAGGCTGTCTAAACTCCCTGTCGTGTTTCTGCTGAAGACAGAGGAAGCCGCCATACAGACGTGGACAGAACCAAGCGACAAAAACAAGCAAGTGTCGCAGGATATAAAATAAGTGTGCGTCTTGGTCTGGGACACATGTTTATATGGCAAGGCTCATTTTGATGGTGGTCCCAGCATTATTAAATGTGTGTTGCAGTAAGGGAATTATCATGTTAATGAAATGATATTGTTAATGTGTCATTGGTTATAAAATATATAAAAGAAAGTGGGTTTTCAGTGTTCATTTATATGCATGTAGGCCCTTTTAAAATGATGAATAAAAATATGAATTTCAAAATTTGCATTATCCATTGCCCATCAAGGAACAAATGGAAATTGGAACTAATTTGGGAGGGGGGTATGTTTTCTGATGAGCCATTTGGAAAGTTCTAGGTCAGTGAAGTTCCTAGACCAGTAAACTCTTCCCATAAATTTGTGATGGCTTTTATCTAGAAAATAGTAATAATCTGGTGTGTCAATGTTATAATATATGGTATTTATATATTATTCGTACATTGACTTTGGAGCATGTAATATACCTGCCAGATCTCCCAGAAAATCCAGGAGACTCCCGGATTTTGGGTGTATCTCCCAGTCTCCTGAAATACAGGTAAATTTCCCGAATTTTCTCAGAAAATGTTCAACAGCACCCCCCCACTCATCTTTGATGTCATGAGTTGAGCCAAGACCACGGCAAGGTCCAATTACGTAATTGTATTTGTAATTGATTACAGACAAATGCTGTAATTGATTCTGGTTTTGAAAATATCATGTAATTGTAATTGATTATTTTGTGTAATTGAAACAATTACACCGTTTTCTGACATCATATCTCACAGATCGTTTTCAGTCTACAAAATAATAAACCATACAAAATAACTGAAACACCAAATACTTTCCCTGTTCTCCACAGCCCTCTGGGAGTCAGCGAACTCCAGTCCTGTCCACTCTTTGATGAAGGAAGAAGCCATGTAGCTGGCAGGGTCCAAGACTACTACTGTTTGCTCATAGGGTGGATTAGCATCTGTCACTGTCCAGAGTCAATATACCCTTTGTTGTTTAGCCAGGCGATGGTCCGAATCACAGTACTTCTTCAGCAGAAGATTCTAGCAGTTCTTAGCTCGTTCTTAGTTCGTTAGGAACGACGAGGTGAAAAGGGTGGTCGATGAGAAAAGGAGCTGCTTCAGAAGGTGGAAAAGGACGAAGGCGGAGGAGGACAGATTGGCATACCTCGACGCGAAACGCGCGGCTCGGAGATCGGTGTGGCTGGCACAAGATGCCAAAAGGCAGGAGTTTGTTGAGGAACTGGCAAGCGAGGAGGGAAAACGGCAGTTCTTCAGGATCGCGAAACAGATGATGAAAGAAAGACGGGACTTGACCGGCACAAGCTGTGTGAAGGATGAGCTCGGAAACATCGTGACAGATAGTAAAAGAATGAAAGAGGTGTGGAAAAAGTACATGGAGAAGCTGCTGAATGTCGAGAACGCCTGGGATGGCGAGGTGGAATGTGACGTGGTGGAGGGGCCGAGCTGCCGCATCACAGAGGAGGAAATATCGAAGGCTTTGAAGCACACTAAGACGTGGAAGGCAGCGGGTCCATCTGGTGTTGTTTCAGAAATGATGAAGGCAGCAGGCGACATGGGCGTGGAATGGTTGACTAACCTATGCAACAACATCGTGGCAGAGGGCCGCATTCCCACCGACTGGAAAAACAGCATCCTAGTCCCTCTATTCAAAGGGAAGGGCGATCCCCTAGAGTGTGGTTCTTTCAGGGCCATCAAGCTCCTGGAGCAGGCCATGAAGGTCATGGAGAGGGTGCTAGAAGTGAGAATGAGAGAGCAGGTGCAGATCAACGAGATGCAGTTTGGCTTTATGCCAGGGAAAGGGACGACAGATGCCATCTTCATCGTGCGACAAATGCAGGAGAAACACCTGGCCAAGAAGAAGAAGCTCTACCTAGCCTTTGTCGACCTGGAAAAGGCGTTTGACAGGGTACCAAGGAAGGTGATGAGATGGGCCATGAGAAAATCGGGTGTGGAGGAGTGGCTGGTGAAGGCAGTGATGACGTTGTACAGTGAGGCGAGCACCGTGGTGAGGACAGGGCATGGAGACAGCAGCAGCTTTGAGGTGAAGGTGGGGGTGCACCAGGGCTCAGTATTGAGCCCACTGCTGTTTGCCATTATGATGGACGTGGTGACGAAGGAGGCGAGAGGAGGACTGCCCTGGGAGCTGCTTTATGCAGATGATCTCGTCCTTATGGCAACGACCAGGGAAGAACTAAGAAGGAAGCTGATGGAGTGGCGCACGAGATTGGTGGCCAAAGGACTGAAGGTGAACGCCGGGAAGTCGAAGGTGATGGTCAGCATAGGTGACAGAGGAGTGATGTCAGCGTCTGGTACATGGCCATGTGGAGGCTGTAGCAAGGATGTAGCCACAAACTCGCTTCAGTGTACATCGTGTACGAAGTGGGTCCACAGGAGATGCATTGGTGTGAAGGGTAGCCTGCAGGCAGTGAGCGCAACGTTTGTGTGCAAGAGGTGCCGGGGAGAGGTACCACCTGCAGAAGCGACGGAAGAAGGCTTGGAGGTGGATGGAGAGACATACAACAGAGTAGACAACTTCTGCTACCTGGGCGACATGCTTAGTGCGAAGGGTGGGGTGGATGCAGCGGTAACAGCGAGAGTGAGGTGTGCCTGGCAGAAGTTCAGGGAGTTAACACCCTTCTTGACTTCCAAAGCGCCCCCCCCCCCTGAAGATGAAGGGCCAGGTGTACACAGCTTGTGTCAGAAGTTGCCTGTTGTATGGGTGTGAGACGTGGGCCATGAGGACCGATCATGACACGAGGATGGAAAGGGTTGAGATGAGGATGGTGAGATGGATGTGTGGCGCATCACTCAGCGACAGACAGCCCAGTGCAGAGCTTAGAAGAAGAGTAGGAGTGGAGGCGATTGGGGATGTGATCAGAAGAAGCAGGCTGAGGTGGTACGGGCATGTAGAGCGAAAGGACGACGAGGACTGGGTGAAGGGCTGTACAAAGTTAGTGGTGGAGGGGACAGCTCCCGTCGGCAGACCAAGGAAGACCTGGCAGAACTCCGTGTCTGCAGACTTGAATCTGATGGGTATCGACCATCGGGATGCACGGGACCGTGTCAAGTGGAAGAGGGCAATTGAAAGAAAGGCGAACCCAGCAGAGCCTGGAAACACCGCCTCTAAACGACGATGATGATTAGCAGTTGGCACTAATAACACTGAGAGCAACAGAGGCATTTTATTATGGATTTCTGGGCTTGTTTAATTACTACCAACTGTGGTTATTAACTATAGATTTCTGACAGGGAAAGTATGCCTTTTGATGCGAATCCTTTGTGGCATCAATGTCGAAAACTATTATATTTTGTTATATAATTTAATCTTTGCACATCACAATGATCGACTTCAATTCCAATTTAATTAGTTGTGATTTTCATCAATTTAATTCAAATTGATGCCATTTGTTTTTCAGTTAATTCTAGTTCATGATTGACCTGTTCAACCTTACATACCCGTGCATGCCATTTCATTGATAAACTTTGGTAGGTCCCAGTAATGTATGTGTAATTGTAATCAAAAATTTAGTGGCATAATTGCAATTGACCTAAAAATTGTAGAATTGTAATTGAAATGATAAATGAAACGTAATTGATTTGATTTTGTGCAATTGGACCCAGCCCTAGCTGGCCAAGACAGCAGAGAAGCTGAAAACCTGAAATTACGGTACTTGGCGCAGCGGCGAAAAATTTGCAACAACACACCCCTTTCGAAGTCAAGACCAGAGACAGCGCGACACGGGAAGCGTGCTGAACCGCATATGAATCTCCCGGATTTTAACACCAAAAAATGGCAGGTATATTGTAAGTAGGTATCCTCCTTGAACCATTGCCCTCTGTATACTTGCCAACTTTTGTTTAATTCCGGGAGATTCATCAGCGGTTCAGCACGCTTCCTCTGTCGCGCTGCCTCGGATCTTAACAACGGAATATGGCGGTATGACTAAAAGGCGCACGACCACGCACGACCAAAATGTATGTAGTGTTGGTAACCATGCGGGCTGTTGTGGCTCGCCAAATTTAAGATATGTTCTTCTCATTGGATTAACTAAATTCGCAACTTTTATCATCGCTTGTGATAACTCGCCGGTTCCATTCGCCAGGTGGCGCTATAAGACTAAATGCTCGTCCCGAAGATCGGATAAAATGTCTAAATTGTGTAACTCCTGGGTGAAATATAGATTCAAATTTTTTACTAATGCACACACAAACCACATATATACTATCAACGGCCAAACTATCTACCAACACATTATATTACATGGTCGTTCGTCAACTTCGTGGTCGTGCGTGGTCGTTCGTCTTTTAGTCAAACCCGAATATGGGGGTGCTGTTGGAGATTTGAAGCGAAAATCTGGAAGATTTGCCTGTATTCCGGGAGACAAAACCAGGGAGACTCCCATAAATCCCGGGAGAGTTGGCAGGTATACCTCTGATCTACCAATTGGCGAATGAATAAACGTTTATTCAGAACATTGGCAACAGTATAATTATACACGACAACTAAACAAGTTGTAACTATAATACAAGTGAGAATATATACAATGTTTGAAGGGGGTAAATACGAAGTCAATGACTTTTGTGTAAATTTATCCCTGACACATAGTTATATATACATATATGTATATATGGCAATTGGCGATGTATCTGAGAAAACAAAGTCAATGGTAATTGTTTTGAATTTTTACGTTTTAAGTTATCAGTCATTCCCCAGGTGGAGCCAACGTAACCCAATTGAATCTGACATATTTTGGCGGCTACATGTTTTGATTGTCACCTCGACCATCCTCGCGCGCCAGGGGTCGCTGCTGCTGATTACGTCAGCGCCAACCAGCAGTACCCTTTGCGAAACTCTGAATTTAAGCTCATCCTATGAAATCGCTCACTAAATCAGTAGATGTAGGCACGTCAGGTGGTCATAATAAAACTGCTCGTGTTCTATGCAATGTATAGGACGTAGAAGCAATTATTCGAATCTACACAATACCGCTCAGGGGCTCGTGCTAATGGGCGAACGGGTCATTGTGTACTGGGATTCCCGTTTATCCGTCTTCAAATTGGGGCGGGTATTTGCGCTGTTGTCACGGGCGATGCAGTCGCGAGAGGGCGAAGTCAATTACTAGTTTGACTCGGCTAACTTCCGCATTTCGCGTAGGGGTTCAGCCAGGGCTAATTTTGCATGGCAAACAGCACTGGCTTGCGAGGATGACCTCGACCGTCAAGCTGGCCATCAATTGTGATGTGCCACTTGATATCATCCTCGCGCGCCAGGGGTCGCTGCTTCTGATTACGTCAGTGTCAGCCAGCAGTATGTACCCCCCATCCTCGCGCGCCAGGGGTCGCTGCTGCTGATTACGTCAGTGCCAGCCAGCAGTAGGCCTACCCCCTGGCTGATCGCTTTGCGAAACTCTGAATTTAAGCTCAGCATATGAAATCGCTCACTAGATCAGTGGATCTCGGCAGGTCAGGTGGTCATAATGAAACTAATTTCAAGCAACCGTGGCTCGTGTTACATGCAATGTTTAGGAAGTAGAAGCAATTATTCGAATACGCAATACCGCTCAGCTGTTCGTGCTAATGGGCGAATGGGTCATTGTATATTGGGATTCCCAGAAGTTGTTTATTCGTCTTCAAATTGGGGCTGGTATTTGAGCTGTTCTCACGGGTGATGCAGTCGCGACTGGCGAAGTCAGTTACTAGTTTGACTCAGCTAACTTCCGCACTTCGTGTAGGGGATCAGCCAGGGCTAGTTTTGCATGGCAAACAGCCCTGGCTTGCGAGGATGGTACTCCCTCCCTGGCTGATCGCTTTGCGAAACTATGAATTTAAGCTAAGTCTATGAAATCGTTCACTAGATCAGTAGATGTCGGCAGGTCAGATGGTCATAATGAAACTAATTTCAACCAACCGTGACTCGTGTTACATGCAATGTTTAGGAAGTAGAAGCAATTATTCGAATACACAATACCGCTCATCTATTCGCGCTAATGGGCGAACGGGTCGTTATATATTGGGATTCCCAGAAGTAATTTATTCGTCTTCAAATTGGGGAGGTATTTGCTAATTTTGCATGGCAAACAGCCCTGCCTTGCGAGGATGCTTGATATAGTAGAGAGTTAGAATGGCAAATTGTTTATGTAATTTTATTTTATGACTTTTTTAATTCCTAAGGTGGCTGTATTTATGCAATAACATTTAACATTAACATTTAACATATCCTCCGGAAACTACTGTATGCAGACGATATCTGGCAGTAGTAGTGGACGGGGAAGCAGCTCTCCAAGAACAACTGAAAGTTAGTCCGGAGAAGACTTTGGGTGGGACAGCAAAACAAAGAGCTGGAAATACACCTGGGGAAGAAACTAAAACAAAGATAAAGAACTTTTGTATACCCGGGCGGAGCGATATGCGGGGCGGTAACACCGACAACGAAATTCGCAGGAGGATAAAGGCAGGGGCAAACATTTGGAGGAAAGTTGAAGGTTTGATGGGGGACAGGCGTATATCGCGTAAACTCAAAGGAAAGGTGCTCTGCTTACGTGTTACCCCGGCATATCTGTACGGCCTAGAGACGATGGCACTGACAGAGAGACAAGAGAGGGTACAGGATGTGAAAACAAGAATAATAATTGTGGGAGTGAGAAGAACTGATAAGCGAAGAAAGGAGGAGCTGAGGGAGGAGGTTGGAATAGAAGAGTCTTAAGAAGAAGCTGGTGAGGAGTCGACTGAAGTGGGCTGGGCACGTGGAGAGTATGGGAGGAGAACGGCTGGCAAAGAAAGCAGATCTATGCCCAGAGAGGGGAGGGGAAAAGGAGGCGAGGAAGACCTAGACTGCGATGGGAGGATTATGTAAAGAGAGACTTGGAAGGGTTGAGAGAGGAGTGGAGAACGAGAGCGAAAGATAGAGGGGAATGGAGACAGTCGGTGAAGAGAGCAGTGCAAGATCAGAGAGGGAAAAGAACAAGAACAAAAAGAAAGATAACTGAAGTCGAGGAACGGAATCGAGGCCAGCCTCATCCGTAACGACAGGGAATCAAAAGGAGAACAACATTTAACTTGGGTATATCTATCAACTTACCTAAGATCTATACATAGTACACCCATTACCGTTATTTAATACAATATCTACGTGTGTGTGTGTGTTTGTGTGTACGTGTGTGAGTGAGTGAGTGCATGCGTGTATGTATGTATGTATGTATGTATGTATGCATGTATGTATATATGCATGTATGTATGTATACATTGTTTTATATATTTATGTATATATATGTATACTTATTTTTACTACTGATGATATATAATATAATTTACATCAATGTTATCTTTGATTTAGTTTATCTAGTTCAGTTTTGTATTTATATGTTTTATTTGTATTATTATAATTTCTAACGACTATTGTCAACACTACTGAACAGAGTTCTACTTTGGATTTCAGTGTCTAAACAAAGTTATTATTATTATTATTATATGTATGTATTTATGTATGTATGTATGTATAATGTATGTATGTATGTATGTACGTATGTATGTATGTATGTATGTATGTATGTATGTATGTATGTATGTATGTATACATGTATGTGTACATGGATGTATGTAAGTCTCAGCAAAATAGACGCCCTCACCAATGTAACCCAAGTAGTCAGAAATAGCTTCCCCCTCTCTCTATCTTTAGCTATCTATCTAATAAATAACACTAGTTATTTTACAGTGGCATAACATGTTGAAACCATTAGTGTTACATTTTAGTGAAATAAAACATGGCTGTGAAAAATCTTAGGTAACGCGGGTAACCAAAATATTGTAACGCGAGTAATATATTATTACAGCAGAAAAGTAGGGCTACCATCACAGGAATAATTAACATAACAAAAGGTATTGTGTTTTGGCAATCCATGGAATTTGGTGAGTGTATTGCTACAAAACAATTGATTACAAAGCTACTGGCATTTCGCCCTGTCAAGGAACTGTATGGCGGTGAATGCCCCCAAGTCAATCCCAATGTAAAAAAATCAATGTAAGTGATCGGCATAGGGTTAGTAATGCGAGATACAAATGTCTTTTGTCTCCAGAAGTCATAGCCATAGGCTCTTGTCAGAAATAAAAATTAATCTCAGAATAACTAATTAGTGTCTGTGATGTCAGCTGAAGTTAACTGGCAACAGTGTTAGTAAGATCAGACTAGCGATATTTAACCTTTCTGGCACCGTTACCTCTTGAGCGATCCAACGAAACCTATTGGCACAGCAGTATTATTTCGTTGCAGCACGCACCACGCACGCAAACAGGCACACGCACACCCACCCACAAGCACACACACGAACACGCACACACACACACAAGCACACACACACACACACACACACACACACACACACACACACACACACACACACACACACACACACACACACACACACACACACACACACACACACACACACACACACACACACACACACACACACACACACACACACACACACACACACACACACACACACACACACACACACACACACACACACACACAATAAATAATGGTAAAAATGGTGTTTGAAAAAACAGAGAAAGACCGTTATAGGAGTAGTTTTCCTTTGTATGTAAGTGCTGCGCGCGACAGAGATGAGTTCGCGTGACTCGAGCAGCATTACGCGTACGGTAAAGGAGCGCTTAACGGAAGAAAGAATGACGTCGTTTTTAAATGTTGTAGAGAACGACAACAATCTACATCGTGAAAACATCCAATGACTGTTTCGGTGAGTAACTTGGGGCATCTAGCCAACGACTATAACAAGTGTTATTTTGAGGACAAAAACAAAATGGTTTGGCATTGTTATGAAAAACGCTTAGCCTTAGTCCTTAAGTTATGTTTAATAGCACGTAGACGTAGTCATATATAATATATGTCTATGTTTATCAATTAATTGGCAAAAAACCCTAATGTCATTACGTCGTAGAAATATAAATTATGAGCTTAAGAACACCAGCTATTAGAGCGTACGGTTACGAAAAGCTTGTTAGCATTAACATTAGTAGAAAGCCTGTTGCATGATTGACTTTTTGTGGGTGTGTTTGTTCGTCCTGCGACCCGCAGGATTCAAAAAACGCCCAGCACCCCACCGAGCCTCCCAAAAACGTTAAGTTGCATCCACTGAGACCTTGAACTGGACCCCTTAAGGCTCCTTAAAACATCTAACTGCACCCATTCACACGCCCCAGTGGACTCTCTTAACTGATGCTCTCCAAATATATATGGTGCCCAAAACCTCAACTGGTTTATTCAGGCGGAATGTGCAACTGAAGGTGTTAGTAGTGAATGTACTAAGTACATTCACTAATGGTGTTCCATGAGCTTCAAGGGGGCGCAATTTGAGGGTTTTTTAGCCTGCAGTTGGAGGTCTAAAGTCGCATCACATAAAACCAGTCACACTATGTACGGGCCTGGATCCTATGCCAATACTGGTACACAACTCTTGTGACGTTATACCAAACTGAATAGTTGGCATCGCCCTCACGGGACTTGTAGAATTGTTATAATATCCGGCGTTCTTTCTGTGCACCGCCTATACTACAAAGGTTGAAAGTGGAAGCTACCATGTTGTTGCTGTTTAATCGTAATAAAGAAGAATTGTATATTACCACGTGTGTTAGATGTGATCTCAAACTGTCCAACCTTCTTCACTTGATTAGGAACTGGATTGAGACGAAAGTAGGAATGGACTGCGACAGACGACTGACATGTGGCTTCTGCGGGCAAGGCGTCGAAGCGGAGAGACGCTGTGGTCGACTGATACGACAGAACGCATGTGCCGCTCACCTCAACTGCATGGTGAGCCGACCACTCCGACTCTAAGCTATTTCTCTGGTAAAATAAAATTGTATGATTTACTTTTCTTGTGGCGGACAACATTGAATCAAATTGGCAGTACACCAACGCCACTATTTTCTGACGCATGGCTTGTTCCTTGTAACTGACAACAGGCTGAGCCACAGAACGTTTTCATTAAGGGACAAACTGAAACCCCATACTTAAATTTGTGTGTTTATTGTACGAAAATTATATTTAACATTTAGTAGTTTAATATTTTGATTTGTTGTATGTATACTAGGTTATTGTTGTCATGTAGTGTATATACATGTCGTGCCTATATCTGTCCGTTACCACAATACAACACATTTTTCATTATTATATTTGTTCTTAAACGACGTATGTGAATTCACAGACATTTTATAGGCGATACTGGAGTACATTTTTGTTGTTTCAGCAATATTCTTCTAATCTGGTGCAATACAAGTTATCCACATTCGGCGGATTTCTGGTAGATGAGGTGCAAACTGAGATCAAACGCGGCAAACTACTGGTAGGTAGACATGTGGACATGTACATAAACAACACTGTGCGTGCGTGCGTACGTCTGTGTATGCGTGTGCGCGCGCGCGTGTGTGTGTGAAATGTATTGTGTACGCAAGGACGTACTGCAGAGTGCATACATTTATAAGTGATGCAGCTATTAGCTAATGCCTTTTGTTTATAATTTACTTGTAACAACAATCGGCCAACACATAACTGGTGGATCACAATAATTAAGTCATGGCAGAGAGACAACAGCAGCACTGACAAAACTGAAAGCCACCTGGAACAACAACATCCCACTCGGCTCCAAATCAGACCTTGTGATGTCAATCTTCCTGTACGCTTGCTAGACGTGAACCTTTATAGCATACATGCAAAGAAGAACCAGGAGGCGGAGATGGGATGCTACCGCAAAGTCCTCGCATCTCGTGCAATGACCATGTCACTAACGAAGAAGTCCGCAACAGAATCAATCAAACCAATGGACCTTTTGAAGACCTCCTGACGACAGTCAGAAACGGAAGCTGAGGGAGGTAGCATTGTTATGTTACATAATCAACCGGCCTTGCAAACACCACCACGCAAGGCATTGAGCAAAGAGGAAGAAAGAGAGGCAGAACGAGGAAAAGGTGGGAAGACAACATTCAAGAATTGACTGGTTGGACCTTCAGCACCTCCCAGAGGTCGGCAGAGAATCGAGAGACGGCGGGAGCTGTCAGGAACCCATCAGTGGCGCCCCGCCGACCGCATGTTTACGGGACAGACGAAGAAAAAGTCGTCCGTGCTTCGTGTAGTGAGTTGCTAGCTATAGTGTCGTTGTTTACCGATAATGTTTGTTGCATAGTTACATCCATCAAGTGCGCGTCTTATCCAATCTATCCAGCGAGTATGCCGTGGTGAAGATGTTGTGGTTGTAGAAGTGTGACGTCTGCAAGAAGTGCGAGGACACGAGTGTGGGTCAGCGAAGTGGCGCTACGTGTGGTTGTGCGGTCGATACGTGTGAGGCGACGTTCCACTACCCGTGCGCAAAGGAGTCGGCAATAACGGCCCGCTGCGTGGACGACAAGACGAAAGACGTTGTCTACCAGTAGGTTACATAGCCTCTTTCTAAATTAATCACAACCCAATTCACGCATCCACACGCACACACGTGTACACGCATGCAAACATGTGTACATGTGTGTTTGTGTGTTTGTGAGTGTGTGTGTATGCGTGTGTGCGCGCGCGCGCGTGTGTGAATGTGTAGGAGCGCGTGCGCGCGTGTGTGTGTGAGAGAACAATTGTGTGAGTGTTTGTGAGTGTGTGTGTGTGTGTGTGTGTGTGTGTGTGTGTGTGTGTGTGTGTGTGTGTGTGTGTGTGTGTGTGTGTGTGTGTTGTGTACTTGTGTAATTTTAGCGTAAATTATAGTATTGGTCTGACTAGCCAGTTAGTATGATCTTTCTTACTTAATCCTTTTCCTGTGGGGTCACACTTAAGGCCGACACCAAAGAACGCCAATGTTACCTCTCCAAGTTTCGTCACCTGGCCTCAACTCCACCGGAGTGCTTTCACCTCCCACTTCACTTTTCTCCTCCATATCACCCTGGGTCTCCCCTCGCCCTCTCGCCACCAGGAGTCCAGCGCATGGTCGCGCTTGGAATGGATGTCAGCGGCATTCTGCAGACGTTCCTGGTCCATCTCTATGTGCGGCGCTTAACGTCAAGAGAGATTGGCTGCATATCTGTCTAGTCATGAAGTTCCGTGTTGGAGATTTTGTTTGTCCAGTATATTTGTAATATCCTCCCGGCCGGTCTCAAGCCCGGATGTGAAAGTAAGACGGTTGTATTTGAGAGCAAATCCAGGAAATTCCATTAATTACCCGTCTGTCTATTCTCACGAGTCAGCAAAGTTATTAAAAGTGGTCATCGTAACGAGCCAAAGATAGTGTGTATTTTACTAATTAGTTATGCTTCCCGAATATTATATGTAATATCAGCAATGATTTGTCCAACCTCAAAACGGCGAACGTCAGTCTCTGGCTCGCGAGAATGGTTTTTGTTGGAATATAGCAACATCGAATACGATTCAATGTAAGCTTCTGTTGCTTAACGTTTTTATGTTCCACATTTTAGTGTGTTCTGCAGTGAAAAACACAAGGAACAATTCAACAAACAGAATAAAAACGGTAAGTATTATTTACAATTATTATACATTCCAAATGTGGAACTTTTTTGATAACAGTAAGTCCCCCATTCACACGCACGCACACACGCACACACCCACCCACACAAATAAGATTTACCAAGATTTAACATGATTGCCGCCCAGAGAATTAACTCTAGATGGCAGGTGGACAAGGAAGCCCGTTGGCTTATCGAGTGTCCAACCCTTTTATCTACATGTATCCCGCCCTTCTGAGGTATGTGTCGATTTATTTTAAAACATATTCACACTACTAGCAATCAGCAGATAATCTGTTCCATTAATTTACAGTCCTTTGTGAAAATGAGAACTTTCTTATATCTAATCAACACTGCTTCTTTACTAATGTAACTTCATGTCCTCTAGTCCTTCTATCTTTCTTAACTGAGAAAACAATATTTCTATTAATATTTTCATAACCATTCAATATTTTAAACATTTCTATATGATCTCCTCTCAATCTCCTGGTCTCTAGTGTTGTTAAACCACATTCCTTTAGGCATTTTTCATAACTAAGATCCATCAGTTTTTGTATCATTTGATTCGCTCTCCTCTGTCCTCTTTCTAGCATATATATATATTCTCCTTGCGGTAAGACCTCCACGCTTGTATACAGTATTCTAAATGAGGCCTAACTATTGTTTTGTACAGCGGTATTATTAGTTCTTTTTCCTTGTGCGTTATATTTCGCCTAATTAATCCAAGGATTTGATTTCCCTTTGAAGTTGCAATTCCGCACTTCTCTGAAACCTTCTTATCAGCACCTTGCTTGTTATATCATCGTCCAAATCGTTCATATATATTAAGAATAATATATGTACCAGTACTGATCCCTGTGGTACCCACTCAAAACTGATTTCCAAGGGCCGAAGTTGTTCCAAACCACCGCCCGGCGCCCGGTCCCTCCAGTCGACAGTCCGGCACTCTAAACACTCGGCCACCGCTCCCTACTGTATATATATATACATACCACAAACATACACACACACATATATATATATAATATATTATATATATATGTGTGTGTGTGTATGTGGATATAATATGTACTTAACAAATGTATGTTCTTTGACTAGCTTAGCCTATTGTTAAGTAATATATTTCATCCCTTTTAGACCACAACACACCAGGGGAGGTTAACGGTGAGGTCACGTGCCACGCGCAAGGTGAACGCTCACATTCCACGGTGAGATTCAGTAGACCTAGCTGCTTTTTATTTATAACGTTTCACGCTCACGTTTCACGCAAAATTATATATTAAATTGCTGATCATCATTTCGCTTTGATGCACCTTTATGCCAGGTAGGCGAGCGGCAGAACCACCTATCGGATCGATTTAAATGACCCCTCTACACACAACCATGTGTTATATCATTTGAAAGCTCTACATCTCCCCGCCCCAACGAGGTCTGTAGTAGAGCTGCCAAATGGTGCAGCAAGCGTGAATCCAAGGTCAAACAAGGTCACCACGAAATTATAAATATTCATTTTTTGCAATACCGCGAAAGTCATAAAGTTACAATAACCCTGCAACAGCTTCATTAATATGTATGTATCATATATATACTGTGTAAAAGAAATATTTCTCCCCATCAAAATGAGATATGAACTGGATATGTCAGTTGGTGAAATGGGTGTGTAGCGACGATCAAACCGAGTCGCCGGCAAGTGATAAATGTTCGAAATTGTGTCATCCCTCAAACGTCATACAATATAAATGGTTGCGTATATCTACGTTACCTATCTATGTCAATGCCGTATACCGTTGGAAATCCAACTGTGTCCCCGTAAATATGGGATACGACTGGAAGCTATCAAATGGTGAAATAGCTGTGGAGTGAAGGTTAAACAAGGTCACCATCAAACGACGAGTGTTCAAAACTACGCCACTCCACAAAAGTTCTACATTTACAATTGTTGCGTAGCTAATTTGTCTAATTCATGCTAGATCCATCACACAAGGGATAAGAAAATAGGTGTATGTGGATGCCACCCTGGATTTTGAGGGTAATTTGAGGGTCACAAACTAAAACTTGTGTAAAAATTGTTTTATTAATTAATTGACATCTTCTTGTACACACCGTTGCATAAAACCAAATATGTTATGATTTGTACATGTATTGTCTGTGTTATCAGGTGTTGAACTTTGAATTTTCTCATAAATATATGAGAAAATCTAATATAAAAACGTGAGTTTCTCAAATAATAGTATGTTTATCGCGTACACCAAAGTTGTTTACACACCTTTGTAAGCCTGTTTGTATATATTCCTGTTGATATAATGCACATATTAATTATTACTACACATGCATTTGGTCATTAACATGACATGAAAGTCAAAGAACTTACCCAAAATGTAGTTAGGATGCTGAAAAAGAGAGGTGGCAATCACATATTAGAACTCTACTCGCAACGCAGTCGACCAACTATCAAATGTTTTGAGGAACGAGACAATTCAATATCTCATGGAGGAATCCAAATTTCAGGATCTGATTGACATACGTGGAAACTATGGAGAACATGCTGGACATCATCAGGGCTGAGAAGATTGACAACTATTTAGAACCGTTCGCTGCAATTATGCATTGGCTAACCATCTATGATCATACAAGCTATGCCCTCCCGATGGAGAACAGTCTCTCTGGCAGATGTGAAACACCCCGAGACGACAGCACCAGAGGCTCGTGCAGTATTCATTACAGGATACTTTGTTGTAAAGAAAACCAAAAGGCCCTTCAACCAAGTGCCTGCTGATCAGGCAACTGGTCAAATTACTAGCACATGCAGGATGCATAATAGTATCATCGGCATTACAAAAAACGATCGAGCCAGTTCGCCGAGCCGCCCTGTATTTTGAGTGGCATCCATAGACATCTACAATAGAGGACAGCCGCGTTTACACTAGCATTCTGATACCTTCTTCTTCGTATGTGTGTCGGTATGATATGATATAGCTATATATTCACAATCTGCCTGTAACCAAATCTTTGCGTGGTGATTTGCGTGTGCAATATGAAGTTGTAGGGTGGAGTTGCATCGTCAGACCCAAAAAGTTGGATCCTGACAGGATCGACGGTTTGCTACGCACGAGCGAGTGCTATAAAATAGGTGACACACAACATATCCAGCCCGTGCAAGTTCCCCATCGTGATCAATTCCATTGACAAGGAACTGGTTGGTTCTGGACATTTTGCAAGCTCTATGTCTTCACATGACCACAAAAGGCTGATTTTGAATTCATGTTAGTGCGTGGAAGCTGAGCATGTTATCATTCGCAGATTGTGTAAGTCAAAAAATAAAATAATTTTTTTTTTCAACAACAACAACATAACAGTAGACGTAGACAAAACAACCGTTTAAAAAATTTAAGTTGTGTTGCATGGTGGTCACATGGCATGTTATATGCCGTCTTCCTGTGACCTCATAACCATATATTTCGAATTATATTTACACATACGTATACGGTTATTATCACGAGTGTACGATATATTCTGTGTGACAACAGATTGTTTCTGGAAGTTCCAAGGGTGTACGAAGTCTAGCCGTACCAAGACACTGGGCAGCTATACCTTCGGTGTTGAGTTCAGATCACCTCCATATGTGACTGGGGATAGCTAAAGCATCATAGTAGTCACCATTTCCACTATTCGTCCAGTAATGACACTGTTACGATATTTACTCAGGCGTATGGGGTGCATGGGGTTTGAGCAACTCTACAGCCGGAGACTGAAGATACAGTTTCAAAGTTCTCGTAGTTCACCGAGATGAGCTTCATGCGTTCAGCAGCTTTACGGATGAGTAGTGGTGTCAGTTCGTCATGATCCCCTATGACGTAGTCCAGTTTGAACTTGTTTCCTGTAGCAGGATTTACGGTTTTAGCTCGGCATTTCATTCTTCACATTGTTCCACATCTTCAGTGTGATTGGTTCTTGGCGGGTATCTTTCTCCTTCACATACTTCTTGGTCAGTAAGCTGACATTTGAACCACAGTCAACCTGCATCTCCACTGACTGCTTTTTGCACAAAATGGGCCCATCTTGTAAGGAGAGTGCGTGCACATCGGCAGTGACGCAGCCGATATCACCAAAGCTAGCACCGGAGCTATCTGAGTCTGACCCATCTTGTACACTGTGAACAGTCTTAGGGCATTGTGCGGAGCCTCTGAAATGGTTTTGGCCCCTACACGCATCACGCGTCTTGCCCCATACAGGGCAGAGTTCTTTCTTCATGGGGTGCATGTTACAGCAGAATTTGCATTTTCGCTGATTAGCAGATTGTCTTCCACCGAATGTCGACTTGATAGTGTAGCGTCTGTGTTTCTAGTGTCGACTCGGTTGACTGCTTCTGTTTTATTCAGAATTTTGCATTGTCCTTCAGCCTCTTGCATGCACCGGCAGATATCTACTGCTCTGGGTAAATCAAGTTTCGATTGTGAAATGAGTTTGTTGCGGAACTTGTCACTCCTTACACCTAGGATTATCCTGTCGACAATAAACTTTTCTCGCATACAGGTTTTTGCTAGATTTTTCAACACTGAGTAGTTTTGTTCAAACGACTCGTTTTCCTGATTCCGGGTGTTAAACTTATACTTCTTTTACTTCGCCCATGATTTTTTCTGATGATTTCAACAGCCTTGACGCTTTCTTCTTCCGTCAAATCCATATCTTTGAAGACGGGTAGTGCATCTTTCCCAATACAGTGTAGAAGAAGTGCCGTCACATATCTGTCTGGCTTAGTGTCGACATTTGGAGCAGCTACAGCAGGTGCCCCGACAGCGGCCACGCCGGCCGTTACAGCTGAATTATCGTCAGCCATAGTTCACTTTTTAACACAAATGTCACTTTTGACAGGACTGCCTTGCTATACTCAGTTACGTCGATATCTCACCGACGCCACAATGTTACGATATTTACTCGGGCGTTTGGGCTTTAGAATTTACAGGCAGAATATAGACGATAGTTCTGGTAAACCAAACTTTATTAAACGTGACTGCCGTGACCAGAGAGCGGCCTGTTATTCTATTTTCTGGGGAGACGTCATTAAGTGATATTAGAGAGTGTCTGCAAGCATACCGATCTCGATTCCCTTCCCTATCCCTAATGCGGTGTGCGTACTACGTCATCGCTTTTTGTGTTTATGCGATCGGTTATGTGTCGATCGGATAGATAAATACGTAACCGGCAGTGGTGATCGGTAAGCGATCCATTTTACGTTCAAATTATGGATGAATTAAAGTAAACAATATGACAGCATTGTACATACAACTGTTTTTTTTACTGATTAGTCGCCTAGTATTAATTGCTGTTGTATTTAATGCATCAGGAAAATTATTTTAAAGACCTGTCTCAGCATGTCATACATTAAAGGTGGGCGCACAAATTGTGCGTGCAGTCATTTTTGTTGTTTTCACACAAAAAACTGATCAAATTCTTCCGTAAGATATCTGTGTGCTAAATCTCTTACACATATTCCATTAAATTTGCGCAAATAAACGGTTAGAAAAGTTGTCTTGGGTGAAGTACTTACGAATATAGACAGGCAAATATAAATCTCGTAAACGGCGCCTGCGTTAAAAACCGTGCATCCTATCTTCGCTGTGATGTGCTTTTGTACATAATTCCAAAATGATTTAGATGCATTATGGTCTGTCCATTTGAGCTTGAGATTAGGACCACATATCCAGCTGAAAAGGACATAAATGTACGATACGTTGGCGCGTGAAACGCCGTGATGCAGACACTCCTGACGGTTACGTAACTCAAACAATCGACACCGATCACGTAGCGCGTTGGGGATAGGGAAGGGAATCGAGATCGGTATGCTTGTAAACACTCTATTGTTACAGACACCGTTGACCTATTGCTTTAACAGCTTTCTGTCAACTTTGGTAGTGTTTTGTACATTGTGTGGTTGCAAAGGTTTATGAACGTTGCTTCCTCGGTGGGTCATGAAACCATGTAGTTTCTTCAACCAGTCGTTGCTTCACGGTGATGACAACCTACTATGTGTCTTGGAGTTTACCTGTTAGATGGGTTGACTATTGACCAAGTCACTCGGAGCAGAGTATTTCGTTGCCATATGTATTAAAGTCATGTCGTTACTCTGTGGGTCAATCCGGTTTCTGCTGTAGGCGCCTGTATGGAGTCAGCGACGATATTGCTGACATACACACGCTTGACAGGAAAGCAACCCCGTCGACAAGGAGTAAAAACAGTGGTTAAAAGGCCACCACTCTTGCGTCTGTGACCATCGTTCCCACCTGTAAGTCAGTGTTTCCATATTCACCGTCAGTTCCTCTGAACACACCAAGAACTTTGTGACAAGCTTCTTTGGGTCATCAGCGTCACGCTTCCATACTACATCCGTGGCGGATACCATCAGATCAGTTGAACGTGGTCTCTTCTTCGTTGCCTTCCACATTGAAGATGGGGGATCTTGAGTACTGTGACATTCGTAATCGTTCTGACCATGTGACGCAAAACATATCCTTGGCTTGATTGTCACTTGTAAGGCCGATGGTGCGTTTATGCATCGTGTATAATCTATACATCAATTCAGTTCGCTTATCAGCTGGAATTTGGTTGAAGGGCCTTTTGGTTTCTTCAAAACAAAGTTTCCTTTAATGAATACTGCATGAACCTCTGGTGCTGTGTTCTCGGGGTGTTTCACATCTGCCAGAGAAACTATTCTCCAACGGGAGGGCATAGTTTGTATGATCGTAGATAATTAGCCAATGCATAATTGCAGCGACATATTCTATATAGCTGCCAATCGTCTCAGCCCTGGTGATGTCCAGCATAATCACGTTAGTTTCCACGTATGTCAAACAGATCCTGCAATTTGGATTCCTTGAGATATTGAATTGTCTCGTTCCTCATAGCCCAGCCGATATGTGTATGAATTGTGCATTTTATGATACAAGCATGACATTTGGCACACACTTAGAGCATATAAAAACAAAAATATTTGGCTATAGGGCCATTTCAGATTTCTCCCTGGAAGGCGTTGGCGACCATTTTTCAAGATGTACCAAAACATAGGTTTTCGGGTCAACGATTTCAACATGTTACTTTTAATCTTCTCCGAATTTCACATCCGCCATTTTTAAAGTCCATTGTCCCCGTACCTTAACAAATTAGGCGTATAAAACCGTAATAATTGTTGTGTCACTGTACTGGTTATAGGTCAAAGATGGCAAATATGTTACGATATTCTTATCCACCATTTTTAAAGATGGCGCCTTTCAAAGCCAATTTTCCTCCTATCTTAAGAACTAAACCACCCAGAGAGATAACCGTGTAAAAATTTGATTTTTAAGTGCGGCTGTTTCAAATATGCTACTTTTGATCTTATGGGGCATTCGTGTCGGCCATGTTTTCCAAACTGGCGGCTATATTTTTAAATGGCGGTTATTTTCAAAATGGCCACCATCAATTGCTATTTTACATATAATCCGCCAAGCTAAATCCATGATAGGGGTATCAAAGCTCGTTCCTTTCCTTCCTATTTTCATGTTATTAAAGTTTATGTTACCCTCAAAACGCCACACAAGCTTAATGCATTGTTTAGTTTATAAAGTACAACAATGGGAATATAATTATTTGATCCAATGTTTTTGTGACATGTTGTCAGCAGAAACAGTCCACAGCAGAAACTTGTCAGCAGAAACAATCCAAAACTTACTACGTTGTGGGTGACAGTTCAGTATGCATGTAACAATTGACTTGCGTGTATGTCGCACGATAACTGTGTACACATTGTCCACGACAGAAACGTTCTATGCCAAATGTGGCAGTTCCCATTTACTACACGTCCCAATGTTTAGTGTGTCACACGTTAGCTGGGAGCACACGGTCCACCACAGTAGCAAAGAGCAGTGCACTGAAGTCCTGCCTTGACGCACTTGCATAGTCCTCTGCATCCCTTCTTGCAAACACAACGCAGTGGTTCTCGACAAGCTTGTGTCGCTTCTGGAAGAGTTGTCCAGCATATTTCCCAGGCGCAGTTTTCATTCCTGTTCCACTCCATTCACTTGGAGATGGAAGCTCGGGAGCCGCGATCATCGTCTGTGCCCAGCAGTGACCGGCTTGATAAGCTGCCCGTTTGGTGTGCTGGATAAGTGGCTGCACTCGATTGGTCAGGCCCGAGTTGGACCTGCGAGATATCCCGACTTCACCTTACCACGTGATCGGTCTACTTGACAATCGAGGAGAGATCGGGTCGCCGTACAGGTGTTTGGTAGATGGACAAAAAAAAGACTGTGGACTATGACCATGATGATGTTGAGAATGATAATGTCAATCAGGTTGTGATGCAGCCTGTAGGAAATGTCGTGATCCCAAACAATCGTGGACTTGATGGAAGAATCAAGAGGAATAACATCACAAACAATCTGTAATCAGAGGTTTAAGCTTTATAATTACTACTGGTCACCCCCTCTACATTACATCTGTTGGTTTGATGATGCAAATTTATGGATAATTCGTATGAACTTTGTTTTATTCTTTATATTCTTCAATGGCAGAGTTTTGGATTTTAGCAGGCCTCACGGGGGATGTAATTCTAGGTTTTTGGAGAGGCCTCAAAGTGTTTTTGTGCAGTTGGAGATTTTTGGTTAGTTTCTAGAGGTGAGCTTATAATATTTAAAAGCATCCAGCTCACTCAATATTAATTTCGATCCGGAGTCAATGATATATATATATATATGTGTGTGTGTGTGTGTAAATCCAGCTTATATATATAAGCTGGCCAGAACGACAAGATACGCTGGTTCTTGTGTGCCTTCTGAGATCATTGTCTTTAACAAGAAGAGAGGACGAACTAGGAATGAAAGCATGGATAAATGAGAGTGTAGGCGTATGTGGGTGTTTGTAATGTTTGTACCACTACTTGGTTGTGATTTATTTTAAATTTTACCCTAACATGTTTATGTTTACATTTGTAATTGTATGCATTGCACAGGCAGAAACGCAATTTCCATGCGAAAATCAGTATTCGTATATAGTATTCGTTATATATAAAGATATTTTAGGTATTCAACCACATTTCGTTATTCTATTACTGTACGTTGTTATAATGCCATCATGCTGTAAATACGCATACTATAAATAACTTTAGCTCGATCGCTGTTGACTGTTGGTCATTGGGGTTGAGACACTGGTTCATTATAATAACAATGTTTTGGATAAATTAGGCAAAACATTTTTTATAAAATTTATCGGTTGAAATATACACGTTACTGTAGAATGACTCGTAAATAACCGTTGTTGCTTTAATGGTTTGATGATTGGCTTCCTAAAAGCAACTGAAAATATATTATTGTGGCTAGTTATATGGTAACCTAGAACTTGTCATCTTGCAAACCCTAAATGTGCAAGTGTTTTAAAAGGAGTGATGTACAAAAACAAAAAGGCTGTGACAAAACATTATATTTTTATACTTTTATTATGTCAACTTGTTTTTATCACGAAAATAAATTCACTAGAATAAATGCAAACGTGTGTTCTATTCTATAGTCAACTAACATCGCCATCTTGAACCCATGACACCGCCTGGTCAAACAAATGCTAAATAAGCAGACCGGGTGCACCGCGTGCTACAGCGGTCTGACCAATGGAGTGCAGCCAGTGATGTCTGTGTCGGAAGAAGACCGTCAATGGCTCTACCTTTCTGTATGAACAGCTGCTTCCTCGCTCTGTCGACAAAGTCCTGGCTGCTGGTACGGTCGTACAACAGGACCATAAATCGTTCCAGTGGATCTAGCCAATCACCTACGGACTCCGGGGTAGCAACCAAGGCCAAGGCACAGAAAGCTGGTGTGACATCGTCACAGGCACTCCACGTGTCCCATGCAATCCGTTTGCCCCTGCCTCCAAAACAAGACACCGTGTCACAAGACACAACCAGTGACAGTGTCAGTGAACGCATGAAACATTGGCAGGGGACCGTTTCACTAACATTATTAAGAGCTCTTAAGCCCGATTTGGCTCCACAAGTGTTCTCCTTATCTAAGAGCGAAAATGAAAAACTGCGTTTCACTAACAATTCATGCTGGATACGGTCCATAAAACGGTCAAAAATGCAAATTTCTAAGAAACGTTACACCACTCATTAACTATCATAAACTTTTAATAAATAGCTAAAATTTACTAACTGCGTGTTAATTTGGGTCCACTTTCACGCAGAGAACCAGTTGTTCACAGCCAAATAAGTCTTCCAAATGTTAGCGATTAAAAGTTTGCTAAAACTAAAAGCATGATTTGTTTACATGACATTAGCGTCATGACCGGTAAACTTGTCCGTAGCGGTTTGCGGCTTTGCGAAGGTCGAGGTTGTTGTGACATTTGTTAATCAATTTTGAGCAAAGTTTAAGCTGTATCTAACTTAATATGCGCCTACTGCCCTTTTTATTACTATACTCGGCGGCACAATTTCGGCGTAAGTTGTGGCGCTCTCTACGGTCTAGTAAACTAAAAATTGTCAACAACGACGCTCCCATCCAAACATTGCACCATGTGTGACGCGGAAATAGTGTCCCCTGTAATACGTCGGCGGCGTCTGCAAGATTTCGGTTCAATTCTTCGCACGGTGAACAAAAAGTCATATGTTGTTGACAAGTGGTTGTTGGGCCGAATTTTCAAACACTTTTTGACAACTGTTCAGTCTCTTTTGCCAAATTGTGTCAACTGTGTAGATTATCGATTATCATGATAGAAATATCGCTCTTTGCCTTAAGATTAATTTAACGATCACGTTAGTGAAACGCATTTTGAAAATACTCCTTGATTTTTCCGTCAGATTCTGTTCTAGGATGGGTTTTCCTTAAGAGCTTAATATCTTAGTGAAACGGTCCCCAGGACCCAGTGCTTTGGCCATCTTGTTGGCCGGTAAGAACCGAAAGTTCTTCCCAGCACCAAAAGCAATCCACAGTTCCGTGATGTTGAGGCGCTTGGCTGATGTCACTGCAGGAACTACCACATCCGTGTCAACTGTGCGAATGGACACAGTGTCATACCCTTGTTTCACAGCATCTTCCAGGTAGAGTAGTTTCGTGTATCTGCTTCCTCGTGAGTGCACGGAGCAAGACATACCTCTCGGGGCTGAGTACACAGCATATCAGTGTGATGTGTGCTGATGACTTGTTTGTCGGTTGGAATTGTTGCTGCATTAGTCGCCAAGAACGAAAACAACTCGATCTTGTTGTCGTCAATGCGGAGAAACTCCTGCCAGTTTCCAGGAATTGTGCTTGATGGCTCTACCCGTCTGCGGACTCCTTTCCCCTCTTGATTCGTGTTTCAAGAGGAGTGGGGGAATCGCCTTGTGCAGGAACGAGGTCTTCCAAGCAGCCGACCAGATCAGACTTTGTCCCAGTTCGCAGTTTGCCCATTTTTGATAACGCTGGTGGATACGTCTGGTTTTCATGGTGACTAAACTGATCCAGATCACCATTGCGTATTTGCGACGCTATATACAGTATGCAGAACAGAGAACAGTCATTCTTGAGTGATGACAGCTGTAGTTGTGCTCTTGATTTCTCTGGCACTGGAGGCCGGCTGAACAGTGGCAGGTTGTTTCTCTTGATTGGATCTGTAATGGGCTTTGTTTGGTTGACGTGCCGCTCGTTGACGTAGGTGTCATACTGTTCTTGACTGAGAGATTTAATCTGACGCAAAGTGTCGATCACAGCTGGATCTGCAAGGTGTCTGCTACCCATCAAAACAGAATGGAAACAGCCATTTGTAGATATTAGTCCTGTGCAAATGGTTTGCTAAATGATGCAATTCATTATTTGTTATTATATCTCGGTTGTTGCATTTTTGTAATATTATATATATATTATGTTCATAATTATGCCATGCCTAGTGGAAGGCCAGCCAGTTAGCTATCCTTATTATTTTTGTTCCCTAATGTTCCTTGTTTTATTACATATATATGTTTTCTTTTGTTTTATTATTACTCATACAATTACGGTGAATGTTACGATGACATGCTACACATAATGTACTAAGTTGATTATTCGTTTGCATTACAGGTTTGTTCATTTGATCTTTTATGTGGCTTCTGGTAGTAGCGTAAAGACGACGGACTGGGGAAATGGGTTTAATATGATATACTTAACTAGATTTGTAAATGGATGATAATATTAGTATTGGCCGGATCCAAACAAATGTAAACTTTGACTTTATTATTAAAATTATATAATGAAATTAATAATTACGGAGATGAAATGTATCATGATTCCCCCTTTTCTTTAAATACCAATGATTGTAAATATTTTACCCCAACAGAATTCTCAAAAGCTTTCCACTGTGACAATATATCTCTATCGGTGTTATGTATGGATTGTCGCAGTTTAGAGGCACACTTGGATTCTGTGCAAGAAGTATTTTTTAGCTTATCTTCAGATGGCCTCAAACTTGATTTAATTAGCTTAACATAAATATTTAGAATTCGTGATTCCCAGCAATACAAAATAAGTGACTACCACAGTTTATTTTTAATACAAGATTACAAAATGATGATGGGCATGGTTGAGTTGGAATATATATTAACGAAACCTTCGTCTACTCGTGAAGATCTCTCTATATTTATTCCACATGTTTTTGAATCTATATTTTGAAGTTCAAGGTAATCTTAATAAACCTTTTATAGTAGGTGTAATTAATTGTCCTAAGTCTGCTCCTCGTGCAGATATCGATATGTTTATAAGTAAAATAATAGAAATACAGGATAACATATCAAATGAAAATAAAACTGCTTATTTAATGGGTGACTATAACATTAATTTGCTAAACTTTATCACCCATCAAAAAACCAATGACTTCATAGATAATGTAATATCCCAAGGATGTATCCCGCATATAACCAAACCAACACGAATAACATCATATTCGGCAGCACTTATATACCACTTATATTCAAATCATATTCATCTAGTTATGAATCGGGGATTATTATCACTGATTTAGCCGATCATTTTGGAATATTTCAAATAATTTATGGTACACCTCGTCCACAAAAATCAGTATATAGGCAGGTACGACAGTTGACCCAAAAACATTGCATCATTTAGAAATCTATTAGCTATGGCTGATTATTCAACTGTACTATCCACTGCCGATGCGAATGAAGCTTATGATAATTTTATGATAATATATAAATCACTTTTTCGAAATATCTTGTCCAATTAAATCTGTGAAAGTTAAAGAAAAAATACATTAAACGAGAACCATGGATTACTTCAGACATATTGACTTCATCTCTAAATAAATCAAAGTTACTTCCAAAGAAATTAAAGACCTAATCCATAAATCATCAACAAATATAAAGAATATTGTAGAGTCTTTAATAAGATTAAACGAGCAGCAAAAAAGTGCTTATTATACAGAAATGCTAAAAGCACGATATCAAAGAAGCGTGGGCTGTACTACGACAAGCAATACATAAACAAACAGAATTCCCCAAACTACCTGAAACCTTCATCATAAACGGACAAGAGAATACAAATTTAAAACAAATTACAGAAGAATTTAATATTTTTTCGTTGGAATAGGTAAATCGATAAGCAACTCAATAGCTCTTCCTTTTAAGCAATTTGAAACGCGCCTAAGAGGAAACTATCCCGTAATTTTTTTCATGCAACCAACGCAGACAACAGAAATAGAAATATTTGTACGAAAACTTAAAACTAAATGCACTGAAGGTTTCGACGGTCAATCCACTAAACTACTACAAGCGACCTTACATGAAGTAACAACTCCGCTTGAGTATATACTAAACCAATCCTTTGTCACGGGAATTGTTCCTGAAAACTTAAAACTGGAAAGACATTCCCGTCTTCAAATCAGGTAACAATAAACTGTTCAACAATTATACATCTATAAGTATTCTACCTGCGATTTCTAAAATAATGGAAAAAGTTGTATGCAATAGATTAATAATGTTCTTAGAAAAATATAACATTTTGTATAAACACCAATATGGGTTCCGTGCAAAACATTCTACTATTCAACCAATACTGCATCTGCTCAAAGATAGTGCAGATGCAAATGATAAAATAACAAAAGACCTTACATTGGCTGTGTTTCTGGACCTTTCAAAGGCATTCTATACAATAAAAGATGATATTTTACTGTACAAATTAAACTTTTATGGAATTCGGGAAACAAGCAACAAATGGTTTGCAAGTTATTTATTAAATCGAAAACAATATACTGATATACACAAATGTCAATCATCTCCAAAAACATAATAAGTGAAAGTGAAATTAGTAATCATGTTGGAAAGGATGGCAAAGAAGAGTCGGTGAAGTTCTTAGGAATACATATTGGAAAACATTTAACATGGATAAAACATATCAACATAATCAGTTCTAAAATATCTAGAGCAATTTCTGCAATTAATAGAATGAAACATTTGTTACCAAGAAAACTCTCTATTATACCTTAATTCAGAGTCACTTAACTTACGGTGTACAAGCATGGGGCAATGGAAATACCATAAGAAAGATAGAAATTTTATAAAAACGCGCTGTACGAATAATTAACAAAAATATATAGAAGTCACACCAATCCTATCTTCAAATCTAAAAATATACTTAAAATCACTGATATTCACAGGTTGCATGTCTCACTATTTAAGTATGACTATCACCATAATACATTGTCTAAATCCTTCAAACATTATATACCAAAAAAGAATCTAGCCACTAACACCAGAATTACTAGACAACGTAACCTCTTATATACACAGAAGCCCAGAACACATTTTCGTCTAAATTACCTAAACACCATTTTATAAAACTATGGAATAATTTCGATTATAAAATACAAAACGTCAAATCCAGAAAAAAAATTCAAATTGTTATTATCCAATCAATATATAGACAACTATCTTAGCCACGTGCATTGCCTAAATCCCAGATGTGCGGAGTGCAATTAAATATTTGGTTACTTTTTATATCTATGTCTTGATCCGCACAAATTTCTTATCATTGTTTTCTATCAGTAATTTCCTGCACTAATTCGTTTCCTTCTCCATCGCATCCCCAGTCCGTTGTCACACAGAAGATATCACACACTCGTGATAATCATCGTATACGTATGTGTAAATATAATTCGAAATATATGGTTATGGGGTCACAAGAAGACGGCATATAACATGCCATGTGACCACCATGCAACACAATTAAAAAATTTAAAAAGGCTGTTTTGTGTATGTATACTGATATGTTGTTGTTGTTGCAAAATACATTTATTTGATTTGTGTGACGTTTGCGGGAAGACACAATTTCGAACATTTATCACTTGACGGTAACTCTGTTTGATGGTCACTCCACACTTACTCCATCAACTGAAAGCTCCATGTCATATCCTGTTTTGACGGGGAGAAATGTGTCTTTCCCATAGTGCATGACTCGTATATATAAATGAAGTAGTTACATGGTCATTGTAACTTTATTACTGTTACGGGATTGCAAAAAATCGAATGTTCATCATTTCACGGTGACCTTGTTTGACCTTAGTTCCACTCGTACCATATCAGGTAACACCTCCATGTCGTACCTCATTTTGACAATTAGCTTTCAAAAAATATATTACTTGGCCATCTTGTAATTAAGTAAAGTTGATATGCAACCGTTGTAATGTTAAGACGATTGCGGAAGCGCACAATTTCGAAAATTCATTATTTGACGGTGACGTTGTTTGACCTTGGGTTCACGCTTACTGCTCCACTTGGCAGCTCTACGACAGGCCTGGTTGGGACGGGGAGATGTAGAGCTTTCAAATTATATAACGTGTGTGTGTGTGTGTGTGTGTGTGTGTGTGTGTGTGTGTGTGTGTGTGTGTGTGTGTGTGTGTGTGTAGAGGGGCATTTAAACTTCTAAAATAGAGCACTTTTTGGGTATTTGTCGCTCGCCTACAGGTGATTTAGGCTCAACATGAGTTTTCGGATTGTTGTTGTTATTATTATTATTAAGCTAATATAGTATTGTGTTCCAGCCACGCTCCTGTTACCACACATGCCGTGCGAAGAAGAATTCCTCCCGACGATCGAGAAGTGAAGTGTACGGCAACAACCTACTCGACGACCCGACTTCGGTGCCGTCGATTCCGGCAGACATCAACGCTAACATGAATGCATGGCACGCGGAACTACACCGACGACACAAATGTCCTGACTCCATTCCCGGCAGCGGCTGCGTCAGGCCGAGGAAGCGGGTGCGACTTCGGCCAGTGTCAACGGAGAGCGACTCTGACTTGACGGGTTCCAGCAGCGAGGACTACGCCGGAGGCAAGCTGTCGATGTCAGACGACAGCGGTAGAGATCTCCCGTGCCATGGACGTGACGCTCGCCAGGACACAAGCGACCCCGTGGATGACGAGGAAGGAGGCCGGATGGCGGCAAAACGCCCTCAGAAGAAGCGCAACCTGCAACACCGTGCCGACATCTGTGGGTTTCATGCGATGGATGTTTCCTGGGAAAATGACCATTTGGGCGAGGTTTTCTTTTCGACCGCACCACATGCAGTCGGAACTCAGGATTTAGCTGCGATAAGCCTACGCGACAGCGGCTCGTCTTATCCCCACACGAGCACTACCGACCGACGCACGATGCTTGATGTCATACAGGGAACTTTCGCCGCCATCGCGGGTGTGAGACCGTCGAGAGTAGTTAACGTTGATAAACAGCCGAGGATAGTTAGTTTAGATGAACAGCCCCCTCAGCGTCCCGACAGGAACAATTCGGATAAGCAACCACCTAAACGTAATGACAAGACTAGTTTGGACGCGCAGCCGCCTCATCGTAATAACAAGAAAAGTTTGGATGAACAACCCCCTAAGCGTAATAGCAAGAACAGTTTGGATGAACAACCATCTAAACGAAACGACAATACTGGCTTAGATGAGCAGCCGCCTCAACGTAATGACAAGAAGAGCTTGGATGGACAACCCCCTCAGCGTCACTACAAGAGAAGTTTGGATGAACAGCCCCCTAAATGCAATGACAAGGTTAGCTTAGACGAGCAACTGTCTCAGCATTATAACACGAAAAGCTTGGACGAACAACCCCCTAAGCGTAACGACAAGAACAGTTTCGATGAACAGCCCCCTAAACGTACTGACAAGAACAGTTTGTATGAACAGGCCCCTCCGCGTTATAACAAGGACATATACAACAGTTGCTTACACAATCGTTATTCCGTCGTCTCCGCCAACTTCGCAGGCACTGGTGGGTGCTTTCTGTGCCATCGCGTCGGCGGTATGAAGAAGCGGGTCGAGGCGTCCTGTCAACAGCTTCGGAAAGGTTTGTGGAGTTTGGCAGTAACTGGGATACACCATTATTAATTCTAAAAAACGTAACTTCTTATATAGCGCAATATCCCGTCCTTAGAACTTCTCAAGGCGCTTCACACCCCATGGCAGACCTGTTTAATCAATCACCATCACGACTTATCTGGGAAACATTCAGCCATGCAGCAATTAACGTTCGAATACCATTCACACTCTAACATCCATTCTCACTATGGTATACTTTACGGAGTTCCTCGTTGTTCATAGGCAGAAGCAGCACGCCAATTTTGAGTATGTTACTGTTCGCAGATGTCCAATAACACGACAGTTCGGCGTCCAGTTATGTCGTCTTATGATTGTAGAGTGCGTGCTGTGCTTCGTTGAGAGCGATACGACCATGCTGAGCGAGCAACACAAGAGAGAGGTGACGGCCTTTGCCCAGGAGCAGTACGACGTTGTACCGAAGCACATCCTCGTGTGGGTATCGAAGATTGAAGACGGTACTCCTATGGCTTCTCGTTACGCAATCTATCTAATACGCGATATTTCCCAGGCGCTTCGGTAAGACTCTGACTGCGCTGTGAATTATGTCATTTTAAGGTGATCAAGCAACGCTCGAGAATATGATATTCGACATGATTATAGTAAAATTAATTAAACGTTGTCGTAATTTCATTATCTTCAACATTATTGGGGAGATGTTATTAAAACAATTCTTTGATAATTTCATATCTTTATAATGTACACAATTATTAATTAATCCTGTAAAAAAATACTAATTCGTGTAATTATATGCATTTATTTTATTAGAATTATATTTTATTAAACAAGTGACTATGGCCATATATCAATAATATTAACTCCGCGTACGCTGAGTTTCCAGTTTGCGCCAGCATTCATGATTCATATAAGGCATGCTCATGAATATTCGGTACCGTCCGTCACACTTCGGTTACTTCCGCTGAGTTTTATGGGGCAATACAACATCCAGCTGCTGTTTATGCACGGATTCAACAACGAAAAGAAGGAAAAGGAATGGAACAATTTATGGAAAAACGGAAAGTGAATATAGCGGCAGCCCATGTCAGATGGGTTGATTTAAAAGTGTGTTTCACTGAGCACGCGTGAAGACTTACACTCGGGATGCATAATTAATAATCCACGTGGCAACAGCTCAAAATTATTAGTGTAAACAAAAGTATTTATTGGCTATTTTGCGCATATAAGACAACTATTATGTATAAAATGCAAGACATAAGTGGCAGAGAATGTAGTTATTGGAGAATATCACGTTTTGATACACTACATCTCGAACGTATTATTAGCTTACAAAGAATTGCTTTAATTTATGAGAACTGTTTAAGTATTACAAGTCACTTGTGTAAGGAGAGTGTCAATATCACACCACATTTATAGCGTCAGAAGAGATATCGATGTTGTTACAGGGAACGCAACTACCACGACGTGGAGCGTCTAGTGCTCGGTCTGTCTCAACAGGACGTCGACACCTACGAGAAGTTTCACCAGCTGCACGAGGGCCTCGGCCCCGAGAGACAGGAGTCGATCCACACCATACTGCACGACGCCATCAAAGACGATTTGACAGAGACGGAGAATGCCACCGATCTCAAGATTGGCACACTGTGCAAAGTCAACGAGCAGCCGGTGTTCATCATGTACCTTCACGTGTGCGACATGACGGACCCGGTGAATCGCATCCGCTCGCGTCTCTGTCATAAACAACAAACAACCTTCCAGTGGAAGGCAGACACGTGCCTCGCGAATATCGCGACGTACAGCGCAAAGACGAGCGAGTACTTCCACCAGCGAGAGGCGCGCGAGCTGCAGTTTTGGCTCGAACGCAACGCCCAGCCAGAAATTAGCTACTACGAACCACAGATGGAAACGACGACGTCATACCAACCAGGGTCGGCAATATTCCAACTGAAGGAGCACTTCCAGCAGCATTACAACTCATCGCCACACGGCATGTCGACCCTCGTCTTTCTCGGTCCTATCGACTTCGGAGCAGAGACGGCGGCTACGTATGTGAAAGAGTGGATTCCGATTGTCCTAGCGGAGGTCCTCACGTCAGTCAGGGATGTCTACATTGTGCTGGGGGTCGACGTGTCGCACTCCACGTGTTGCCTCAGTGACCTGACGCCGCCCTTGCAGGACAATGTCGATCTGAACGTTTGTAGTTTCGCTAACCCTAGACATATGCCAGTCACCTGCGTCCTGTTGCACTTTGATATGATTTCGTGAAGACCCACATCTGCTAGGTGGGATGTCGTCCGACAGTAACATTGCACACATACATCGTGTTTTCCTTTGTTCCAAAGAAAAAACTGTGCAACGTAGACCAGGCATGGGGTAGTCGATCCTCGGTACGGTGTTTTGATCTGGAACGATAGTAGTATACACTAGACAAACCTCCTCAGGGTACCAGTATCGGCCATATTGGATTGCGGTGACTGTGAGCCAATCAGATATCGTCCTGAAATCACGTGTAAGTGCTCCCTAGTGAATGAAGCGCCCCTTGCGAATTAAGCACCAATTAGTGAACGAAGCGCCCTTTAGTGAAAATATCAATCAATCAACCAATCAATCAATCAATCAAAAAATATTCAAACGAATCAGACAAACACTTTAATGTACATGTTAAGTAAAGTACATGTTAAGTATACAAAGCATTGGTGAATCATATGAAGGGAGTAACATTGAAGTAAAACTACTTATAATGTTATGCAACTCCTTTGTCGACACTTGTAGCAGTTTTTTTACTTGATGTGAATTTCAAAACAAAATACAAACGTATAGCAGTGCTTATGATTTGGTTCATCATGGTGAAGGTATACATTGCGATGATATTACTTCTGTTGACAATACCTTTCTAATAGATATTTGTTATAGTGGGCTTTAAAACAATGATACAAACAAATATTGGTAAAAGTGACATTCAACGAGTTCCAAAGTTTTGTTCCATAGACAATTAAAGACATATACCTTCTATTGGTTGTTGCCCGGGTTCGGAAAAACTTATTTTTTTTCGTTGTGTGCAGTACTTATTGTCACACTTAGCAAATGACATTTGAATATTTAACGGCAATTCAATTTTGGTGAGCTTTATACATAAACAGTATTATTCTAAATTGTACCAAGTCGGTAAACTTCAAAATGTGTGCTTTATAAAACAATGGAGTCGTGTGGTCGTTGTACTGTGCGTGGTGCATAAGCCGCATTAAATTATACTGTGCAAATTAGTTGATTACGTATTTCCCCATATTTCCACACACAACAATAAATACGGCAAAATAGAGAGGAATATAACACGTACTGTACATACTATGGCGGTTAAACAATTTGCTGCATCTACACATGATACCAACACTGATTGAGAGTTTAGACTGTACTCGAATGATGTGGTCTTTCCAATTTAACGAATCGTCAATAAGCACACCTACAAATGTCGTTAGACGCACTCTTGATATATGTGTATTTTTACATAGCAGCGTCCCCAATAAATGAAATGCCCTCTGCTGAACGTAGCAGCGTCCCTTGTTAATGGAACACCCTCTGGTGAACATAGTAGGGTCCCTGATGTAGGAAATGCCCTGTGATGAACGTAGCAGCGTCCCGTTATTCGCAGGGGGGGGGGCTGCTACTTTCAATCACATTCAATTCTCTGTGGGCGATTCATTCACTAAGGTTAACGGGTGGCGTTATCACGTGATTTCAGGACGATAGCTAATTTGCTCACTGGCACAACAATCCAATATGGCCGACACTGGTGCCATGCATTATATTTTTCTGGTGTATATATATATATATATGCTAATGAAGGTATGTTGATAAATAAACAGTGTGTGTGAGACGGTATGTACTTACAATTAAACACAGCGTGGGCTTACCAAATGTTACACTGGGATAACACACATAACGCACAAACATACACGAAAGCGCAGCTCAAGTTATCTTGTCTTTATAACCGTGTTTCTTTTGTCATGAGATACTATGTGTCTAAGATGCTGCACCGAGAATTAACCTATTTACCTGTCATCAGTCAACGTACTTCGACAAACTGCAGAGCACGACTATCTTGAGCTACGTTTGCACACAATACAGTCTATTATATACGCCAGTAGGTTCAGCTAACACGTTGTGTTTGTTTTTGGTTTCATCTGCATTGTTGTTGAATTTCGTTATACTGGTTTTAAACAATAAAAGACTGGTCATTATAAAAAAGGTGTCAATCATGGTAGTCCGAGCAGATATGAAGACATACTGTCGTGAATATCGATAACATTATCCGTAACAAGATTGCACAACATATGAGAGAGAGAGAGAGAGAGAGAGAGAGAGAGAGAGAGAGAGAGAGAGAGAGAGAGAGAGAGAGAGAGAGAGAGAGAGAGAGAGAGAGAGAGAGAGAGTGAGGGACGAGGGAGCGAGGGGGCGTGGGAGGGGGGGGGGCTGAGAGGGAGTTAGGGGTAGAACAACCGGCAACTCAAGCATAGATAGAGTCCCATCGTATAGTTATGGATAACATGAATATCAACTAAAACCGTTAGTTAGTTACGTTAGTTAGCTGGAGGCGTGGTGACAAGGTCATCTATCACCAGTATTATGTTATTGTTTAGTTGTGATCTACCCCAGGCATCATCCGGGGCTTTGTCGGTTCACAAGTGCCGGGTTTGTAATAGTGGAGCTTTGCATTAAGCCCATCTTGTAGAACACGGGTTTTGTTCATTGGCGTGGTGATAGCACTTTTACACACGGCCAAGAGATCGATGCACAGGCAACTCAATATATTACCCGTGAACTCCACGTATTCAAATATAGGTGTTTATATGCTTGCTTCACCTAGGCGATAACATGAACTGTTGCTCGCAAAAAAACAGCGCGCAATACCGCTACAGTAGCTATGCACAACGAAACTATGGCAGCCACTCACCGAGCACCAAAGCAGCGGTTGCTAACAAAGAACGAGTCTGTTACTTCATTCGAAAGCTGAAGACAGAACTTGATATATGTTCTCTTCTCTCGATGCAAATTTTTGCCCAATTCATGGGTGATGATGTCACGTGGGGGGAAAGTCTCCCAACAGCCCTACCAGAGGTTTTGTAAATGACACTAACGCTGTACCAGAGGCCGCACGCCGTATTTCCCGCACAAACATACGTACATTTCCAGTTCATGCTGGGACAAATTGCGATCTTTTGCCCCATTATTTCTCGAAACTCGATCGTGAAGAACACAACATCGCTAGCTGACATTTGGCAAAAGATTCGTCAGCACTTTGGGTTTCAATCAACCGGATCGCATTTCCTTGACTTAACTAACATTCGACTTGAATCAGACGAGCGGCTGGAGGATCTGTTCCAACGGCTTACTGCTTTCTTCGAGGACAATCTACTAACCGTGAGTTGTGGCGTTACTCATCATGGAGTTAATACAGATGTCGATGAAGAAGTGTCGCCGTCGCTTATCTCCGGTTGCAACTGATCAACCCCGGCCTTCCGCAACTCGTCAAGCAAAGTTTTGGGGCGGAGCTACGCAATCGATCTTTGGCTTCGCTAAAACCAGAGATCTCTCAAGCACTGGCGTCCCTTCAGGACGAGCTACGTACCATCGAGAACACTCGGGCTATGCGTATCGGGGGTGGCTTTGGCTATAACCGCAAATCTGTATCATCTATTAGACGGCAATCATACCCTCACAAGTCGTGTGTTCTGTGCAAAAGTGCAGGGCGGACGTCAAGCAATTTGATTGAATGCCGCTACTTACCTGATAGTGACAAGAAGTCCATGGGCTGGTCAAGACTCGTGACCAACGATGCATGTGATGAAGACGAGATCGATCTATGTGACGTTGAAGTGCCTGAGAATGTTGTGTACATTCTACCAACATCAACCTATGACCTTAACCCTTGATACTTGTGATACGACGAACATGTACGGTACGTGCGACCACAGCTCGTTTGTACCGTCTACCGATCTCACACCAGCATCCCAGATTGCTCGTTAGGCTGGATGGTGTGACCCATTTGGACGTTATTGGTGAAGTACACTGCAACGTCACCAGGGGTAGCTAGTCGTTTCAACTCGATGCACTAGTTGTCATGCAAGGTCGACGTTTTAGCAGGAAATCCCTTCTTTGTTCGCAACGATATAACTATCCGCCCGTACAAGAAGCAAATCATATTGGCGATGCTGACATTGTCCACTACGGCACAGAGCGTGGCAAAAACCTGTGTGCACGTCTGCCATTCGCACGGCAGATTGCCTCCGTCCCCGATATCGTAGACCCTGACTTCCGGTCAACCCATGGATCAGCCAGCGTCAGCAGCAACGGTGACACGAAGTGGGTTGAGTAGAAATAGTCTGGCTCAAAACTAAAGGGTTAAACTATGGAACCCCCATTGTATGGTGCTGCCATCAATCGATGCTTGAAGATTAAAATATTACACTAGGGCCATCTTTCGACCAAAGTGCAAATCATTTAGTTGGCTGGTTAACACATCCTTTTTGATTAGTTATTATATTAATTCTACGACTAGGAAAGTAAAATTTGGTAGATATAAAAAGAGTTTAACCTAACTGATAAGGTGGTGTTATTGTAAGTCACTATCACTGAATATTTGAAGACGTTAGGTGTGGTGTCTACTGTTAAAGACCGTTCCCCTCCTCATGTAATTAAGGCCTGATCCCTGGGCGGAAGCGAGGAGTAGAAATACAGAGTTAAAATTGGAAAGCACTTGTTTGTGTGAGTCTCTGTATTAATCGATGTTTAGATACGACACAATTGAATACACTACATTGGCGACGAGTAAAACTACAAATGAACACTTCGTTGAACGATAGAACGAAACAAGAATGGCAGTAGTGCTGGAAATCGCAAGTATTCCGATGTTTGATACAAAAAGCGATCCGACTCAACTCGGAATAAAATGGACGCAGTAGCGTCGCAGTTTTGAACTGTACGTGACAGCGAAAGGGGTAACAGATAGGAAACAAAAGCGGCCGATGCTGTTACATCATGCAGGACCAGAAGTCCAAGAGATTTTCTTCACGATGGAAGAGGTTGGTGGTGACGATGACTACGAACACGCAATAACAACATTGACAACTTATTTCACGCCAAAAGTCAACATTCCTATCGAAAGACACGTGTTCCGTCAAGCCAGACAGATAGACAATGAAACGACAGACCAGTTCGTAACAAGGCTAAAACAACTGACGAAAACATGTGAATTCGGATCCGAGGGAGACAACATGATACGAGATCAACTTGTCGAATCGTGCAAATCGCATCGTTTGCGTCACAAACTATTGCGAGAGAGAGACCTGACATTACAAAAGGTTCAAGATATTGCTAGAGCAGAGGAAGCAGCAGATATGCATGCCAGAAAAATGGAGAAAGGAAATGTGCAGATGCCACAAGAAGTAAACAAAGTTGCACAAAACACCGAGAGTGACGACGAGTACATATTCAGCGTGAATAGACAGAAGAAGAAGTACATAAAACAACCGGAAACTGTTGTAAAGATGAACGAGAGAGCAGTTCATTCCATGATCGATACAGGTGCGAGTGTAAATATCATAGACGAAAACACGTACCAAGAACTTGGTTGTCCAAAGCTATCCAGAAAGAAGAGTCACGTGGGACTGTGGCGATACAAACGATTAATGTTTGGGATATCGTCAGCACCAGAGATGTACCAACATGTCATACAGGATGTGTTGCAAGGATGTGAAGGAGTCAACAATATCTCTGATGATCTGATCATCCATGGGAGGGACGAAGCCGAACACCGACGAAGACTCGAAGCGGTGCTCAAACGTCTAAGCGAGAGAGGTTTCACACTGAACAAAGAAAAGTCAAAGTTCTACATGTCCAAGTTAACGGTCATGGGACATGTGCTGTCGAGACATGGAATTGCACCAGACGATTCTAAAGTGGAAGCAATCACGAAGGCAAAGCGACCGGAAAATGCATCGGAAGTCCGTAGCTTCATGGGACTGGTCACATACTGTTCGAAGTTCATTCCAGATTTGGCAACAGTGGCTGAACCATTACGACGGTTAACTAAATACAATATGTCATTCGAATGGAAACGCGAACAACATGAAGCGTTTGAAAATGTGAAAAGGAGCATGGCGAATGCAGCGACTCTTGCGTACTTCGACAGGAGCAAGGATGCAAAGACTCAAGTCATTGCAGATGCATCACCAGTGGGACTCGGCGCTGTGTTGATACAGGAACAAAATGGCGAATTTCGTCCTATGTACTATGCAAGCAGAACACTTACAGACGTCGAACGTCGATATTCTCAAACGGAGACAGAAGCACTGGCCTTTGTTGTGGGCGTGCGAACGATTCCACATGTACCTTTACGGTATTCATTTTGAACTGATCACAGACCATAAGCCGTTAGAGACAATCTATTCTGCGAGATCGCGTCCGTCAGCGCGAATTGAACGATGGGTTCTGCGTTTACAACCGTATAATTTCACGGTGAAATACGTACCCGGACCCATGAACATCGCGGATGCTTTGTCTAGACTGACACAAGTGAACAAATTACCTACCGAAGTGAAACATGAAACATGCAAAGTGTCAAAGGTTGCAGATGAGTACATCTACTTCGTTGCAACTAACGCGGTACCTCAAGCTTTGACAGCGCGAGAAATTGAACGGGAATCAGCAGCTGATTCAGAACTGAAATCAGTGAGACAATTCCTGAAAAGTGGAGACACACGAACGTGCCCCCAGGATTACAAGTGGGTGAAAAATTTAACTTTCTGTCGTAGGGAAAATGGTCCATCGTCAAACACGAATAGTGATACCAAAATCACTGAGGAAACGTGACGTACAGTTGGCGCATGAGGGACATCAGGGAGTAGTAAAAATCAAGAGTAGACTACGCGAAAAAGTATGGTGGCCAGGAATTGATGTGGCCGTGGAACGAGCCATAAGATCATGTCATGCGTGTCAAGTTGTGACACCACAGTCAAAACCAGAACCTATGCACCGTACAAGACTACCAGATGGTCCATGGCAAGACTTGGCGCTTGATCTGATGGGACCGTTCCCAAATGGAGAACACATATTTGTTGTGACCGATTACTACAGCAGATACCCGGAAGTCGCGATATTGAAGTCTACGACGACAGACAAGCTTATCGAGAGTCTTGAAACGATGTTCGCGACGCACGGAGTTTGATGACTCCGCTATGGCCACAGGCTAATGAAGAAGTAGGGCGTGCCAACAGAACTCTACTGAAGGCTATTAGAGCAGCACAAGTCGAAGGACGTGATTGGAGAAGAGAACTCAACACACATATTCTCGCTTACAGAATCACGAATCACATAACTACAGGTGTGAGTCCGGCGGAATTGTTGTACCGACGAAAAATTCGCACGAAACTACCTTCCTTCGAATCCAACAGCAACATGACAGATGAGGGTGTACGCGATCGTGACACTAAATTGAAGATGAAAGGGAAAGAGTATTCGGATGACCGAAGAGGTGCACGGGAAAGTACCATTAAACCGGGTGACAAACTTCTGCTACAACAGAACAAACTGACCCCGGCATACGAACATGTGCCGTACACAGTTACGCGTAAACACGGTAACCAGGTAGTGATTGAATCACGTGATGGTGTGCAGTGCAAGAGAAACTGTTCGCATGTGAAGAAGTATGTTCCCCCAGACAACTCCACGAGATGATGAAACAGACTGAGTCAGAGTATATTCCAGACTCTATTTCTGTTCCAAGTAATGAGTCATTGGTGAGACAATATGATCAACCCGAGGCTGCCGATCTTGCCAAACTGAACATTGGTGATCGTAGACAACCCCGTGAAAGAAGAGAACCCGAGGCTGCAGATCATGACAACCCGAACATCGGTGATCGTAGACAACCCCGTCAAAGAAGACCGCCTCAGTACCTGAATGATTTTATTTTAAAGTAATGAGTGGAAAGTGGAAATTCTGAGACTGATTGTGTTTACAGATTGATCGTAACGAAATGATGGACAATGATGATAATAATAAGTATCTCTTTATTTGGCAAACTTTATCCAGCATAATAATTACAAAAGAAGAACTGGTGACCACATGGACGTTAGATATGAACGTTGAGAAAACATGTTTCCAGTTTGAATAAGGGAGAGATGTGGTGTCTACTGTTAAAGACCGCTCCCCTCCTCATGTAATTAAGGCCTGATCCCTGGGCGGAAGCGAGGAGTAGAAATACAGAGTTAAAATTGGAAAGCACTTGTTTGTGTGAGTCTCTGTATTAATCGATGTTTAGATACGACACAATTGAATACACTACATTAGGAGCGTGGATTAGGAAGGTTGTTTATTTGCGCCGGGCAAGTGGGAGAAAATAGTTCACACCTCGTGCCTGAATAGAACATTAATTTTGTTTTACGAAAATAACGTATTAAGTGGTGAACGTTACGATATATTATTACCATCATTATTTCCGTAATGATTAAGAGATTCTGATTATATTAAATTGAGCTGTGATTGATGTAATTTGAGGATTTTCAAGAGCTGACGATTCGGTGTCTATTATGCAATTATGTTTATTTTAAACCGAACGAGTTTAATAGAGTCTGACGAAGTTTCTAGAGATTCGGGAGCGCAGTTACAGGGATGGCTTAGTTTGTGTTAAGTTTTGCTATTGGCTAGTTAGACTTCCGGCATTTGGCCGCCATTAGAGTATTTCAGAGAATTACGGCCATTTTAAAGGCAGACGACTGTTGTAGTATTGCTGTTAGGGCATATAATCTTACCTCCAAGATACGGGAACTATTGCTGCGTTCCAATTACCTCGTGTATGTCGTGAATACGACTTCGTAACTCCTACTTGACCCAGTTGCATAAATTTACAAGTGGTAAACTCGAGGAGCCCGTGAATTTTCCAGTTCGCCAAGTCGTATTCACGACATACACGAGGTGATTGGAACGCAGAATTTATCGACGAGTTTTGTCGCCCGTGTCTTGAAATTGTAACTTCTTCAATAGTTTAAATGTAGACAACCTTGTATTATGTGGTGCCATGCCAGGGCCCATCGACGTGCACCACACGATTGAAACACGTACTAGTTCTTCAATGCTCATTCAACAACAAGATTGGTTGTTGCGGCTGATATAGCAGCTTTCAGGTCGTCTCCAACCTAACGTGAAGATTAGGGGGTGAGTTTTGCAATTCGCATTTCCCCCTTTGCGATCACTCAGATCATCGTCACGATATATGATCTTCGCCACGTACCTTCTCCACTGCGTATCGTCACGCAGCCGTATACGTCTCGTTCGTTGCGTGATGCCTACCGATGTCTACTACGTATCGTTGTACCGCCGTATTCGCTCACCTATCGTTGTGACGCCCACCGACGCCAACGTGTACCGTCAAGCTGCCGTATACGTTTCGTTTCGTTGCGTGACGCCTACCGACGTCTACTTCGTATCGTTGCGCCACCGTACGTTAGCCCATCGTGTGACGTTCGTCGACGCCCACTGAGTACCGTCGTTCAGCCGTATACCTTTCGGTCACCAACGTGACGTTGTTCTCTTCGTCGTTCTACTGGAGGATCGACGGCAGGAAATGTGACAGGGGAGAAAGAGGTAGAAGGGGAAAAGAGACAGGAGAGAAGAGAAGGAAATGCAATGGGAGGAAAGATGACGGGAAGAAAGGAAGTGAGAGTAAATGTGACAGAAGAGAAGTTGGGAGGGACGATGACAGGAGGAAAGGTGACAAGAGAAATAGCGTCAGGAAAGAATGGAACGGAAGAGATTGTGACATGAGAGCAGAAGGCAGGGGAACAAGACTACAACCAGACATATGCAAACCGGAGAAGGAGCTACTCTGAGGCAGTGATTGAGGGGGCATTGAGAAAAGAGAGGGTGTTCATGAGCGACTCTATTCTGAGAAAGACAGACAAGACACTAAGCGAAGGGGAGGACGTCGTTGTTTGTTTGCCGGGGGCTAGGATAGAACATGTGACTGAAAGGGTAGAGAAGGGATTGGGGCATGGCAAGGGAGGGTCTATACTAGTACACGTAGGGACAAATAATGCAGACAGGGAGGGAAAAACTAGGATAGTGCAGAAGTACAGACAGTTAGTGAGGAAGTTAATGAAGACAAGAGTCGAACATATTATTATCTCAGGAATGTTGCCAGTAATGGGAGGAGCGGGGCCAACATATAGAAACTGCAAGAGGATGGCGATCAACGCACTAGTTGAGCAGATGTGTAAAGAAGAGGGGGTGGGATTCATAGATGTATGGGGATACTTTGTTGGGAGGGAAGATATGTACATGAGAGATGGCCTCCCTCTAAGAGGAAAGGGGGCAGCAATTTTCTCAGAACTTGCTGCAATATGTTGACAGTGGGTCAGGCTGCATCTATCTAAACTAGATTCGCAGAGGGGATTCCAGAGAAGCCTGAAACTGGAGGCATAGATAAAGACAGCATAAATAAATCGGCAAAGAACAGCCTGGAAAACTGTTTTGATTCAGAATATAACTGCGGTTGTTTAAATGCAAGGAACATAATAAACAAAAGAAGTGAACTAAACATTATGGTAGAAGATATTGACCCTCACATAATAGGTATAACGGAATCATGGGCCACCACTGATATATCATATGCCGAATTGGGACTAACAGGCTAAGTAATGTTCAGGAATGATAACACAGGAAGTAATATGTAATATTTAGAACAGATAGAATAGGAAGAAAGGGAGGTGGAGTTATTTTGTATGTTAAAGAATCTATCCAGGCTTATGAAATAAAATTAGAAAGAGAAGCATATTGCAAAAAAGCTGTTTGGTGTAACATAGTTACAGGACACTTAACGTTAACGGTTGAGTTAGTTTATAGAAGTCCAAACATAAGCATAGAAGTGAATGAGAAAGTACAAAACGCTATAAGGGAAGTTAGCAAACGGGACTGTATTAGTATGGGAGATCATGGTCATATACAATGGAAATATCTACAGAGTACGGGGAGTGAGAACTACACGTTTTTAGTTTTAGTACAAGACAGTTTCATTTCTCAGCATGTCCTAGAACCAACCAGGGGTGAGAATGTGCTAGACATAGTTTTGTCCTCACAGAATGAATTAGTTGACACTGTCAAATGATGTGAGCCACTGGGAAGTAGTAATCACAACCAGATACATTTTACCATCAGAGTAAAATCAGAAAGAAATAATAAAAAGTAGTTCAGGAGAAACGTTCACAAAGGAAGATTTTAGGAAATTACGAAATATTTAGCAAAGATAGAATGAAACAACACAGTGAAGATAAGACGGCAACAGAATGCTGGACTATCTCAAAGAGTGAAATAGAGTGCATCGTCGATAAATTCGTTCCCTTGAAAAACATGGGAAACGGTCCAGGAAGAAATACTTACCGAAAGAAGCCATTAGAACAATTAAGTACAAACAAATGGTGTGGAAGTCATATAGACGTACTGGAAATGACGAAGACTACAACATTTGTAAAGAAGCACTAAACCAAGCTACAACTGAAATTCGAAGAGAAGCTACGAACAAAATTAGCTTGTAATATAAAACAAGACAGCAAGAGTTCCTATGCATATGTTCGGAGCAAACAGAAAGTTCAGGATAAGGTCGGTCCTCTAGAAGATAGTGCTGGAAATATAATATCAGAGGGATTCTTAATGGCAGAAGACCTAAATGAGTATTTTAGTTCAGTGTTTAAAAGGGAAGATATTAGTTCAGTACCAGAGGCTAAGTTCAAGGGGGCAGAATCAGACTGTTTAGGACAGTTAATTGTAACCCCGGAAATGGTACCTAAGAAAATTAGGGTTATGAAATATAATAAATCACCTGGAGTGGATGGGATTCCGTCCAAACTACTATTGGAAATTGCAGAACAAATTAGCATACCACTTGCGACAGTTTTCAACTTGTCATTAGAAGAGGGAGTGGTTCCTTTAGAATGGAAAGAAACAAACCGTTATTTAAAAAAGGTTCGAGAAACAAGTCTGACAATTACAGACTAGTGAGTTTAACGTCAGCGATTTGTAAATTATTAGAAAAACTAATTAAAGATCACATTGTGGATTTTCTTGCTAAACGCATCTCAATATGGGTTTCTAAAAGTGAGGTGATGCTTAACAAATATGTTATGTTTTTTGGAAGATATCACTCACCAATAGATATCATCTACTTAGATTTTCAGAAAGCTTTCGACAAAATGCCACATCAAAGATTATTGCTTAAATTAAAGGCCCATGGCATAGGAAATGGTTTAATTAACTGGATAGAAAAATGGGTAATTACCAGAAGACAACGGGTAGTAGTTGATGGGGAGGCTTCAAACTGGAAATCAGTTTTGAGTGGCGTACCACAGGGATCAGTACTGGGACCTATATTATTCTGAATGTATATCAACGATTTGGACGATGATATCACAAGCAAGGTGTTGAAATTTGCGAATGATACAACATTGTTTAGAAGGATTAAACGTGATGGAGATAGACAGCGTTTACAAAATGATCGTGACAGGTTGCTAAAATGCTCTGAAAATGGCCATATTTGCATAAAATATGCTGTTTTTCAACAAACAAATTCAAATTTTATTAACCAGGCTTATTGAAGAAATACATTCAGAACTTGATAAGATATCAACGTGGTTTTACTCTAACAAATTATCCTTTAACATAAATAAAACTAACTTGATTATATTTACTCCTGAAAATAAAAAAATATACTAAACATGACGCAGTAATTAAAATAAATGGAATTAATATAAATCAAGTTACTTCAACAACATTCTTAGGAATTTATCTAGAGGAACATTTAAACTGGTCACTACATATTAACTCAATTGTGTCTGATGTTTCACCTCTCGTAGGTATGCTTTATAAATTAATGCAATTGTTACCTGACTATATATTTAAAAACTCTGTATTGCACATTAATTCTCCCCCATCTACAGTACTGTACCCTAATATGGGCAAATACTTATAGATCAAGAATAAATAAACTTAATATTAAAAAAAAAAAAGCAATCAGAATAATTACCAAGTATCATTACCTTGCCCACACTGTCACAGATAACTTATTTTTAAAAAAAAACTTCCTAAAACTAAATGACATATACAGATAGCAGCTGGGTGCATCCATGCGCGCCAGGGGTCGCTGCTGCTGATTACGTCAGCACATCCTAGCAAGCCAGGGCTGTTTGCCATGCAAAACTAGCCCTGGCTGATCTCAAGATTTAACAAGATTGCCACCCAGAGAATTAACTCTAGGTGGCAGGTGGACAAGGAAGCCCTTTGGCTTATCGAGAGTCCGACCCTTTTATCTATGTGTATCCCGCCCGTCTGAGGTATGTGTCGATTTTATTTTTAAGCATATTCACGCTACTAGCACCCACACAATCAGCAGATAATCTGTTCCAATCATTTACAGTCCTTTGTGAAAATGAAAACTTTCTTATATCTAATCTACTCTGCTCCTTTGCTAATGTAACTTTATGTCCACTAGTCCTTCTATCTTTCTTAACTGAAAAAAAAAAATGTCTATCAATATTTTCATAACCATTCAATATTTTAAACACTTCTATCTGATCTCCTCTCAATCTCCTGGTCTCTAGTGTTGTTAATCCGCATTTTTAGGCGTATTTCGTAACTAAGATCCCTCAGTTTTGGTATCATTTTAGTTGCTCTCCTCTGCACTTTTTCTAGCATATCTATGTCCTTCCTGCGATATGGCCTCCACGGTTGAATACAATATTCTAAATGAGGCCTAACTATTGTTTTGTACAGCGGTATTATTAGCTCTTTTTCCTTACACGTTATGTTTCGCCTAATTAATCCAAGGATTTGAATTCCCTTTGAAGCTGCAATTCCGCACTGCTCTGAAACGTTCATATCAGCACTAATGGTTAACTCTAAGTCCTTTTCTTTTACAGTAGTTCTTAGTACAGTACCCCCCATAGTATATTCTACCTCTTCGTTCCCATGTCCTGTGTGGAGGCATTTACATTTCCCAAAATTGAACAGCATTTGCCACTTTTCAGAACATTTGATCAACCTGTCAAGATCATCTTGTAAATGCTGTCTATCTCCATCACTTTTAATCCTTCTAAACACTTTTGTGTCATCCGCAAATTTCAACACCTTGCTTGTTATTTCATCATCCAAATCGTTGATATATATTAAGAATAATATAGGTCCTAATACTGATCCCTGTGGTACCCCACTCAATACCGATTTCCAGTTTGAAGGCTCCCCATCAACTACTACACGTTGTCTTCTGTCAATCAGCCATTTTTCTATCCAGTTTATTATACCATTTCCTATGCCATGGGCCTTTAGTTTCAGCAGTAATCTTTGTCGAAAGCTTTTTGAAAATCTAAGTAGACGATATCTACCGGTGATCTCTCATCTACCCACTTAGTGATGTCTTCCAAAAAACATAACATATTTGTTAAGCATGACCTCGCTTAAAAAAAAAAACATGTTGAGATGGGTTTATCAAGTTTTGTTTAACAAGAAAATCCACCATGTGATCTTTAATTAGTCTTTCTAATAATTTGCAAATCACTGATGTTAAACTCACTGGTTTATAGTTCTCTGACTTGTTTCTCGAACCTTTTTTTAAATAACGGTATAATGTTTGCCTCTTTCCATTCTAAAGGAACCACTTCCTCTTCTAATGACAAATCGAAAACTGTTGCAAGCGGTACGCTAATTTGTTCTACAATTCCCAATAGTAGTTTGGGCGGAATCCCATCCACTCCAGGTGATTTATTATCCTTCATAGCCCTTGTTTTCTTAGCTACCATTTCCGGGGTTACAATTAATTGTCCTAAATAGTCTGAATCTGCCCCCTTGAACTTAGCCTCTGGTACTGGCAGTGAACTAATATCTTCTCTGGTAAACACTGAACTAAAGTACTCATTCGGGTCTTCTGCCATTAAGAATCCCTCTGATATTATATTTCCAGCACTATCGTCTAGAGGACCGACCTTATATTGAACTTTCTGTTTGCTTCGAACATACGCATACAAACTCTTACTGTCATGTTTTATATTACTAGCTAATTGTTGTTCATAGCTTCTCTTTGAATTTCTAATTTAAGCTGTATCTTGGTTAAGTGCTTCTTTATAACTGTTGTAGTCTTCATCATTTCCAGTACATCTATATGACTTCCACATCATTTGTTTATACTTAATTTTTCTAATGGCTTCTTTCGATAAGTGTTTCTTTTTGGACCGTTTCCCTTGTTTTTTGAAGAGTACAAATTTATCAACTATGCACTTAATTTCACTCTTTAATATATTCCAGCATTCTGTTGCTGTCTTATTTTTCAGTGTGTTATTCCAGTTTATCTTTGCTAAATATATCCTCATGTCCTTATACCTTCCTTTGTGGAAATTTCTCCTATACTGGTTTTTACTATTCCTTTCTGATTTTACCTTGATGGTAAAATGTATCTGGTTGTGATCACTACTGCCCAGTGGCTCACATATCTTGACATTGTCAACTAATTCATTCTGTGAGGACAAAACTATGTCTAACACATTCTCACTCCTGGTTGGTTCTAGCACATGTTGAGAAAGGAAAGTATATTGAACTAAAACTAAAAACTTGTGGTCTTCACTCCCCATACTCTGTAGAGATTTCCACTGTATATGCCCGTGGTTAAAATCCCCCATAATAATACAGTCCCGTTTGCTTACTTCCCTTATAGCGTTTTGTATTTTTTTATTCTCTTCTATGCTTATGTTTGGACTTCGATAAACTAACCCAACTGCTAACGTTGAGTTTCCTGTAACTATGTTACATCAAACAGCTTCTTCGCAATCTGCTTCTCTTTCTAATTTTATTTTATAAGCCTGGATAGATTCTGTAATATATACAATAACTCCACCTCCCTTTCTTCCTATTCTATCTTTCCTAAACATTACATATCCTGTCAGTCCCAATTCGGCATCTGATATATCGGTGGTGGTCCAGGATTCGGTTATACCTATTATGTGAGGGTCAATATCTTCTACCATAATGTTTAGTTCATTTCTTTTGTTTACTATACTCCTTGCATTTAAACAAACACATTTATATCCAGCTTCAGAAGAGTTTTCCAGACTGTTCTTTGCTGATTTATTTGTGTTGTCTTTATCTATGCCTCCAGTTTCAGGCTTTTCTGTGTGTGTCCCCCCTGTGAATCTAGTTTAAATAGATGCAACCTGTCCCACTGTCAACAGATCGCAGCAGGTTCTCTGAGAAAACTGCTGCCCCCTTTCCACTAAGATGGAGGCCATCTCTCATGTACATATCTTCCCTCCCAACAAAGTATCCCCATAAATCTATAAATCCCACCCCCTCTTCTTCACACATCTGCTCAACTAGTGCGTTGATCGCCATCCTCTTGCAATTTCTATACGTTGCCCCCCTTCCTCCCATTACTGGCAAAATTCCTGACAGAATTATCTGTTCAACTTTTGTCTTCTTTAGCTTCCTCACTAACTGTCTATACTTCTGTACTATCCCAGTTGTTCACTCCCTGTCTGCATTATTTGTTCCTACATGTACCAATATAGACTCTCCCTTGCCATGTCCCAATACCTTCTCTACCCTGTCAGTCACATGTTCAATCCTAGCCCCCGGTAAAAAAAACAACGACGTTCTTCCCCTCGCTCAGTGTCTTGTCCGTCTTTCTCATAATGGAGTCGCCCATAAACACCCTCTCTTTCCTCATTACCCCCTCAATCACTGCCCTAGAGTAGCTCCTTCTTCGGTTTGCATCTGTCTGGTTGTTGTCTTTTCCCCCTGTCGTCTTCTCTCCTGTCATATGCTCTTCCGATCCGTCCTTTCCTGTCGCTTTTTCTCTTGTCACCTTTCCTCCTGTCAGCGTCCCCTTTATCGATTTGTCTTCTATCACATTTGCTCTCACTTCCTTTCCTCCCTTCATCTTTCCTCCCATCTTATTGTAATCAAGTAGTCAAACTTTCATTGTTTTGAATGTTATTAAGTGTTCGTGTTTCTATATACCGAACTGTGAATATCCAAGGAATATTTGCGGGACAAGTGCGAATCGTTGCCCGTGGATCTTCAGTTTTTATCGACTTTTATATTGACTTTTATTTTTGAGGCGTGGCAGCAGTGATTAACCAAGCTTGACCGAAACCGGTTTCCAACCTACCTGGACGTCTACGCTCAGTCTACCAGCGACCGGCGAAGCATGTCGTTATCCAAGGACGTTTCTTCTCGGCCTTACGACACTGCCGTCAACTGCCTAGCCAACCGTGGACAACAACAATACGGACGCTGAACCAGGCGCGGGACATCAGCCGGAACTTGGGCCGTTGAATGTGCGACCTGGTATTTGTAAACAGTGCGGTGTCAACAAAGCAAATCTCGCCCAGGTAACACTTGAAAACTGCAGTACTAAATCCATCTCCAGTCATTATACTCCAAATGTGGCTCTAATTAACGCTAGATCCCTACGCAGTAAAGCGACGACTATAAGCGAATCTATTATTGAGGAAAAATGGGATGTGCTGGCAATCACAGAGACGTGGCTTAAGAAGAACAGAGACGATGCGATAATAGCCGAAGTAACCCCGCCCGGATATACACACCAACATGTCGCTCGTGCTTCTGGTCGTGGCGGTGGAGTGGCAATTGTGCATCGCGCTACATACAAAACAAAATTGCAACCAAAGTTATCTTTAACAACCATTGAACTACTCCGTTTGCAATTCGTTAACCCGCACTGTATGTAATTCAACGTGTGGGTTGTCTGCCACCCTCCGGTATCAAGTAAGACATTCGGGTTAACACCCGACATTTATATCGAACTCGATTACTCGAACATTGGTTCAGCGAAGCGTCTATATCTGTCGTATCATCATTGTTGGGGATTTCAATATCCACTTTGATTGCGAAACTAAATCTGAACCTCTACGTGATCTTCTTGAGTCGTTCAACCTAACTCAACATGTACTTTCACCTACGCACATTAATGGACATATCTTGGATCTTGTCGTCAGTAATAGTAACATCAACGTCATCGGCTCTGCCGTCACAGTTCTTCCAGACGCCATTTCTGATCATCGTATTGAAATTGCAGTAAACTCACTGGAGCCACGTTCTATGGCATCTACGACTGCAAAACATAACTTTCGGGACACTGGTAACTGTGCACTGAGAAACGAAATAAAATATGTTTGTGCTGATATGACATCGTGATGTAAATATATGCAACTGGGTGAATTAGTCGCTACGTACAACACCAACCTAACGAAGTGTCTGGATAAACACGCTCCGTGGCGCACTGTACGCACCCGAAACAACTCGACCAACCCATGGTACGACGCAGAAATTGACGCTGCCCGTGAGAAGAAACGGAAATTGGAAAATGTTTGGAGGAAAACCAAACTTGAAATTCATCGCCAGTTGTACGTCACGTCACATGATGAATACAATGCCTTGATACTGGAGAGAAAAACATTATAATTACAAGATCGTTTAGAAAACGCAAACACTACAACACTATGTTTCGTGTGGTGAGATCACTTGGTGGTCACAATTCTCAGGTACATCCAGAATTCAGCTCGGCAGTGGAAGGATGCGAAGTATTTTCGCATTTCTTTAGTGACAAAATAGATCAATTGTTGTCAAGCGTACAACTTTGCATATCAACTGACCTGGCTACATGTGATGAAAAGCAATGTTTCGCAGATCCAATACATATCTTCCATCCTACAACAGCCGAAGAAATCACAACATTTTTTGCTAACACGAACAAAACTTGCGTGCTAGATCCTTTACCTGCCAACCAGCTGAAAGACCAGTCTTGTGTCCATTGTAACACTGGTCACGAATGCATCTCATGAAGATGCGGTCATGCCTACGCTGCTTAAGCAGGCTATTGTACGTCCTTTGTTGAAAAAGCCATCGCTAAACAAAGGCGTCTTGAATAACTATCGTCCAGTGAGTAAAATCACACATTTGTCTAAGGTAGTTGAGAAAGTAGCGGCACTTAGAATATCCACACACGTCTCTGATTAGGGAATGAATGACTGCTATCAATCAGCGTATTGAAAACACCACGACGCAAACGGCTTTACTATACGTTACCAATGCCATGAAATCAGCCATGGACAACAAACAAGGCACATCACTGGTTCTCATCAATTTTATTGCAGCTTTTGAGACAATTAACCATGCCATCTTAATTTGACGACTACGATTGCGCTACGGCTTTGTTAACAAAGCATTAGGCTGTCTCGTACCTGCAGGGACGGACTCAGCGCGTCGTAATTGGTGGCACATTTTCGAGTACAACTCCTCTGACGTCAGGTGTCCCGCAAGGCTTCGTCCTAGGCCCACTGCTCTTCTCCTTGTATGTGCAACCAATTGGCGATACCATCAGAAAACTTGGCCTTTGTTACCACCACTACGCTGATGACTTACAACCCTACTCCCATTTTGATCTCAGTACAACCGCTTACGATGCTGTTTTACGTCGAATGGAAGCATGCCTGGATGACATAAAACATTGGATGGCGCGGAATTAAATGTGCATGAATGACAGCAAGACATAATGCATTCCAGTGGTGCCTAAGTCGATGGCTGCACTTGTGGATGGTAGCGTAATACGTGTTGGTGACTGCACGATTGCAGCTTCACGTTGTGTCCGGAATCTTGGCGTCTACGTGGACAGACACCTGAACATGAACAACAGGTGTCACAAACCGTTAGTGTGTGCGCATTCCACCTACGCCACATTAATCAAATCAGCCGATTTTTACCTAAACAACGAAGGAACGCTTAGTTAACGCCATAATAACATCGCGGCTGGACTATTGCAACTCAATCATATACGGAACATCTGCAAACAACATCGCTCATCTGCAAAGAATTCACAACTCGGCCGCTCGTCTGACATTGCGTCGCCCGCGGAGTGATAGTGGTGCTCCGCCGTTGCATGATCTGCACTGGCTACCCGTTGCTCGTATAATCGAGTTCAAAATATTGGTGTTTACGTACAAGGCAATGCATGAAAATGCGCCAGTCTACTTGAGTCATCTCGTGTGTCCTTACAAACCCGCTAGATCACTGCGGTCTGCTGACAACAACATGTTGTCCGTAACGCGTACTCGCATCAAAGCTGGTGACAGTTCGTTCGCGGTGGCCGCTGCAACTCTCTGGTCCACTCCACCTAATTACATTCAATCTTCGGACAGTCTTGGCAGTTTTAAATGTAAACTAAAACACATTTATTTAGAATATCATTCTAGACGAACGCTAGTAGCTTGTTTGTGACTTTCCTCAGTGATCCAGTGGACTTATTTATATTAATAATATTTTAGAACTTTTTATTTATTTGATTTTATACTGCTATAATTTATTGATTAATTTATGCATTGTAATTTATTAGTTATATTATATTGTACTGTGTTTAGTTTAAGTTAACGATTTACTAACATATTCCAAATATGTTGTTGCCTTTTACTTAATTTATTTATTAATATTTGTATTACTATTGTATGGCACAATTTTTAGTTTAAATGACTACGTTAGTACTAATATTTTAGCTTAATGTTAATGAAGCATGATGTATTGTAAAGCGCCACGAACAATTGTGGATCTGACGTTATAACAAATTAAATTAAATATTATTGGCGTTTGCGCGTTTTACTCACGTCCTTGACATTTCCAAACAATTTGTATATGGCTAAACACGACCGGATAGCTATCCACGGCCGTATTTATAACTTGTGCATACCAAATGGGAACACAAGTTAAACGCCAATGGCTATTCGCGGATAGCGGCTATCCGCATTTAATTTTATCCGGTCTACATGCATACGGGCCCAGATACTGACGAATTGTTATTGACTTAAAGCTAAGTTTAAAATGTAACCATTTTACTATGATCAATAACAATATTTGACGAAATCTATAATGGTCACCTTCCACTGTCAATACATTATGCGTTGGGACAATAATACGTAAGAACTGTAGTTATGAGTGAGTCATCGCTCGCTCACCCGCCTGTACGCGTCAACGGCCACTGATCGGGGCCGACGTGACCTAGTTTGTGACGTTCGTCTCAGGCCGTCCAAAATTAACCAAACTTCCAGTAAACCATCCGTAAACGTACACATTTTAAAGGACATATACATTGCCAGTGCATCTAATGTTGCGTTCCAATGGGCTCGTTTATATCGTAAACACGACTTGGCGAACCGGAAAGTTCACGAGCTCCTCCAGTTTATACCACTTGCAAATTTATGCAACTGGGTCAAGTAGGAGTTACGAAGTCGTATTCACGGTATACACGAGGTGTCCAATCACCTCGTGTATACTGTGAATACGACTTCGTAACCCCTGCTTGACCCAGTTGCATAAATTTACAAGTGGTAAACTCGAGGAGTCCGTGAACTTTCCAGTTCGCCAAGTCGTGTTTACGATATAAACGAGCCCATTGGAACGCAGCATTAGCACCTGTTTGCAATAAGATTGTTGGTGCGTATTAGCCGTGGCGGTGTGCGTTGTGCGTTGTGTCGACTCAAGTGTCTGTCACATGACTGTCAATCAACTGAACTACTCCACTTTTTGCGGGTGTGGTTGGACGGGTAGTCGATTGGAGAGCACGCGTTTGTCCGTCGCTCATTTCGATGCTGCGTCTGTCATAGCAAGTTATTGGAAGTACGCAACAACAACGAAGTGAATAGATATTTTCGAGCGAAACATTCACAACGACCACAGGCTTTTGATTAGGGAGACGTAGATTTTGTTGTTGGAATTAGAAGCCATTTCAGTTCCAACATGGCGGATGCTGACTTCGACGGCTTCAGTGGAGCCGAGTTAAAATACTTGATCGTCAACAAGGATAGGCTCAATGATCCCTCCATCCAGGCTAACCTGCCTATAATATATATAATATATATATATATATGTATATATATACATATATATATATATGTATATACATATATATATATATATGTATATACATATATATATATATATATGTATATACATATATATATATATATATATGTATATATATATATATAAACTTACTTTTATATTGTATGTTTTCCTAAAATTTATAATAATTATATACATATATATATATATATATATATGTATATACATATCTATATATATGTATATATATATATATATATATATATGTATATACATATATATATATATATGTATATATATATATATATATATATATATATATGTATATAATTATTATAAATTTGTGGAAAACATAAGCAATATAAAAAGTAAGTTTATTCCATAATGACAATCTGGTCCTTTGCAATAACACATGATGTGCAAAATGAGCCCTAATATTGCTGACGATGGTAACGTAAATTATGTAATAACGATTCTTGTCATTGAGTTGCCCAACATTTTGTCTGAGTACAACAGTATGGAAATAAAATACTTGATACATGCAACGAATAATTCATAGTGGAATTACTACATATTTGGGGAACATGCCTTCGACTGTTTTAAATCAAATGTTCGTCGTCTATATTCAACATCAAACTACCCTAATGCAATTCAAATGACCAATGAATTATTTTATTTATACACATTATAAATGACAAAATTTTTATTTATATAATAAACGCCTTAATCTTACGACATGGCAAAACAAAAGGTACGTGAGGGGACGTGTTGAACGGGTCAAAATGAAACTATGCCTAATTGCCTTAATCTGAAAATTCTATAAAATTATGTGTACAGAAGCTGTAAAGTGTGCTCTGTTCAGATCATATTGTACTTCAATATATACGTGTCAGTTATGGTGGAACTATAGAACAGAATCAATTAGAAAACTATGTGTAGCATACAATGACGTATTTACATTGTTGTGCAGTGAACATAGAGATTGTAGTGTTAGTTATATGTCTGTATCACGAGGATTACTCACCTGCAAAATGTTGATCAGAAAAAATGTGTATAGTTTTATGACATGTGTAGCTAAATCGGGCAATGCAATATTACATAGTATTATGAACAGTGATACATTACACACATCACCACTGTGTCTTCACTGACGAAAGTTGCTATATATTGACAGTTATTAGTCATAGTCTAGTCTATATTTTATATGGATGTAATGTTCCGGAATAAAATTATTTAATTGAAAAAATTGAATTGAATTGAATATGCCAATAGTATTTAACGGAAGCATTTTAAATGTTGACGGGACGCGCCGTGAATTGAATGGCTGGAATTCATTTTGATCCACGAGCTAGTTATCCATTTGGTGCCCGATGAAACAATTTAGTCGTCACGTCGGCAAAAATAACCAACTGGCAACTTTATTAAATAAGACAGTTGGGTATATTAAACTTAAACAATTCACTACTGTTCAACGAACGACTCGTGTTAGCCATTTGGACACCTATATCTGGTAAACACTTCAGTAACGTCCTACGAAGATTAGTTCCAATCTGTGTCCTTGGGATACGAGGTACCCGCCCCTTCTCATATTCAGTGAAGGAAAGACTGTAGCCAATATGCGCAGCCAATGTCGTGAGTTAGATTAGACAGATTCGCCCCACGTATCCGCGTCGTGTTTCCGTGTGCGTTCGAGACACATTTGCTAGTTGGTGTATCGTCGCTAAGTGGTGGCTGTCTGACGCCTGCAGTGTCGTCAGTCGACTGCGAGTTTGCGGAACGAGCCGACGGTGTCTTCCTTGGGTCGCTGACTCATGTCGATACCGTACTTGCTACTACTCACTTTCTTCACGTACTCGACGACGTCCGGCTGACAGAAATTCTTCTTCATGCCGGCTGAAACAGTGACGCTATTCATTGTACCATCTGGTTTTATTTCGTTTCATTACGTTCGCGTTATTCTTGTTAATTTAACATAAGAAATTCGACTGACGTGTTCACCCGTTGCTGGAGCACCTAACAGATCACCGGCAGTTCTTGCTGTCCTGGCAACGTTTCGCGACAGTATGTTGATCGTATTCAGAAATTACATACGTGATATAAATTCGAAAGAACTTCTTGAACTTCACCACACGACTGGGATGTTGCCAATAATAAATACTGTAATCACTGTTAACACGTTCTATACTTATATCAATACAATTAACCGTATCTGTTGTGACAGACAAACGGCTTTGTCCACTAAAGGCTGTAGTGTTACTAATAAAAACATATCTAATTTGGCACGTCTGACATATACGGTGTACGTTATTGGGTTACGCGCACTAATAGAAGTCAGCCATATTTCACATTTCACACTGGGTCGTCACCTTGAGGGGAAGTTTCATAGTCGATTCGCCTGCGGTTTACTTGTTAGTGTCAGTTAGCGTTAAGGACAGTCTGATTCACCTACGATGTCCTTGGTATAGCTTACCTACGACGTCTTCCATAGCACTTACCTAGTACATCTTTGATAGAGCTTACCTACGACGTCTTTGACAGCTTACCTATGACGTCTTTGACAGCTTACCTACGACGTTTTTGAGAGCTTGCCTACGACATATTTGAGTGCTTGCCTACGACCTCTTTGACAGCTTACCTATGACGTCTTTGATAGTGCCGACTGTCGGTCCGTCGTACTCGTCTGGCAAGAAGTCTTCAGGCAGCATTCTCATCGGGATACTTTTGTAGAGCGTCTCCAGGTTCTGTCCGTGACTCGTCAACTGCAACACATTATAAACACATTATAATTACAATTAATAGATATGTAGTAGTGGGAGAAAATGTAGTTTCCAATTTGATGTTTCGATGTTCGTGAGGCTGTCCACTTATTGCGTAATCGGAACGTGCGACCAAAGAAGAGTTATTCTGTTTAAAGTCAACCAAGCCTCTTGATTCATATTTTACTGAAACTTCTTAACGCTATAACTATGGTCCATGTAAGTCAATTAAAAAAAGTGGAGTTACCGTCCAAACTTACGAGATATTACATTTAGAAGAGAATACAAAATCACAAAAAGGTATAATTATTGTTCAATGTTGCAAACCAAATTTCTTGAATATAATGGGGATGCTAAAATTTCGTATTTTGAACTGTGACAAGTAAAAACATTTGAAATTTAACAAAAACAAATAACGACCTATTTCCCCAACACTCAATATTACATCTTATTTCATCAGAATAATGTTTACGATATGAAACGTCTTACATAACAATCTATTCAGGTTACCGTTGAAACCTCTGTCTGACCTGTGACAATTCAAAGTGTAAAAATAGCAAATGAAATAAAAAAACGTCCTATTTTAACATCCAGAACTGAACTACCTTTCATAAGAATATTCATTAAAAAAATGCTGTGTCATATACCATTAAACCATAATGAAGCGGTCGTTGACAATTTCGCGCAAAAACTCAAGATATGAAAACAGTGCAAAATATATCACACAACACGCCATAGCTATTTATATAGTGTTGCAAATTTCACCCGATTTCACCGAGTTAATTATCCGGAGATACTGCGTCATACAACGTTAACATGCATTGAAGTTTACGCTATAAACTGAACAAAAGTGTCAAGACACGCGCGTCAAACACAGTATTTCAAATGCGCAAACTGGATGCGCGTGGCAAGACGTTCGATTGTCTTTAACTTACTATTCAGCGTACATGTTTAATGCTGAATACTCACCCTCTTCTGAATCTTACTGCTCATGGCCAGTTTGACGATCAAGAGGATGAACTCCGTGAAGGCGCCGGCGTTGTAGATGTGGATCCCCTTTATACGCGCCGGGAAATGTTTCTGCAAGTGCAAACACAATTCCAAGTTCCAAAAACTGCTACTGCTACTAATGCTGCTACTTCTGCTGCTGCTAGTGCTATTGCTACTACTACTGCTGTTGTTGCTGCTGCTGCTGCTACTACTACTACTACTACTACTACTACTACTACTACTACTACTACTACTACTACTACTAATAATAATAATAATAATACCACTAACAGTACTAAGTAATAATAAACGACAGATGGATTGGTGTCGTCGTTTTCACCAGCCATGTTGCTGTTGTTGACGTGGTGTTTATGTGAATATATACACGTGTCCATTCAACGGACCATACACAACATGGAGGTCCAATCTAATTTGACGAGGCATTATGGGAACGAAAGTACTTATGCATAGTGTTGATGCATCCATGCATAACTGGTATTTGGATCACTGAGACAGACATACATAAGACAGACATACTTAAGACAGACGGACAGAGGCAAACAGACAGACGGACGGACAGACGCATAGACGGACAGACATTCAGACAGACACACAGAGAGGCACACATAGAGAGGCACATAGACAAACATAGACTGACAGACAGGCAGGCAGACAGACAGACAGACAGACAGACAGACAGACAGACAGACAGACAGACAGACAGACAGACAGACAGACAGACAGACAGACAGACAGACAGACAGACAGACAGACAGACAGACAGACAGACAGACAGACAGACAGACAGACAGAGACAAATAGACAGACGGATAGACGGAAAGATATACAGACAGATACACATAGAGAGGCACACAGAGAGGCACACAGAGAGGCACACATAGAGAGGCACACAGACAGACAGACACAAACAGACAAAAAGACAGACGGGCGGGCGGGCGGGCGGGCGGACAGACAGACTGAGGCAAACAGACAGCCGGACGGACGGACGGACGGACGGACGGACGGACGGACGGACGGACGGACGGACGGGCGGGCGGGCGGGCGGGCGGGCGGACGGACGGGCGGGCGGACAGAAAAACAGACAAACATACATATGGACAGACCGTCAGACTTTCAGATCGATAGTCAAATAGTGTCCGCGACTCCTCATGCAGCCGCCGAGGACACGCGGGTGGTGTCCGCGACTTACCTGCCACGACTGGATAAAGTTCTTGCGGTCGTCCATGGTCACGTAGCTCTGGTGCTTCATGGTGAAGCCGGTGAAGTCGATGACGGTGACAGAACCGTTGACCTGGATCTCTTCGTCCTTGAGGATCGTGTCAAGGAGGCAGGCGAAGGTCCGGAACATGTCCAACTTAGTGTACTGCTTGTTGGACGGGTCGATGGCGCCTGGTCGGATCATGAACACCCGCCGACCCTCGTCGTCCTTGCCAGGCAGCAACAGGAGGAACCTGATACATCAACAACGACTTCAATAACGACGACGACGACGACGACGACGACAACAACCAACAACAACAACAACAACAACATCAACAACTACAACGACGACGACGACATGTGGGGTGGAATGTGAACTTACCCGCTGTCGAGTAGGTTCAGGACCTTAGCATCGCTCGGGTCGAGGTCTTGGAACCAAGAGCCGAACTGCTGCCGCCGCTCCAGGTACATCTCCAATAGTTCTCTACTCGCCAGTTGACTGAACTTCTTCGCCCGCAGAAACATCAACAGGAACCGCGCGTCTGCGACAAGGGCCAGTCACAGTTAGCAGGTGAACGTGTAGTAGATTATTTGCATCAAGTGGTTTGGTAATTCTGACATTTTCCTGTACTTGTAATGAATTACCGGTTGATTTCTACACGGCTGCTCCGACAATAAATAGGTTTGCTGTTCATCTTTTGCGAAGGGAGAACGACTATGTTGTCACAATCCGCTAATGTCATTATGTCGTGACTTTCTCTCGCTTTGTTTCCCCTCTGCAAAGGATTTAGTCCCGTGCCCGAAGGCCATAACAGGAGACACTAGTGGAGGGCTCGAGATCGGGTATTTACCCGACCACGTCGTGTACGCAATTGTGAATTAAAGAGTTATGTGCAAGCCTAGGGGCCACGAACGAACCGACACCTACGTCCACTGACCGATGTGCATGTTCGAAAGGATGTCGCCGTGCAAGCTAAGATAGACTATACAATACTAATATCGGACCTTGTGAGTTTGAAACTGTCGCTTTTCGGGCGGACTTGGAACTGATGATCCATTATTTGCATGTAAGTATCTCACAAAACGCACACACAAACACGCGCACACGCGCACACGCGCACACGCGCACACGCACACAACCGATTACATGTTACTAACCAGTGGGACACTTGATGTATGGTCTCTCTTCGATCCATTGTCTGAAGGTGTCGATGGCGCCCACCCTCTCACGCGGTACCTCGTGCAGTTCTTCCTCCGCCTTCTTCAGCGTCGCCGCGTCCAGCGTCGTCTCGTAGTCCGCCATTGCGTCTGTATTGTCGGCCACCCGCTCGCAGCACTGTGCGCAAAACGTAAAGTAAATGTAAGTTCTTATATAGCGCAATATACAGTCGTAATGACTACTCAAAGCGCTTATACACTTTACACCCTGGCAGACCTGTTCAATCGAACACCATATCCACTTATCTGGGAAGCATTAAGCCTCGCTGCAATTAATGCGCGAAGACAATTCGTTCACAAATATCCACCTATTCTACAGCCAGGTAGTCATTCATGAATACAACTGAGTAAACTGGAACAACATAGAGTGATTGTACTTGCCCAAGGTTCGACACTGCGGCATACGATTCGAGCCTGGGTTCTCTCGATTGAGAGTCCGATGCTCTAATCACTGCGCCACGGCGCTCCACAAGGATCATGTGTATCAAGGAACAATAATTTCAGACAGAAAAATCAAATCAAGAACAGATAACGCGAGTTTTGTTAAATCTGTTATGATATCTAAAATGTCACTGTTGGCATGTGTGTATGGTGTGCGCGCGCAATTGTGCGTGCTTGCGCGTGTGCGTACTCGTGCGCGTGCATGTGCGTGTGAATGAATGTATGTGTGTGCGCGTGTGCGCGAGTACGCGATTTCGCGTGTGCGCGTGCGTATTTGTATAAATTAACTACCAAGAGAGAAGCTATTAGCTTTGTATTTGCATTAGGCTATATTCGATATTAGTTCAGTACTAGACCCATGTACAATGTGCCTAATTTATTTGTCAGCACTATTCCCAAAAGCCACTTTGGGAAAGGCAGACACCCTACAAAAGAAACTGCAACACTGTTTATGACTCTCTAAATATATAGCACAGCGTAAATAGTCGATTGAACCGTGCAGTGTTCTTCGGCGTGCGAGCACTAATGCGAAGCTTTAACTCGGATAGCATTCAAACAAACGTCGTTTTATATGTAGTGCTCGTAGAACTGGCAGACCTGATCTTTTTAAAACCGAACACATACTTGGGATTATATCCCGTATGCGTTTTTGTGATATCCCTGTCAGGTAGGAGTGACAAATGTTCTGCTTTTATTTACGAAAGGAAATTTATGATTGTATTAAATATAACTCTGTCATGGCCAGTTGGATACAATCTAAGTTACTGGCACACAGTTACTGTGATACTAAACGTTGGCATTGAACGCGTACTATACGAGCTAACAGACGTCAGCGGTTTAGGTGTGAGACCCGCTCACCGTGTAGGCTGGTCCAATATCGCAAGTAAAGAACACTGGACTAAGTGGGCATCGAACCAGAATGTAAATCCTACGTCCCCACTACGTCAGCCTTTTATGCAACAACCACTTGACCTGCAGAAACATGAGGGAAGAATCCACGTGGACTGGGAATGCAACGTGATTCCGGACGTTTTAAGGGCACCGAGAAACTCATATTTCTATATTTGAACAAGGTTTTTCTTTTTTGATTTGATTTGACTTTGTGGCGTTCTTGATATTGAAATAAGAAGTGCATGACCACTGACCTTAAACTGGGATTATATATGAACAGCACAGGCTATTTACGTATGCAATAATCAATGTCAGTGACCAGGTTCACGCACCACTTTAGCACAAGTTTCCGGCATTGTGTCTCTATCGTTGTTATAACTTATCTCACAGTACAACAACGTTTTCGGATATTCAGATCTCATCGATTGCAGACCGCAGTCAAATCAAGCTGATCTCTCACTAAATCACTGTTCTAGCTGCCTGGTGCGTGACAACCAAACACCCAGCAATGAAATACACAAGGAACGTGGTTAAGTTGCCACGCCTAAATCGCCATCCCTTGGTCATTGTATTCAGCAGGTCCAAACATCGCATCTACCAACACGCAACAACGCACCATCGTTTGTCTTTCAATGGTAAGCCTACAAACATAAGACGGGTGAAGTGCGACATCCACTGCCTTGGCGGGCATGTCCGTCTAGCATGACAGAATAACACGACGTTCCGAGAATCGCTTGTTACCAACCCTGATTGACAACCAAATAATCTTTTCTAGGCTCTGGCCGGCTTAGGTTTTTTTGGTTACACCTTATCTATGACATGCACACTCCATTATGACTTGCTAAAGTATCGTGGTCTTTTGCACGGGCAGGTAGATGACACTTGTATTAAATGTCACCCAGTCACGTTCACTTGATTGCGCTCGGTGACCGGAAGTAATGCATTATTTATTAAAGGCAATCATCATGCTGTGAGACTACACACACTGATAGTCACATACACCATTCCTGGAACGTACAGCAGATACAATTTCCCACCAGGTGTCACTACGGTCTTGCGGTATCTGTGAATTTCTAAAAGAAAATCAAATTGCATCTACAAACTGCAGGATTGTAACTGTATACACAGTACATTCGATTTCAACTCCATAACCACGAATTATTACGTGATTTAAACTAATGAATATTTCAGCCATAACAGAAGCTGTCTATATATATGCCAGTGCTTTATTTTGGAGAGACACAGGATTAATATATATATATATATATATATATATATATATATATATCTTACTCCTGTGTCTCTCCCAAATAAATCACCGACATATTCTCAAGTCGGCCTTTAGCAAGCCTTCAATGCGCAAGCGATAACGCAAAGCTAAACACCAGGCACAGGGTTTGCCCACACGCAAGGGGCGTTCTAGAACTAGCGAAGCCGTCTGCGATCGAGTGAGCCGTATGCTCGAATAACGCTCCGTCACGCTCGTCTAAGGGGCCGTCTCAGAATGTCGATGCGGTTCTAGCTACGCTTCAGTAAATACGTGCTTTAGCATTACTCGGAATCTACTACCTTTCCTCGTCTATACGACATATTTCACTGAAAGCACTGTAATTACGTACAGGATGCAGAATTTAGGTGGAAATGTTCAAATATATGTGGATTCGGTTGTACGTCTGGCCTCACATGTCATCTGTATAGCTATTTAAATGATCCCACAGAAATGCAGGTGCCAGAACAAGAAACAATAAACGAACATTATACTGTTTAGTTAGGTTCTGACACTCGGAACATTCTGTTACGGTAATTATTGAGACAAAACCGACATTTAGCTGGTCACATTCTAGTCATTAAGAACACACGAATGCCAGTCAGAGTTTTCAATAAACACCCCGACCTGGTCAGTGACACATAACTCGAACGAAAATGCGACTGTATTATATCCTCTGCACCATAACACCAAACTCACGTTTGCCTTACTACTTCTGTCGAGCGCCTGATGTCCTGTTGTCCGCGCACTCACAACGACGTCTGCTGTCGTCCACGTCGCGTTCTGGTCCGAGGTGTCAGCTCCGAGCTGCGCATATATATTGACGCAGGGGCCGGGTTCGTGTGTTGACCGCTGTGTAGCCTGACGTGGTCCCGATGTGAACTCTCGATCAATGCCGCGGCGACGTTAATAGCGCGTGGCGACGTATTCTTGACGTCGGAGACGCCGTATTTGTGAGCGCGCTGTTATCTCGGACGCGCACAGCGGCATTTGAAAGGAGCGAGCGACCATGTCGGTTCAGTATCTGGGACGCCGTTTCAAAATATGTGTTGGGCAAGTGGACGAACACTTACACGTGTTCACGTGCACGTGTCCACTTGCTATATCGCCAACAGTGCGCAATTTCCATTTTAAAATTTCCCGTACTTAAATATTATTAGGTGTTAATGCGTGAATAGGCATCAATTAACTTTTATATATTACATGGTGGGAACAATATGTTTTGCATAGCGCTGTATTCAGGCCGTGGTCCCACTCAAAGCGCTTTGCACTTCCTCTTCGGCACATGTGTTCATTCGAACTCCAACTCGACTTCTACGGAAAAAAACAGCCACACTACTATTACTATGCTAAAGGTAGGTAGGTTTACTCGTGAATACAGCTGAGTCGAGTGAAGCAACGTAGAGTGAACGAAATTGCCAAAGCTTCGTAACGGCAGCAAGAGGGCTCGAGCCCGGATCATGTGATCGGGAGTCCGAAACTGTAACATAGAGAGCTCGATTCGGAATGCCCATGTACCGTCACTTCTTCCACAGAAACAGCTACTTCCCCGTGTCGTGTCTACGTTGTCAGAGAGGCCTTACGTGTGTGTGAGTGTGTGTGTGTGTGCGCGCGCGCGCGCGTGCGTGCGTGTGTGCGTGCGTGTGTGTCAGTAATGCCAAGAAATCATACACCGTTATATTCTTGTAACATAATGATGAGCAGCCTATGGAATGCAATTTTGCCATGTGTGTTTTATTCTAGTTTTAGCTTAGCCTAGCAATTTTATTGGGTAATTAATTGACAATGCTTTTATTATTAGACAATGCTTCACGTATGTAGTATGATTGATGTGGCTGAAATTACAATACCAAAACACTTTGTAACATAATAAACACATAAATAATTATGAGCATATTCGTCTTTTGAAAATACTTATTTGATATTTAACAATTGTGCCTTGGTCTCCAACATCTGCCATATATGTGTGGCTGTAACGTGTTACCACAATTCAACAGTACATCAAGGGTTGACGTGTTCACGAGTTATCCCGCAAGTAGCCTGAAGTGACAAACCAATTATGTAGTGGGTATTAAACGAAATCCAACTCCCATGCCTCTTTTGAGAATAAAAATGGCTCCTGGTGTTCCATTTATTGCTAAAATATGTTTGTTTACAGTCCTATATTCTACATATAGGATTAAGCCAACGAGAGAAGGGTGGATAACCTAGTGGGCGCATTCAAGAATTAGGCTCCTACTACAAAATACAATAAAAAGGAGGTTGTGCCTTCGTTCTTATAGTAGATTCATATTACACCGTATCAAGTGTGTGTATTCGAACATACTTATCGCCCAAATCTGTTTCAACCAAACAGAACCAACTTTTGAATTCAACTGTTTAATGCTTACACAAGTCGCCGAACTGTAACTCAAACCCTCGGATAGCCCATAATTCCCAGAAGGGTCGTGACCTGAAGGGGGTCGGGAAGGGGGGTGATGATGTATTACGCGATGTATATATCCATCTCGTTACAGTAAACGGGATGGAAGCCACGCCTGCCGGGTAAACAGAATGTTTCCTTCCGAAACACTGACATTTCGACAACAAGAAAATGGTTCACTAAGACACATTTGGGCGGTCGGTGTGTTATAAACACGCTTGGGCGGTCGGTGTGTTATAAATACGCTTGGGCGGTCGGTGTGTTATAAACACATTTGGGCGGTCGGTGTGTTATAAACACACTTGGGCGGTCGGTGTGTTATAAACACATTTGGGCGGTCGGTGTGTTATAAACACATTTGGGCGGTCGGTGTGTTATAAACACATTTGGGCGGTCGGTGAGCTATAAACACATTTGGGCGGTCGGTGTGTTATAAACACATTTGGGCGGTCGGTGTGTTATAAACACACTTGGGCGGTCGGTGAATTATAGACACATTTGGGCGGTCGGTGTGTTATAAACACATTTGGGCGGTCGGTGTGTTATAAACACACTTGGGCGGTCGGTGTGTCATAAACACATTTGGGCGGTTATAATAGATGACGTCTATTATAACAGACAGTATAACTTAGTTTTACTAGAAAATGAAGGGACAGCTCCCATAGCATGTTTCAGTTAACAATATACTGGTGTTTATATTTCAGCATAACTAAAATACAAAAGTCGGAAAAGGAGACACCCAAAAGATGCTCTTGGGATGCCACAAATGGTATATCGGACCCTTTTCAGTCGTATTCTAATATCGCACAGTGAGGTCATTAAAATGCGACGAGACGGAAAATTGCAATCAATCATGACCATGATCATATGAGCCTGCCACGTCCCAGTTTCACACCAGGCGGCCCCATTCAGTAGCAGTTTTGTCTTCGATGCGATCGATCAACATCGTCTGCGGCTGGTGCAGTCAACCGTGACGAGAGTGCAGCGTCGCCGGGGTGCGTCTTTGCGATTCACTTATGAAAAGCTAACAGACGCTTTTAAGCGACGCCCAGCGCGCTCGTGATTGGTCGCTAGGTCAAGGAGCGTTTGACACATGTGTCACGCGCGTTTCATTTTGTTTTTCGCGGGGAGACGTCAGGGCTTGTTATATGTTTAGCAATGGGCTATACGTACACAAACTAATTTTACGAACAGGTAGGCATAGAATGTGCAAAATTCCTATGACAATAAGAGAAACATTATTTTAACCGTGTGAGAGTCACACAGAATATAGCGTACACTGTGCACACTAATTGAAATGTGTATAGTCCTTTATATAGTTGGTTGGTTTGATGCTAGTAATGAGACAAAGATATTGTAGGCATAGTTTCTTATACACTACCCAAGTATGCAATCCACATACACTACATTAATTCATGCAGATTTAATGCATAGCATACTTTTGTTTTCAAATAATTTAAATTCTAGTAATTATATAATGCATGTGCACTGTGATAATTGAGGTATGTTTAATACACACAGTACACACGTTTTCAAATGTTTTATTAAATAAATGGGATTGCCATTATGCGCCATTACTGAGAGTCTTTCGCTTTACGAATTGGACAAAGTGCAACCCAATTATCATATGATATTTACATATTTAATTTATTTAATGTGTTTTGGGTTTGAAGATTATTTGTGCTGAATACAACTTACGACACATTAGTTGGCTAGCATTTATAAATATTTCCACATATATCCTTCTTGCAAATGAACAACATTCTAATAATTTTACATCCATTCCATCGGAAATGTTCATAATTAAGCTCGAAGACCGCGGTTACATTGGTATATTGAGAATAGTCTTCCCTAATATGCTAGCTCTATTAAAGTTATTAGTTTTGTGCATGTTCTAGAATGTTATTATATAAATGCAAAGGTAATTGCTGTTCCATATTGCACCTATTTGCTTCGTGTTTACAATGTGTTAAGACAACAGCATGACAACATTTACAATTAATGGATTTCGCGACTGTCCTAATCAGTATCAGTCTAAATTGAGCAATGGTGTATTGCGTCACCGCTGCACGAATGACTGGGATAATGTGCAGCTGGCGTCGATACACAACATTAAAGAGCAATCGATTATACTTTTTTCATTCCCCAAAAAACGCACCTTCCCACGGACACACTCAACTCCCAAACGGCATTTTAATGCGCAATTTGGGCACCAAGCTCTATTTATTTCAGTTTCAGTCAGCTAATCACAAACTATCGTTTTGTTGGTTTCACCACGTTTGGTTTTATGTACACGTGAACAAAATTATTTCAATGTTCCTGTTGCACTGATTGCTGAAACACACTTCGTTGATTAGTAACTGTACAAACCTATATTTTGCCAGTGAATAAGAATCAAAACAGACAGATCACGCATTAGAAAGTGATGTATGCATTTTGAAGTACAGATTAGCGAGTTGTTGGTATTTTTCTCTAGTGACATGTGTATGTTCATACTAATTAGTAAAAGTAAAGGTAAGTTCTTATACAGCGTAGTATCCTGTCCTCAGGACTGCTCTAAGCACTATACACTTTACTCCCTGGCAGACCTGTTCACTCGAACACCATCTCAACTACTCTGGGAAGCATTCAGCCACGCTGTGATTAATGCGCGAAGACTATTCGTACACAAATATCCACCACTCAAAGTAAACGAACTAGCCCAAGGTTCGACACCGCAGCAAAGGATTCGAACCCACGTTCTCTCAGTATACCCCAAGCCTAGTGTAACTAATTTAATGTAGAATCACATACAATTGTCTTTGGTGTGTAATTAAACGTGGGTTGAGTCAAGAACAACAGAGGCACGAAAGAGGTGTAGCAGATACAAAACGACATGTTTTCAAGAGTTTTATTTGTTGCCTGCAAGAGTCACAACAGGGTGCTCAAGTCGACAGCAGCACTACAACGGTCAGGAGGGAATGGACGGGTATGCTCGTCGTCGCTAGATAGTGCGGCAGAGTTGATGGTTGGCTCGGCGCCAACTCGGCGTAGTTTCCTTGCGTCAACGGGCTAGCAGGCGACAACGGGTCAGGGGGCTTACATGCAATGTGCCACTTTAAACAGTGCGTTCTTTTAATAGAACGAAACTGTAACATCACTTTAAGTGCAACTGCGAGTCGTATCACATAATATACACTAGCAGGTTGCCTGAAACGAAACAATGAACCTGCATAGTTCTCAGTCCCACCAAAGTTGCGATGTCTTAACTCTGAGCCACGGTTTGCATATATAGTTCTTTTTATCAACAGGCTGCGGCCAGTATTGTGTTCGACGACAGTTAGTCCGCGCCATCTGGTCACGTACATGACAGTGTGATGCGGCGTCGCCATTACTGTTCGACTGATTATATACCATGTATCGAGTTTCTTCCGGCTGCCGAACCGATTTAAGGGGAAGCGTAGCTGACCGGTTTAATAGAGAAATATGTATACGTTTACCTCCACGACACGGAAGAGTTCTACTCCGATTATCGGCAAGGCACACAAAGTTACTTTAAGTCGTATTGGTACACGAACCCTGCGCATTGATATTGTGCAGAGCGGACAGGAGGCTTGACAAACATTTTAGTACCTAGATGGTCGATGCATTGAGACAGTTTATGGTGTCAGATGAGGTGCGCCTGGGCGAAGTCGATGGCGGCGTTGAGAACGGCGCCAGCGACATAGAGACCGGCTCGACCCAGTAACGTGGTCCGGACACGGCTCAGCTTCATCGACATCATCATCCACTTGGCGGGGTTGCGCGCGTTCGGCATCATGGTAGCTGAGCGGTCGAGCAGGAGGAAGGCCCTGGCGCGGTCCCCAAGCACGGCGTTGCCGTGGGCAATGGCATTCACGTAGGCCACCTGACGTCTCTCGTTGCCGTCCCACTGGCCGAGCTCGGCCGCTGCCTCCATGGCGTCGAGCAACCGCCGTGCCCGCTCCGTCTGCCCCATGCAGATGAGAGCCACGACCAGCAGCAGGTCGGCGACAAACGGGGTGTGCCACATGAAGACGGGCTGCGGCGAGAGACCGAGGTAGTCGACCCGACACAGACCGAGGTTCGTGTGCATGACGGCCGGGTAGAACCTCGTCTCGACCTTGGAGACGAGCAGACAGCACATGTATATTCGCCCGGTCCAGTGCTCCCACAGCGCATCCTCGAAGGACGCCACGACGTTGTCCGCGGTCTTCCCGTTGAGATTCCCAGTGCGTGGAATACACACTCGCCTATCTGGTGCGTGGTTCCACGCGGCTGGTTCCTCGTCAGTCGTGTCGTCCTCGGTATCGTCACTCAGCAACTGGACGACGTCCTCGTACTTCTTCTCCGCCAGCGACACGGCCGCCAGTCTCACCCGGCCGAGGAGGGCATCCATGGACCGGGAGCACTCCAGCAGGTCGGCCGCCTTGCCCTCGTAGTAGGCGGCCGTGTGGGTGTCCACCTGCTGCTTCGCCTTGACATAGTATAGACCACCGAGACTATTGACGACGCGGTCGGTGAGAGGCCTGACGCGGGCTGACGGCAGGCGACTGGCGTCCAGACTCGTTATGGCGTCCTTGTGGCGCGCGATGCACCCGTCAACAGTCGCGTCGTCGTGCATGCGCGTGTACAGTTGCACGTACAACAAGCGCGCACACTCGTCGAACGATCGGCATAGCGACTCGGCGATGGCCCGACAAAGAGCGGCCTTGTTCAGTCCCGTTAGAACCGGATGTTCCCGTCCGCCTGCCCTGGCTGCGTCCCCCGGCGGACACGAACATCCGGTCGATTCGCTCCAGTCGACGCAACAGAATTCCGAAATCCAAACGCCACTCTGTAAGGAGACAGACACGCCACCGTCACCCTGTGTGAAGAGCGGACCGTCCCGACAGGGAAGGTTCCTCCACGGCACTAGCATGCTGTCGGGTCGGTCCAGACACTGTCTGAGGTACTCCGAGGCGGCGTGACGATGCAGCTCCGAGATGTCGTCCAAGAGGCTGCACTGCGGAATGAAGTAGTGACACAACGTGCCCTCGTCCACGGCCGTAAGCATTCTCCGCAGCACGTCCCGCACACACCGGGCCAACTCCCCCGGCGCCCACCATGCCGTCTCCCTTTCCTCCAGGGCCCACAGGAACGCCGTCCTCATCACCTCCACGCTCAACACGTCCGCGGATGCGCCGCGAACCGGAAGTAGTTGTTGCAGCGCGTACAAAACGAACCTTTGAACGTCGGTCACGTGTCTGAGAAGGGCGCGCTCGGCGCTCGCGAAACAGAACGACCACGACTTGCAACTGTCTTCTGCCGACACAGGAACCAAATAGACCGGTTGACTTGACACTTCCTGGACGATCTCCTTCGTTGGCCACTTTGAGATACGCCGTCGGTAGATCCATGCTTGCGCCTCGCTCGGCCATTCCTCCCAGCGTAGGGCGGCCATCGACCTCACCACGGTCACGTCGCGGGTGATGTCACAGCTGAACGTAGCGGCACTCACGTCCGTCGCGCCAACTCTCGCGAGATTTCGCTGATGTTGTAGTAAGATACACCTTCAAGCAAAACAAAGGTCAAGTATGTCTCACCGTCATGACATTAACTAATCAGTGAGCTAGCAACATACGAAAAACACAATTGCAAAAATAGAAAGAATATAAGTATGCAAGCTTACACACTATGGCTGCCTAGCAGATCAATACAGACCGTCTTGATGTGTTCAGGCGACGCAATAAGTATGTGATATGACAACACATGCCGGTCTGGGAGTTCGAGACTGTCAACTTCTCAGTCTGCAGGCAACTATTAACCCATGTGGGCGCTATCTCTTCAGCAAATATTGAAATTCATACTTCCAAACCTGACAATTCAAATGCGGTGTATAATGTATGCTATCACGTATTCATCAGCTGCGTTTTAGCGGGACATCTAACTGTACCCGAACGGAAGGTCTTGGCGGCCACTCTGTAAGTGCTGACGGTGTATATCACTACCTACCTGACGTGAGTGTCGTGTAGGGTTCGCTGTACGCGTCCACTGGCGAGGAAGAACTTGGGCAGGCCGTGCTGGTCCGTGCACACGACGCAGCAGTCGGCTAGTGACACCCCGCCGTGGTCGGCGAGGGGCACGCCGTCGCTGTCGGCGAGAGGGACTCCGCTACGGTCGTCTATCCGTAGCAGGGAGTGTGTCCGGGCAGACATCCACACGTCGACGTGTCCCAGGCGGTCTGTGGAGGTGGTGTACAGGGGCAGAGGCTGGCGCTTACTCGACCGCACGGTCGGGTTGTGCAGGAGTCGGGCGTAGCCGTGGACGAAGAGGGCCCGACGCCGTGGGGGAGCCGCGACGATCTGACCGTCGGCGGTCACCCGGACTGTACTGGGCAGACCGTCACAGCCATCGTCCGTCAGCACGACGTCCAAGTAGGGGCTGCTACTGAACATAGTCACCAGGTCGGCGACACCACTGTTGAAGGTCGAAATAAGGTCGTCGATGTGTTTGGTGTAGAACGGGGTCGCCGCCACATCGGCAGGGCGCGGAGAAGACTCACTGATCGCGTGCTTCATGGTGGACATCACCAACACATCCGTCGACGACAATAAGTCTGTCGCGTTCGTTTTGTCGTCGAGGTCGTTTGACGACGATGGTGACAATAGGAAGGCCGTGTTGCGCAAATCGTCGACTTCGTTGTCAACAGTCGACGGTGGCATAATCAGAGGTGACGTCATACTGGAGTTTCCTGTAGTCTACCGTCAGGTGCCACCTCTTCGCTGTACGGCTTTTTTGCTGCAATGGCGACGTTGTTAGCTGCGCCAATAGCCCGACACGTCAGTCTGGCGCAGAGGGGTTCCTGCTTTCTGAAGAGTTGGTCATTCTGGAACTTAACACGAAAACAATAAGGTCAGATCGCGCCGTTATATCAACTGTTAGAATGAGCTTTAAAAAGTTATATTACAAAATTCAAAGGAATTTTGTTCGAAGATGGAAAGACTGCGACGACGAACATACGTTTAAATTGCTTTTGAAGTGAAACCAGAATCATATACATAAACATTTAAAATGGTAAACAAGCCATATGCATGTAAACAAACCATGCATTTAGCCCTATGTAGTTGTTTCATAGGAAGTTCCGTTACCACATTATTAAAACAATGCTATCCAGACAAGGAAGTGGAGGTGATAGGCTTCTGTTAAGTTCAGTGGCAGTCTGAGTTTACCACAAACGCATTTTCGTAAGACTATCTCGTGTACATCACCTACCGAGCCGCTTCACATGCTTGCCGCGATTAGGCGAGGGCTGCAACATAGAGCGAATCTCTTCAATCAGGACATCCAGTGATCTCGTACACATGCATGCACATTCCTAACCATTTCTGAAATATTCACGCATAAGAAGGACTGTAATACTTTTGCTTTGTCCTCGGATAACTACTGCGGCATACAAAGTAGCCTGTACATGAGATGCCTGATAAGATTTTAGGATATGACAATTGTTAAGTTGCATTTAAGTAACACACCCGCAGAGGCTGTGCGTTTGTTTTATTATGAAATGCTACTTACGTAACTAATATTGTTTTCACATAATTACACACGTGTGGTTGTCGTTGGTATTGTGTCGTGTACGTATTACTAAGGAAGGGTAAATGCGAACGAATGAACACACACATTGGCGAACACCACGTGACACGAAGCGCCAGTGTTGATCGGCATGTAGTGTCGGCCATAACTAATAAAACATTAAGACACCAGCAATGAATACCACTGGCTTACATTCTCAGAGTTGCCACATTTGCATTTCCCATCCTTGCATAATTTACATCGTTTTGGTACCTCCTTCACCTACAAAGAAGACATCCATTATCTGTAATGTCACGAATTTTTTATTTATCATACTACAACACAATGCAAGACACCTGTATTGTAATAACCCTGGCTTATACGATCTTTCCAATTAGTTGTCAATGTGTATGCTTGTCTTGTGGTAGAACCAGAAACACATAAAATGGAAGAAGTTGGAAGCAGACTGAAACGGGCAGGACATGTGCGGAGAACCAGTGAGGAAAGACTGACAAAAAGAGCAAGACAACAAGAGGTGGTTAGAAGGAGAAGATGGTGCACAGCATTAAGACAGAAAGACAGTGTGAATTGATTTGTCGAAAGGCCGGTGTCAACAGCTGACAGCGGAAGAACCCCGCAGAAGACGAGGGCGGATGTATACGAGGTGTCGAGAGGGCGGAATGGACGAGACGATGTGGACCCATCCCGCAAAGGATGAATATAGGGATAGAAGAAGAAGATTGCGTCATCCGACAACACCACGAAGTAACCGATTGCCCTACTGTTTACGACAACGGCAGAATTCGGCAGTCTTTGAATTAACAAAATTGTGCAGCAATTGATGATTTATTTTCAGGAAAACATCAGTCTCTAAGTCGGCATGTTGTCACAACCACGTACTCGAATCAGCGCCAGCGGAGACAAAGGGTCTACATTACGACAAAGTCGCGGGAAACACAATCACGTAACCATCGCTAGCGACGACGAAAGGTATAAATAACGACGAACGCCCGGATGACCGACTTTGAGAATAACGCTAGATCCATCGTGATTTTACAGACTGGTAGATTCTTGCGAGGAGGCATACAGCACTTTCATGTATAACTGAAATACTTTGATTGTCACTAGACACTTGGCTTAGACATGAAGTGAGCGACCCCAGAGCCAAGACAACGCTCACCTCTGGTTGGCTGGGTTGTGACGAGCGTGTCATAGTATCTTGCAGGCCAATGGAACGTCGTAGTGTGTTCCCTTATCCCGCGAGGGATCTCGCTTGATGCGGGCGTCCGACCCACGCCGGATGTCGTGATGTTACCTCAACTCCGGGTCCGCAGTGCGTTTGCTTAGCAACACCTTCCTTGCAAACGAGGTCATTTCACGTCACTTCCGGTTTCACCGGCGTCCTTTTCCGGATGCTACAAAACAACGCTGTAAAGTTAAATTACAGAATGCAATTTTGTCTTAATCATCTGGCGTGAAAAGAAGTACAGTTTGAAAATGCGTGTTATATAACGTTACCACAGGAACAGTCTGGCATCTGTGCGGAATCGCACGCTGTTGCTTGAACAATGGTAGCGTAATCTGTTTTTGTACGTTTTACGTTCAAACGTAAAACGATTGAGTTCACGTTGTCTTGATCGTTTTCCCAATCTGCAGTGTAAAACAAATGAACATAATTTGTTTTGCTCTAAAATATAGGATAGCCCCACATCTAGATGTTGTTCTTAATATATTCCACACTGTTTAGACGGACGACGTGTTGTGGGATGAATATACAGAGAAATAATGTTCTCATTGGTATTGATAATGACTCCCTCTAGGTCGTTGACCAAGATGTAGGCATTTGGTGTATCTGCTTTTGGTAACATTTTATTTATTGCCCTGGCGGTGATCTCCGTACAGGGTTTTTTGTTAAGTGTGCTAATAGCAGGGGCATGGCCACCAAAGCAGGTACGACACTATATGCTCTGACCAAGTCATAGCGCGTCGCGGACCACTACGGAAACAACAGGACTATGATATGATGTAACACTATTAAATCATAGACACTTTGTTTTGACTTGTATAAGTTAAATTTCCTCTGTGTTAATTTCTTAAACAAACCAATGTCGAGTCAACATACAACGTACGACTATGTATCTCTGAGTTTACAATCACTGCTATTTGTAGACAACGCTATGAGGGCATTCATTCTCCTGCCACTATGGTGGAAATTAAATCTATGCATCAAGGAATCGCCAGGATTAATCCAGCTCCAAGTTGAAACACAGGAATGTCGTTTCCTTATGCGCTCATATGTTGGTATCATAATATTAATAACTATCAAAATAAATATCTAAGTGTTTCATAGTGGTATCATTAGCTTTATAATTGAAACATATCCATGGTAAACAAACTGCTAGCAATTCACCCTATTCATTGTGATGATAATTATACATTGTCCGTCTATCTTTTCTTTTAATGCAAAACAAAATTAATTATTAACATAAATATGTTATTTCCAACATAACAAGATTGTAACATTTCTTTTCCGCTAGGCGTAGCCAAATCTTCACAAATTACATATATATCAGTAAACAAATATGATATTTTAAATGGATCCAGCAGTGCAAACATGTTTAAAAACTGAATCGATAAATATCTGATAGGGGCGGGTTATATGTAGGTGAAAATCGATGGCCTTTCGAATGCCTAAAGCTTCCTAGTTCACATGCTACCTGGAGCCTGTAGCTTTGGATGGGACTGGTGTTAAAGAAGTTGTGTAGAAACCAAGTACACCTCGATGTCACCGTTATAGTATTATTACTAGGCCTAAATATTTGTCTACATTTTATATCTCATTCTGTTCTCTCCACCATTTAACATACTTGCAGGCATGTGATGTCATAAAATACGTATAAAATATTGCGTTCTACGCCACCTTTTAGGCCCAAATAGCGTTTGTGTCAGACTGCATGCTCCGCTGCGGCCGTAGGTTAGTGCGCAACGCGCGTGAAAAGAGCGATGTAACAACGCAAATTGATGTCCACCGGACCGGTATTTTGGGCCTACTGAATCGATATTGATATACAAAGATGTTTAGCTATAAACCGAATTGGAAAAAAGATCAGAAATCTACCATACAAGCAAAAGAAATAATATCGGTGTTGAGGACGTCGACACGACGGCTGCGAACATGCCGCGCATCACCGCCACCGGCTGCTGCATACGCTCCGAGCCGGGCCCGAGCCGTAACTACCGCGTAAGCATTAACCAGTTCCGTAAAACTCACGCTATAATTGAATACTCATTTGTGGCTATATTACACGATTTCTAATAATTATGCGTCTTAGACTTTTAATTTATGAAAAAACGTCGCTACGCTGACATTGTTGCTGAGCGGTTCGCCGGGGCGCCCGTCTACAAACAACGCAGTGGCGGACTCTATCGGGAATAACAAATAACGCTAAGAATTGTGTGAGATCAATTCAGAGGAACGACATGAACTCGGGACAAGAACAGTCTGTGCCGTTTATCAACGCACAAATTACAGTCGTTGTCCGTATTTGTTGTCGCGATATGTCGTAATCATCAACGATGCGCTGAACAGTTTGTGTAAGTTTTAGACGCTGTGCAACACAAATTGTAACGCACAGGGCACAGATCAGTTTTGCCAAAACCCTTGCTTTACATATTTCTTGTCTTGGTCTATGTACGCACACAAACTTAGTGACAAAATCAGGTTGTAATCCATCTTTTAAACTATCTATTATTCTCCTTCTGGCAGGTGATGTCTCAATTAATCCTGGACCAAAAACGTTTCATAATATACGCTGTGCGACTACCAATCTTAGATCTGTTCGTCACAAATGATTTAATAGCATCAAAACATATTGATATTTTAGCAATGACCGAGACATGGTTGACAAAAAATGATAGTGTCTCCTGTCTTGCTGACATCACTCCTCCTGGCTTTTCTCTACACCATCATCCACGCCAGTCAGGTAGGGGTGATGGTGTCGCATTTCTAGTTTCTGATATGTTCAAGGTAGAAATCCTTCATTCACCTGTATACCACAGCTTCGAGGCATTATGTATTCTTATAAAAGGTTCATCTGTGTCTGCTAATTTTATTTGCATATATCGTCCTCCTGGAAACACAAGTACATTTTTTTGATGAATTTCAAGATTTTCTTGTAACAACATTACAATTACATGAAGAATTATATATTCTAGGTGATTTCAATATCCATGTTGATTTACCTATCCTTAATACTAGGTTATTCATGGATGCACTTCAAACATTTGACTTACAACAGCATGTCACATTCCCTACTCATATCCATGGGCATTAGCTCGACTTGTTTATCACTAGGTCAAACTGCAATAACATCAAGGCGGTATCTATTACTGATGGATTATCAGATCTTCATACTGTAATTATTGATCTGCGTCTCAGAGTCGAGTCCAGACCAGCACAACAATTTATTACTTTCCGACCAATACATGACATTAATATAGACATTCTTCGTGAGGACCTTGCAAATTCAGATCTCTTAATTCATCCCAAAACTACACTGTGTGAGCTAGTAAACCAGTACTACGTTACACTAAGTAATCTTCTTCATAAACATGCCCCCAAACAAACAAAAAGTAAAAGTTCGTCCACCGTCACCATGGATGTCACTAGACATAGTACAAGCAAAACGTTGCAGTCGATATCTTGAAAGAATTTGGCGACGTACCCGTTCATCCCTTGATCGGTTCCACTATATTAAGCAGTTACATCTGTGCAACCACATGATGTCAAAAGCAAAATCAGACTATTATACAAATTTAATATAAAAATATTTTGAAAAACCTTGCCAAATGTGGAAAACCATCAAGTGTCCTTCATCGGGAGAAACCAAAATTATTGCCTGATACCTCTACATTGGATACATTATGCAGCATGTTTTCAAAATATTTCACGGATAAGATTGCTTACATTGAATCACGTTTTGTTATTAATGATGTTGATTACAAGTTTACTGAACAGCCGATTGTTGATAACACACTGCAATGTTTTACACCTGCAACTACAAGTGAAGTTCGCACTACCATACAAAAGTGTCGAAACAATTCGTGTGGTCTTGACCCTTTTCCAACATTTCTACTAGAGTTGGATTAATCAACTGGTTTATCCTATTACAAATATTATAAATATGTCAATGCAGGATGGTGTTGTTCCACACGAATTCAAGCAAGCTCTTTTTAATCCTCTTATTAAAAAACAAAGTCTGTGCAAAAATGACTTTAACAATTATTGTCCTATCTCAAATTTCTGTCGAAAGTATTGGAGAAGGTTGTTGCAAATCGACTCCATGAACACATTTATTCACAGCATTTATCAAATGATCTACAATCTGCATATAAGCGATTTCATTCAACTGAGACAGCTCTTCTTAAAATACACAATGACATTGTATGCAATACGGATAATAGCAAATTGACTGTTCTCACCTTACTAGATCTATCAGCTGCTTTTGATACAATAGATAACGACATTCTTTTACATCGCCTTAATAGACATTTTGGTATATCTGGCATGGCTCTTCAGTGATTTAGTTCATATTTTTCAGACCGATACCAAAGCATTAACATGTCTGGCTCACTGTCTTGTCCAGAACATCTTCCATTTGGTGTCCCACAAGGTTCTGTCCTTGGCCCTGTTCTGTTTAGCTTATACACTACATCCCTTAGTCGAGTCATAACTAATCATAATATAAATCATCATTTGTATGCTTATGACACACAGGTGTATATATCACTTTCACCAACTGACACACTATCAACTTTAAATGACTGTCACAATGACATCTTGCTGTGGATGGAAGCAAGTAAATTGAAACTAAATCCAGATAAAACTGATCTAATTATTATTGGCACAAACAATAACGAAACAAGGTTGTTAACTACTTTCCAGTTAAATTGCATCATATACTGTTCGTAATCTAGGTGTTATCTTTGACAGTGATTTCAGCTTTAAGCAGAACATTTCTCAAGTATGTAAATCCTGTTTCTACCATATACGTGATTTCCGCCGAATTCTGCATCATTGGTTTTTATCTACTGCTAAAACAATATCAGTATATCTAATCAGCAGTCGCCTTGACTACTGCAACTCTCTCCTAAACGATATTGCTAAAAAGTACTTAGCTAAACTCCAACGTGTACAGACTTGTTTAGCACGTGTAGTACTAAAAGCACCTCGTTTCTCACCATCTCTGCCCCTACTTAGACAGTTGCATTGGCTTCCAGTTACATATCGAATACAATTCAAATTAGCTACTATCACATATTGTACCCTTTCTATGCAACACCCATCCTATTTGTTTAGTCTCCTTCGTTTTTCTGATATCCCCAGGAATCTCAGATCATCTGTTTCACAATGACTTTTTGTTCCGAAAACAAAGCTTAATATCGGCAAACGTGCTTTTTCTGTAGCTGAACCCACAATCTGGAATCAACTCCCTATCGCTTTAAAATCATCTGAGACTATAAATACCTTCCGTAAAAAACTAGAATTATTTATTTGAAATTGCATTCCCACCCTAACCTTCGGCGGTCCCTTGCTCTAATGACGACTCTTGGTTGTCCCCGTTAACGATTTTGCCCAATGATTTTTTTATATTGCGCCTCTGAGCTCAGATTCCTGGGGATTTAGGTGCTATAGAAGTTTGTCATAATTATTATTATATTGCAACTATCTGCATATACGTCATCGCTTTCACCACGGACGTCCGTGCTTTCGCGGTACTTTTTTTATTCTTGGTAAATGTTGATTGTTAGGTGACGTAGTGAGATGACGTCTGTCGGCTACACAATTAAAAACCTCAGTTAATAGCATATTCATTTTGTTCGCATGTATTGGCTAATCTCCGTCATACGGTATGGGAATATTGAGATTTCAAATGTTATGGAAACCGTGAATAGATCCATGCACGCATTTGGAATCGAGGTCTATTATCAATACTGGAGTGTAGGCAAAGTACAATATAGGTATTAACAGTAGACACAGTCCAAAGCCCCAGTATTTGGCAGTGTCAACGACGGCGAGCACAGCTCAGTACGAGCTACTGTTCTTTGGAGTAAACCAAATCAAAAACCGGCAGAAGGCAATGGGAAACCACTGCTGTATCTTTCCCAAGATAACCATGACCCACAAAACCACAGAAGATAACGTTAACTGCGTGAACGGTTGTTCTGGCAGTTCTGACAGGACCACCTCGCTCAGTAGGGATAGTCATGTGCGACAGGTGACACCAGATCGTCATCCAGCTACTGTGTGCAACAGAAAGATTTTGAATATTGCTACATGGAATATAAGAACTCTATATCAGAAAGGAAAACTAGAAAACATCAAACAAGAAGCGACAAGACTGGGGATAAATATAATGGGAATGTGTGAAGTTAGATGGACAGCGGCAGGATTGGTGACATCAGATTATAACACAGTAATTTACTCAGGAGGCGATAAACATGAAAGAGGAGTTGGAATTCTGTTGGATGAAGAAAGAGCAAAATGCTTACTAGGATACTGGACCATATCGGATCGCATCCTCTTGATGAAAATCAGTGGCAAACCATTTAACATTAACATCATACAAGCGTACGCACCAACCGCAGACAAATCTGATGAAGAGCACGAGACATTTTATAATGATCTTGAATTAGGAAAATCACATTGCAAATCACAGGAGATTTTAATGGGCACAATAATTTAACAAGATTGATTTAACAAGATTGCCATCCAGAGAATTAACTCTAGATGGCAGGTGGACAAGGAAGCCCTTTGGCTTATCGAGAGTCCAACCCTTTTATCTACATATATCCAGCCCTTCTGAGGTATGTGTCGATTTTATTTTTAAACATATTCACACTACTCGCACCCACACAATCATCAGATAATCTGTTCCATACATTCACAGTCCTTTGTGAAAATGAAAACTTTCTTACGTCTAATCTACACTGTTCCTTTACTAATGTAACTTCGTGTCCTCTAGTCTTTCTATCTTTCTTAACTGAAAAAAACATATTTCTATCAATATTTTCATAACCATTCAATATTTTAAACACTTCTATCTGATCTCCTCTCAATCTCCTGGTCTCTAGTGTTGTTAAACCACATTCTTTTAGGCGTTTTTCATAACTAAGATCCCTCAGTTTTGGTATCATTTTAGTCGCTCTCCTCTGTACTCTTTCTAGCATATCTATGTCCTTCTTGCGGTATGGCCTCCACGCCTGTATACAATATTCTAAATGAGGCCTAACTATTGTTTTGTACAGCGGTATTATTAGTTCTTTTTCTTTATATGCTATATTTCGCCTAATCAATCCAAGGATTTGATTTCCTTTTGAAGCTGCAATTCCACACTGCTCTGAAACCTTCATGTCAGCACTAATTGTCAGCCCTAAGTCTTTTTCTTTTATAGTAGTATTTAGTACAGTTCCCCCCATTGTATATTCTACATATTCGTTCCCATGTCCTGTGTGAAGACATTTACATTTCCCAAAATTGAACAACATTTGCCACTTTTCAGACCATTTGATCAACCTGTCAAGATCATCCTGTAAATGCTGTCTATCTCCATCACTTTTAATCCTTCTAAACACTTTTGTATCATCTGCAAATTTCAACACCTTGCTAGCTATATCATCGTCCAAATCGTTTATATATATTAAGAATAATATAGGTCCCAGTACTGATCCCTGTGGAACCCCACTCAAAACTGATTTCCATTTTGAAGCCTCCCCATCAACAACTACCCGCTGTCTTCTGTCAATCAGCCATTTTTCTATCCAGTTAATTATACCATTTCCTATGCCATGGGCCTTTAGTTTAAGCAGTAATCTCTGATGTGGCACTTTGTTGAAAGCTTTTTGAAAATCTAAGTAGATGATATCTACTGGTGATCCATCATCTACCCACTTAGTGATATCTTCCAAAAACATAACATATTTGTTAAGCATGACCTCGCTTTTAGAAACCCATGTTGAGATGGGTTGATCAAGTTATGTTTCACAAGAAAATCCACCATATGATCTTTAATTAGTCTTTCTAATAATTTACTGGTCTATAATTATTTGACTTGTTTCTCGAACCTTTTTTGAATAACGATATAATGTTTGCTTCTTTCCATTCTAAAGGAACCACTCCCTCTTCTATTGACAAGTTGAAAACTGTTGCAAGCGGTATGCTAATTTGTTCTACAATTCCCAATAGTAGTTTGGGTGGAATACCATCCACTCCAGGTGATTTATTATCCTTCATAGCCCTCATTTTCTTAGCTACCATTTCTGGGGTTACAATTAACTGATTCTGCCCCCTTGAACTTAGCCTCTGGTACTGGCAGTGAACTAGTGTCTTCTCTGGTAAACACTGAACTAAAATACTCATTCAGGTCTTCTGCCATTAAGAATCCTTCTGATATTACATTTCCAGCACTATCTTCTAGAGGACCGACCTTATCCTGAACTTTCTGTTTGCTTCGAACATATGCATAAAAACTCTTGCTGTCATGTTCTATATTACAAGCTAATTTATGTTCATAGCTTCTCTTTGAATTTCTATTTTCAGCTGTAGCTTGGTTTAGTGCTTCTTTATAAATGTTGTAGTCTTCGTCTTTTCCAGTACGTCTATGACTTCCACATCATTTGTTTATACTTAATTTTTATAATGGCTTCTTTCGATAAGTGTTTCTTTTTGGACCGTTTTCCGTGTTTTTTTAAGGGAACAAATTTGACGATGATGCATTCAATATACTAAAAACAGATTCAGCGATCAAAGAGAAATTCAATGTAGCAGTTCAAAACAGTTTCAATGTTCTGAATGAGATTCAAGATGTGGACGACCAATGGGAACAAATGAAGGAATCAATCACACAGGCTGCAGAAGAAACTATTCCTAGGCAATGCAGAAAAGCAAAGAAAAAATGGATGACTGACGATATTCTAAAGTTGATGGATGAAAGGAGGACAATTATGCAAAATCATGATGCATATGTAGCAATGAACAAGGATATAACGGCCAAATGTAATCTAGCGAAAGAGGAATGGTTTAATGAACAATGCAAAGAAACTGAACAAAAGAATAAGCACGACACAAAATCCATGCATGCTAGAATAAGAGAAATCACAGGGAAAAGAACATGCTCAGCTAGAGGTTGCCTGAAATCTAAAGAAGGAAGCATAATAATGGACAAAGACAAAATACTCGAGAGATGGTCAGAATATATTGGTGAACTGTACGATGATGAAAGGGGTGAAAGACCATCAGTTAAGAAGAACTTTGATAGTCTTCCTATACTGAAGGACGAGGTTTGAAAAGCCATCAGATCAATGAAAAAGGGAAAAGCTGCTGGACCAGATAATATTACCATTGCAATGATTGAGTGTTTAGATGAATTTGGTATTGATATAGTAACGGACTTCTTGAACAAAATATATGACAGCGGACGAATCCCAACTGATTTATTCAGATCTATTTTTGTAGTAATACCAAAGAAACCAGGTCCGATTTAATGTGAACTAAATGAGTCACTTCACCAAGATGTTGCTTAAAATTATAATGACCAGAATGAGAAACAAAATAAAGCCGGAAATTGCTGAAGAACAATGTGGATTTGTAGAAAATAAAGGTACAAGTAATGCAATATACATCCTACGAACACTGATTGAGAGAGCACTGGAAGTGCAGAAAGATCTGTATGTATGTTTTATTGATTACACAAAGGCATTTGACAGAATTCGTCATGAAGAAATCATATCAATGCTGAAGTTTGAACATTGATGGGAAAGATCTGAGAGTTGTGAGAAATCTGTACTGGGAACAAACAGCAACAATATGAATAGAAAATGACATCAGTAAATTTCAAGAAATAAAACGTGGTGTAAGACAAGGGTGTGTCCTATCACCCGATCTCTTTTTACTATACAGTGAGATTATCTTACGAACATTAGATGATATGCCAGGCATTCAAGTTGGGGGATACAACATGAATTATTTACAATATGCAGACGACACGGTACTGATTGCTGAGAACGAAATTGATCTACAACAGATGCTAGATACAGTAATAAGGGAAAGTGAGAAAAAAGGTCTGTCTCTGAACAAAAAGAAAACAGAAATCATGGTCATCTCAAAGAAACATTACACTCCAACATGTAACGTGGTAGCATATGGCGCTGTTTTGAAGCAGGTCCGAACGTTTAACTATCTGGGATCACTAATAACATCCGACGGTCGATGCAACAATGAGATAAAGAGAAGAATTGCTCAAGCCAAAACAGCTTTTCACCACATGAAAAACATTTTAACAAATAAAAATATATCAATTGAAATGAGAAAACGTGTACTGCAATGCTACATAGAGCCCATATTGCTATAGGGATGTGAATCCTGGACAATAACCAAAAGTTCACAAAAAACCATAGAAGCCACTGAAATGTGGTTCTTAAGAAGAATGCTGCGAGTGCCATGGACTGCAAAGCAATGAAGTCATCCTTAGGACTGCCAAATCAAAAAGAAAGATCATAAACAAAGTTAGAACACAACAAGCACGATTTATAGGCCATGTCATGAGAAAGAAAAAGTTAGAACAAATAGTAAGAACAGGAAAGATAGAAGGAAAAAGATCGAGAGGACGCCAGAGAATAAAAATAATAGATAGTCTCTCAACATGGTGTGGAAGGAGCACAACAGAACTGCTACAAACTACACATTACCGTGCGGTTTGGAGGGCCATGATCGCCAACGCCTGTGACAGACATGACACATAGAAGAAGAAGATAGATAGATGTATATATATATGTTATATATATTATATATCTTCTCCCTGTCAGTGTTCGACATAAGGCTCAAAATGTCAAGGGCCAACAGGGCCTGCAAACTGAAAATATCACGGCCCGACAGCATATCTGAAGGCCCGGAAATGTGTATCTATTATAATTTATTCTAGTATAGTATATTATATATAAAACATATACTAGAATAACAATGTTGAAGGTCTACTGCCGGCCAAGCTGCATTTAATAAGTCCAAAGCAACCAAACATTGAAATTACTGAATATGAAATATTGAAATAGTAAAGACAGGGTAGCAGGTAGTAGCGAAGGCAAATAGGGACTAATGGCCTAACCGCGTGTTCGTGGAGTTGCTTATTGGTGTCGTCTGGTTTCCTCAATCAAGACCGGCGAAGACGGTAAGTGGAACATTTGTGTTGACAATACACCAGGGGTATGTGTGAGTGTGTCAGTCTCCCGAGCCAATAATGGGAGCCTGATTTGGTGTACCGAAACATACACGACTTTTTAAGACGTCCCCCTTTAATTTTTTTGAATATTATTCTTGTCTGCCGTGACACCTCTGCCTTCCCCATTGCCTGCCGTGTCTAAACCATCCGCCGCACTGCTATCTATTCACGCACATCATTGATAATCAATCTATCAGTTCCCCAATGTACGCAAAGGCACCGCATGCTTGATATCCTTCACCTCCACCATATGCATCCCCCGTATTATAAATTCGTGCATAACAAACTTCCTGTTACCTGCAAAATTTGCCGCTTCATCAGAACAACAGCATACACAATTTCAACACACGTGGACAATACAATATACATACAATCACGGTACAACACGAATTTACGAAACAAAGCCTCATATACACCTTGCCGCATACTATCAATAATGCACCTCATTTAATACATCAATAAAAGTAAAATCTACACTCACAGCTAACGCGGTTTTGCAATGTATGTTAAACATCATTATTTTCAGACTTATTTACGTTACAAAATTGTTACATTTGCCATTACGAGTGAACAACACATCTGAATAAGCTTTTATGTGTTCACCTTTGGATGAATATGTAAAATGTCATGTTCTACGCTTTGTCTGACACACACTCTTATTTATGCTACAATATGTGTTATACACCAGGATTTGTTATCAATATAATTTATCCTTAGTGGCAGTCTCTCTGACCCACACGTGATAATTTGTACACCATGTGATTACTATATTTATGCTTTTACATACTCACTTATTGAGTGATATGTATTCGGGTGTAAATAAAGAACGTCTATCTATCTATAGGTATGCTCGACCAAGACGACTATTCTTTCTGGTGTCCAACCGCACGACTTTTATCCATACTAATCTTTAGCCCATGCTTCTGGAACACATCGTCACTGTCCACTCTGGCAGTGCTACTCTTGTAGTACCTGTGTGTTCTTCGCTAACAAAATTATTACAAGATCGGCATATATATCCAAAAACTGCGTGAACCAATTGGGCCTGTGACCTATGACAGCTGCGGGCCTGACAGAAGATCCCCGGGCATGCAGGCCCACAGTTAAGTCGAACGCTTTTTATGTTAATTTGTTTCCTTGCACCAGTGGCCTCTGATCTACCAATAGGTGATGTATTAAAAAAACACAAAGGCAATTTTTCTAGTTACATGTATTTACTTACAAAGTTATGTCTTTACTTTGCATCTATAGGATAAATATGGAAATTGTAGAGGTTAGTGACTGTCCAGATGGCGCCACTGTGAATGGGTTTTAAATCAAAATACTATAATGGTGATAACTGAAGGATTTGGTTTGTTACTCGATGGGGTATAAGCTAGTACATACATAATACTCGTAAGTCATTGATGTCAAGATTATTAGTACACTGGAAGAAAACTGATAATGGATGGGTTGAGTCGGAGCTACCGCATTACTCCGCTTTTGGAGGGGTCGGAGTGGAGTAGGTGGTTGTCAATGAAATATGTTCGTTGTGTCATTCACAATTTTTGAAGCTCACCAAAAACCTCCAACTGCACTCCCATTGCCAACATATTGGGGGGCTAATCCTATATCCAGCCACTCCACCAAATATTTTTTCGGGTCTCCAAGCTTGTCCAGTTCCAGCGCCTAAGTAGTGATAGTGTGGACGGTTAGATACATTTGCAAGTTCCAAAGAATGTATTGCATTCTGTGCGGGTGGGAGGTGGGTCGGTCGTCACCATGTATCTCAGAGAAAATAAATTACTACAGTGGTGTCACCTGTTGTGCTGCCACCTATCTAGTGAGTGAGAAGGAGCTAAAATTAAAGTACATAATAATGCATTGGCTGAATCTGGCGGCTATTGGCCGTAGTGTTTTAAGCGGCTTTGGATTGCCCAAAATGTTAAATCCCACACCACGTACTGGTGGGGTTGATGACGGTTTGAACAAATACAAAACACTATGAGTTTTTCTAACTTCACAAGTGATCTGAGATCACCACTTATGTTGGCATGAATTTGCTCCTGACTGCCTAAATGAGTTTCACTCCTCAAACCACATTTACAATCTATACTTTGAGCATTATTTTCTAAATTTAAATGTTTGGGGGTGACTACATCGTGCATACACTCGATGTGGAAGACTGCACAATGATGTGACACTTCTCTGATCAACTGGAAATTGTTGACAGCTTGTTGTAGTTTTAATGAAAAACAAATGTGATGTATATTTCCAAAAAACAACAGAAACTGGTCTACAAGTACTTTTAACAAGATTTAACAAGATTGCCACCCAGAGAATTAACTCTAGGTGGCAGGTGGACAAGGAAGCCCTTTGGCTTATCGAGATTACTTATACTAACTTAGAGAACTGTGCTGCACTGAAGCACATCTGGGCAGTTAAAGTGTGACAATAGCTGACCTAGTACATTATACAATACTGTGCAACATGAAATACAAAGTTTTAGCTTTATTTTTTCAATAGTAAATAGTCAAAAAGGAGTTGGCAGCCAAAAAGAAAGTGGACAGGAAAAAGAATTATAGTTTTTACTTGGCCTGTTTTCACAAACTGACTGTCATATATATTTATTTAAGTAAAATTAACCAACTAACAGTAAAAGACATAAAAGAATTATCAATCCTATTAACTGTACAGTTACAATTATGTTACAGCAAGTATGTCATTACTGCATTGTACACTAGCTAGTATGGAAAGCATATGGTCATTGACGAGAAAAGTAGATACTTCTGAAAGAATACACGGCAAACATAACCGGCCAGGTAATATTAAATTTTAAATAATTGTTGTAGATTGATGATATTAATTACCATATACATATAACATGATATTTTAATATGTCAATTGACATATTAATACGCTAACTAATTACTTGTCATTGATGCATGTGCACCTCCACCCATACACCAAGGTTCATTCTCCTATGCTATGTTCATCCGTGTCCTTGGACCACTGGCCCCTGATATTTAAAAAAAAAAAAAAAATAGTTCCAGTTGTTCGTATCCATCCAACAGACTATCACATGATCTGCTCCCAATGTTTGGCGCATATGATGGTGATGTCGTTGGAAATAGTTAGTTGTCTAGAATGTTCTTGATATGTTTTTCTCCTTTTTGGAGAAACATGGAAACAGTAGTGAGCAACTCCAGAGAGGGAACCACTGTTGTTCACCTTAAGCTTACCATGCAGTATGGCATAATTGCTAAGCAGAAAATGAATGGTCAATGACAATGGGAATGATTTAAAAATTAAAAAAAATACTGTAATGATGATCACAACTTGGCTATCTTTGCCTTTGGAGTTTGGTGTGTTGATCTATAATAACATAAACCTAAATTCTAAATTAAGTAAATAGGCTATGTATATGACCTATGCTTGGCTATGAGTATGACCTATGTAGTATGTACAAATGAAATCTCTGACTAAGACTAGTCTAAGTCCTAAGACCAAGACTATATAAGATATATCATATGGCTAATGCAACCATCGTTGAAGAAGCGTTATTAATATCACACAACAATAAAAAATAAATAAAGATCGGCCAGAGATGGATGCCACTTAAATATAGTTTTATGTTTTCAAAATAGATCATTCATAGTCAACCCAGTCACATGTGTGATGTGATGTGTCAGAATTTAGACCCTCACACGACGTAAAATTGACCCTTACATAATAGGTATAACCGAATCATGGGCAACCACCGATATATCAGATGCCGAATTGGGACTGACAGGATATGTAATGTTTAGGAAAGATAGAATAGGAAGAAGGGGAGGTGGAGTTATTTTATATATTAAAGAATCTATCCAGGCTTATGAAATAAAATTAGACAGAGAAGCAGATTGCGAAGAAGCTGTTTGGTGTAACATAGTTACAGGAAACTCAACGCTAACGGTTGGATTAGTTTATCGAAGTCCAAACATAAGCATAGAAGAGAATGAAAAAATACAAAAACGCTAAAAGGAAGGGAGCAAACGGGACTGTGTGTTAGTATGGGGGATTTTAACCATGGGCTATAAAATGGAAATCCTACAGAGTATGGGTAGTGAGGACTACGTTTTGAAGGTTTTAGTACAAGATAGTTTCCTTTCTCAACATGTGCTAGAACCAACCAGGGAGAGAATGTGTTAGACTTAGTTTTGTCCTCACAGAATGAATTAGTTGACAATGTTAAATTATGTGAGCCTCTGGGAAGTAGTGATCACAACCAGATACATTTTACCATCAAAGCAAAATCAGAAAGAAATAATAAAAAGCAGTTGAGGAGAAATTTCCACAAAGGAAGATATAAGGAAATGAGGAAATATTTAGCAAAGATAGACTGGAATAATACACTGACGAATAAGACAGCAACAGAATGCTGGAATATCTTAAAGAATGAAATAGAGTGCATCGTAGATAAATTTGTTCCCTTCAAAAAACAAGGGAAACGGACCAGAAAAAAATACTTATCGAAAGAAGCCATTAGAAAAATTAAGTATAAACAAATGATGTGGAAGTCATATAGACGTACTGGAAATGTCGAAGACTACAACATTTATAAAGAAGCACTAAACCAAGCTACAGCTGAAATTAGAAATTCAAAGAGAAGCAATGAACATAAATTAGCTTGTAATATAAAACATGACAGCAAGAGTTTTTATGCGTATGTTCGAAGCAAACAGAAAGTTCAGGATAAGGTCGGTCCTCTAGAAGATAATGCTGGAAATATAATATCAGAAAGATTCTTAATGGCAGAAGACCTAAATGAGTATTTTAGTTCAGTGTTTACCAGAGAAGACACTAGTTCACTGCCAGTACCAGAGGCTAAGTTCAAGGGGCAGAATCAGACTATCTGAGCCAGCTAATTGTAACCCCAGAAATGGTAGCCAAGAAAAATTAGGGCTATGAAGGAAAATAAATCACCTGGAGTGGATGGTATTCCACCCAAACTACTATTGGAAATTGTAGAACAAATTAGCATACCGCTTGCAACAGTTTTCAACTCTTGTCATTAGAAGAGGGAGGGTTCCTTTTAGAATGGAAAGAAGCAAACATTATACCGCTATTTAAAAAAAAGGTCTGAGAAACAAGTCAAATAATTATAGACCAGTTAGTTTAACATCGGGTGATTTGTAAATTATTAGCAAGACTAATTAAAGATCACATGGTGGATTTTCTTGTTAAACATAACTTGATAAACCCATCTCAACATGGGTTTCTAAAAGCGAGGTCATGCTTAACAAATATGTTATGTTTTTTGGAAGATATCACTAAGAGGGTAGATGATGGATCACCAGTAGATATCATCTACTTAGATTTTCAAAAAGCTTTCGACAAAGTGCCACATCAGAGATTACTGCTTAAACTAAAAGCCCATGGCATAGGAAATGGTATAATTAACTGGATAGAAAAATGGCTGATTGACAGAAGACAACGGGTAGTTGTTGATGGGGAGGCTTCAAACTGGAAATCAGTTTTGAGTGGGGTTCCACAGGGATCAGTACTGGGACCTATATTATTCTGAATATATATAAACGATTTGGACGATGATATAGCTAGCAAGGTGTTGAAATTTGTAGATGATACAAAAGTATTTAGAAAGATTAAAAGTGATGGGGATAGACAGCATTTACAAGATGATCTTGACAGGTTGATCAAATGGTCTGAAAAGTGGCAAATGTTGTTCAATTTTGGGAAATGTAAATGCCTTCACACAGGACATGGGAACGAATATGTAGAATATACAATGGGGGGAACTGTACTAAGTACTACTGTAAAAGAAAAAGATTTAGGGCTGACAATTAGTGCTGATATGAAGGTTTCAGAGCAGTGTGGAATTGCAGCTTCAAAGGGAAATCAAATCCTTGGATTGATTAGGCGAAATATAGCATATAAAGAAAAAGAACTAATAATACCGCTGTACAAAACAATAGTTAGGCCTAATTTAGAATATTGTATACAAGCGTGGAGGCCATACCGCAAGAAGGACATAGATATGCTAGAAAGAGTACAGAGGAGAGCGACTAAAATGATACCAAAACTGAGGGATCTTAGTTATGAAAAACGCCTAAAAGAATGTGGTTTAACAACACTAGAGACCAGGAGATTGAGAGGAGATCAGATAGAAGTGTTTAAAATATTGAATGGTTATGAAAATATTGATAGAAATATGTTTTTTTCAGTTAAGAAAGATAGAAAGACTAGAGGACATAAAGTTACATTAGTAAAGGAGCAGTGTAGATTAGACGTGAGAAAGTTCTCATTTTCACAAAGGACTGTGAATGAATGGAACAGATTATCTGATGATTGTGTGGTTGCTAGTAGTGTGAATATGTTTAAAAATAAAATCGACACATACCTCAGAAGGGCTGGATATATGTAGATAAAAGGGTTGGACTCTCGATAAGCCAAAGGGCTTCCTTGTCCACCTGCCATCTAGAGTTAATTCTCTGGATGGCAATCTTGTTAAATCTTGTTAAATCTGTAGGTCGAATGCTCATTTCTGAATCCAAACTGATTGGGTGATATCAGTTTGTTCCTACAAATTTATAAATATCTTATGGAAGGCTGGATTTATCAGCAGTATTTAATTAAGTTTGCTATGGTCAACTTTGTTGTTTGCCCGGTGCAGGCGCTATCAATGTGCCGGGTCAGCCGGTGACGGTCTGATGTGTCATGGCCGACAACTTCGTCTGCTTCATAGACGATGTAAGACATTGCGTCACTTCAGGTACAACGACTCAGTGTCGAACCAGTGACACATACAGTTGTTCGGAAATAATTCAGCGTGACTGTCTCAGGCACTTAACAATATTTAACAAGATTGCCACCCAGAGAATTAACTCTAGATGGCAGGTGGACAAGGAAGCCCTTTGGATTATTGAGAGTCCAACCCTTTTATCTAAACGTATCCAGCCATTCTGAGGTATGTGTCGATTTTATTTTTAAATATATTCACACTACTATATAATCTGTTCCAATCATTTACAGTTTTATGTTAAAATGAGAACTTTCTGATATATAATCTACACTGCTCCTTTACTAGATTTAACAAGATTTAACAAGATTGCCACCCAGAGAATTAACTCTAGGTGGCAGGTGGACAAGGAAGCCCTTTGGCTTATCGAGAGTCCGACCCTTTTATCTATGTGTATCCCGCCCGTCTGAGGTATGTGTCGATTTTATTTTTAAACATATTCACGCTACTAGCACCCACACAATCAGCAGGTAATCTGTTCCATTCATTTACAGTCCTTTGTGAAAATGAAAACTTTCTTATATCCAATCTACTCTGCTCCTTTGCCAATGTAAGTTCATGTCCTCTAGTCCTTCTATCTTTCTTAACTGAGAAAAAAATATTTCTATCAATATTTTCATAACCCTTCAATATTTTAAACACTTCTATCTGATCTCCTCTCAATCTCCTGGTCTCTAGTGTTGTTAAACCGCATTTTTAGGCGTATTTCATAACTAAGATCCCTCAGTTTTGGTATCATTATAGTTGCTCTCCTCTGCACTCTTTCTAGCATATCTATGTCCTTCCTGCGATATGGCCTCCACGCTTGAATACAATATTCTAAATGAGGCCTAACTATTGTTTTGTACAGCGGTATTATTAGCTCTTTTCGTTATACGTTATGTTTCGCCTAATTAATCCAAGGATTTGATTTCCCTTTGAAGCTGCAATTCCGCACTGCTCTGAAACCTTCATATCAGCACTAATGGTTAACCCTAAGTCCTTTTCTTTTACAGTAGTACTTAGTACAGTACCCCCCATTGTATATTCTACCTTCTTCGTTCCCATGTCCTGTGTGGAGGCATTTACATTTCCCAAAATTGAACAGCATTTGCCACTTTTCAGACCATTTGATCAACCTGTCAAGATCATCTTGTAAATGCTGTCTATCTCCATCACTTTTAATCCTTCTAAACACTTTTGTATCATCTGCAAATTTCAACACCTTGCTTGTTATTTCATCATCCAAATCGTTGATATATATTAAGAATAATATAGGACCTAATACTGATCCCTGTGGTACCCCACTCAATACTGATTTCCAGTTTGAAGCCTCCCCATCAACTACTACACGTTGTCTTCTGTCAATCAGCCATTGTTCTATCCAGTTTATTATACCACTTCCTATGCCATGGGCCTTTAGTTTAAGCAGTAATCTTTGATGTGGTACTTTGTCGAAAGCTTTTTGAAAATCTAAGTAGACGATATCTACTGGTGATCCTTCATCTACCCACTTAGTGATGTCTTCCAAAAAACATAACATATTTGTTAAGCATGACCTCGCTTTAAAAAAACCATGTTGAGATGGGTTTATCAAGTTTTGTTTAACAAGAAAATCCACCATGTGATCTTTAATTAGTCTTTCTAACAATTTACAAATCACTGATGTTAAACTCACTGGTCTATAGTTCTCTGACTTGTTTCTCGAACCTTTTTTGAATAACGGTATAATGTTTGCTTCTTTCCATTCTAAAGGAACCACTCCCTCTTCTAATGACAAATTGAAAACTGTTGCAAGCGGTATGCTAATTTGTTCTACAATTTCAAATAGTAGTTTGGGTGGAATACCATCCACTCCAGGTGATTTATTATCCTTCATAGCCCTTATTTTCTTACCTACCATTTCCGGGGTTACAATTAATTGTCCTAAATAGTCTGAATCTGCCCTCTTGAACTTAGCATCTGGTACTGGCAGTGAACTAATATCTTCCCTGGTAAACACTGAACTAAAGTACTCATTCAGGTCTTCTGCCATTAAGAATCCCTCTGATATTATATTTCCAGCACTATCTTCTAGAGGACCGACTTTATCTTGAACTTTCTGTTTGCTTCGAACATACGCATAAAAACTCTTGCTGTCATGTTTTATATTACTAGCTAATTGTTGTTCATAGCTTCTCTTTGAATTTCTAATTTCAGCTGTAGCTTGGTTAAGTGCTTCTTTATAACTGTTGTAGTCTTCATCATTTCCAGTACATCTATATGACTTCCACATCATTTGTTTGTACTTAATTTTTCTAATGGCTTCTTTCGATAAGTGTTTCTTTTTGGACCGTTTTCCTTGTTTTTTGAAGGGTACAAATTTATCGACTATGCACTTAATTTCACTCTTTAATACATTCCAGCATTCTGTTGCCGTCTTATTTTTCAGTGTGTTATTCCAGTCTATCTTTGCTAAATATTTCCTCATGTCCTTATACCTTCCTTTGTGGAAATTTCTCCTATACTGCTTTTTACTATTCCTTTCTGATTTTACTTTGATGGTAAAATGTATCTGGTTGTGATCGCTACTCCCCAGTGGCTCACATATCTTGACATTGTCAACTAATTCATTCTGTGAGGACAAAACTATGTCTAACACATTCTCACCCCTGGTTGGTTCTAGCACATGTTGAGAAAGGAATGTATCTTGAACTAAAACTAAAAACTTGTGGTCCTCACTCCCCATACTCTGTAGAGATTTCCATTGTATATGCCCGTGGTTAAAATCCCCCATAATAATACAGTCCCGTTTGCTTACTTCCCTTATAGCGTTTTGTATTTTTTCATTCTCTTCTATGCTTATGTTTGGACTTCGATAAACTAACCCAACTGTTAACGTTGAGTTTCCTGTAACTATGTTACACCAAACAGCTTCTTCGCAATCTGCTTCTCTTTCTAATTTTATTTCATAAGCCTGAATAGATTCTTTAATATATAAAATAACTCCACCTCCCTTTCTTCCTATTCTATCTTTTCTAAACATTACATATCCTGTCAGTCCCAATTCAGCATCTGATATATCGGTGGTGGTCCAGGATTCGGTTATACCTATTATATGAGGGTCAATATCTTCTACCATAATGTTTAGTTCATTTCTTTTGTTTACTATACTCCTTGCATTTAAACAAACACATTTATATCCAGCTTCAGAAGAGTTTTCCCCACTGTTATTTGCTGATTTATTTGTGCTGTCTTTATCTATGCCTCCATTTTCAGGCTTTTCTGTGAGTCCCCCCTGCGAATCTAGTTTAAATAGATACAACCTGTCCCACTGTCAACAGATCGCAGCAGGTTCTCTGAGAAAACTGCTGCCCCCTTTCCACTAAGATGGAGGCCATCTCTCATGTACATATCTTCCCTCCCAACAAAGTATCCCCATAAATCTGTGAATCCCACCCCCTCTTCGTCACACATCTGCTCAACTAGTACGTTGATCGCCATCCTCTTACAGTTTCTATACGTTGCCCCCCTTCCTCCCATTACTGGCAAAATTCGTGACAGAATAACCTGTTCAACTCTCGTCTTCTGTAGCTTCCTCACTAACTGTCTATACTTCTGTACTATCGCAGTTGTTCCCTCCCTGTCTGCATTATTTGTTCCTACATGTACCAGTATAGACCCCCCCTTGCCATGTCCCAATACCTTCTCTACCCTGTCAGTTACATGTTCAATCCTAGCCCCCGGTAAACAAACAACGATGTCCTTCCCCTCGCTCAGTGCCTTGTCCGTCTTTCTCATAATGGAGTCGCCCATAAACACCCTCTCTTTCCTCATTGCCCCCTCTATCACTGCCTTAGAATAGCTCCTTCTTCGGTTTGCATCTGTCTGCTTGTTGTCTTTCCCCCCTGTCGTCTTCTCTCCTGTCACATTCTCTTCCGATCCATTCTTTCCTGTCGCTTTTTCTCTTGTCACCTTCCCTTTTATCGACTTCTCTTCTATCACATTTTCTCTCACTTCCTTTCGTCCCTTCTTCGTTCGTCCCATCTCGTTTTCCTCTCTCCTCTCCCTTCCCATCTTCCCTCCCTCCTTCTCTACGGTCACTTTCTTCCCTGTCACCTTCACGCTTGTCACGTTTTCTGTTGTCGATTTTCCAATTTCTTCCCCTCCAATCACCTTCCCTCCTCTCAATCTCCTTTCCTCAGTTTTCTTGCCACTGCTATTCTCCTTCAGTCTTGCAGTATTCTCACCTCTCTCCCTGTCGTCTCTCTCCATTCGACCTGCCTCCTTGCTAATTCCCATCTCCATTCCCTTCACAATATCTGTCAACCTAACTATCTCCTTCTGCAGACACTCCACCTTCCAACACCCAATGCACTGAAAGGTGAATCCTTCCTCCATGGTTTCTGCCCATGACTTCCCACAGCCGGACAATGCAAAATCCGGATAGAACCCTGCAATTACATCATGATAGATCCCTGCTTTATGTCTTGCATGTCTATCGGTTGGTTTTAGTGATGCAATTACCTGTACTTCGGCAGGTCACGTGATCATCGGCTAGCTCAAAGCTCTCTCTGCACAAACAACGGTAACGGCCATGCACCCACACACACGCGTGGTCACATCGCCCGCCGCATGTTGGGTCCGCTACAATCAATAGTGTTTAAGCGACATTAGACACCACTACCAAACTCAATTAAGCGCAACTTCAATTCTGTGCGCGACAGCAAAAAGTTACTCCAAATTATTGAGTGCTACGTCACACCTTTTGTGGTGGAATCAAAATTCTGCGGTTCGACGCGGCGTTCGTACGCGAAAAGTGGAAATTCTGGGTGTGAACAAACGCCGCATTATTTCGTAGGCGTATAACATTAGTTGACAAATAACTATAGAATGTGACAGCTAGACCTCCTACGAACACACACGTATACAGAAAGTTGAGTTTGAAATATGAGTCAGCATATTTGACGAGTTTTAAAAGACCTACGAGTCGCTTGTTGGCCACTAGAGTGATGCAGCCAGGTACTGTGCTGAGCTAGCCTCGGAGAAAAAATTAGGTTATTTAAACTCTTTTGGCTTTGTCGTCGGTCTGTGTATTTTCCTTGGTAGTTGCGATTGTTCTAAATATCTTATATGGCTATGCACACCGATTTCCAACTATCATGGACTTACATTTACTTTTTTATCGAGTCGAACGTAGACCCGCTTACTGAGCGGTTAGCAAATAATATTTTGCTAGACGCCGACACGAAATGTGGAGTCGACTTCAAATTTGACATGTTCAGTTTTCGCTTATGGTAACGACGCTTAATTGCATTATACTAACTAATGGTGTATATTGTTTGTTCCTTACCCAGAATCTGCCTGTCAAGCCCAGAGTCGCAACTAACAGTATGAACAGGAAATGTGTTTAATCTGTTGTACTTCTTCCCACTTAGATTCTGGAGTGTGGGGATCGGCCAACAGTAAAGGTACTTGTGCGTAATGACGCCTGTCTCCACAATATGTATCAATAGCACTTGTTTACAATGTTTTGTTTACAATTTGAATGTTTTGTTTACAATTTGAATATTTGACGGGCGCAACAATCAAATTGCGTATTTTATTTCTGGTTTATAAAACGCAATTTGTCGGGTAATACCCACCCAACGTATTTATTCTAGTCATAAGAAATTATACTACAATTTTAGGAAGGATAAAGTCGGTTTGACGATCTGTGAAAAACAGTATAACTATACCATAATCTTGAGATACATGAGTCGTCAAAATGTGGTTTTCTGGTACATTATTGTATTGCTTGCTGATGCTATATAACCGGCACCATAATATCCTGGCGTATCCTATCATTTGGTAACATAAACATATTTATCGGTTTATAGATAAACCAGCCGATAGTTATCTGCAACGTTTTGTAGGTATTTCAGTCATGTTATTGCTTTAACATTGAAGTATTTACTGTACAACAATGCAAGCAATGTTGTCCTATGCAAAAACTATATGACAAGTTGACATGTTTGCAGAGTTTCGAATTGTCGTGGTAAATAATAATTTACGTCGAACTTGGGAAGTGTTTGAGATGCCTGCGGGCTATCAGAGATGTTACCAGGGCAGACAGACTATAAAATGACCAATGTCAATCAAATCTTTAAATGGCACAGAAACAGAGGAAAGCCACGGAAGAGGTGGATCGACAAAATTGGACATGACACTACACTCGCGCTATTAACAAGAGTGTGATGTGATCTAGACAGGACAATATGGAGGGGTGTGACATCCAGGAGGACAGCTAGGGTCATGCTGGCCTATGCAGGTAAGTAAATATAAGTCATACCTATGCACGAACGGCCGTCAGTAACATTCAATCGGAAACCAAAGTCACAGACACATCGATAGCTTCCTATCGTGTTGACGCATTCATGGTCGCAGATTTGTTTTTTCTCATTGCATTCGTTGACGTCTGGAATTAGAACAATGTCTCCGTGTCTACAGAGCTAGACAGAATATTACCATTATTATTAAACATAAAGATACCAGGCAATTGGTAATTCTCCCGTTAAAACTGCATTAAGCGAATGGTGTAGGGTGAGCAACAAATATGCATTGTTTCTTCTGAATAGCGTTTCATCGTCATGGTGATGATAATACCAATAATTATTTATTAGAAACAACGGCAACTTACATAATTAACATGTCTAGATGTACATATCTCATGGATTAAAATACAATTCCTGCCTGTTGATATGTATATATGATTCACGGCGATATTCAAAACAGGTAGTCCGTTCGTCTTTTTATTTTTAAATTGTGTTATGCCGTATAAATTATATGCATTCTACCGTATCGTCTAAATATTTTTAACGAATCAGAAATAACTTTTGAATTCTACAGTTCAAAAGAAATCTTAGTCCTCGAGAAGTCGGAACGAAACTTAATTTCTAAGCATATTTTCCAGGTTCACCTTATGGCCTAGTAAGAACATAATTATATACAAGTAAATGTTAACAAATCTTGCAATATACGTCGTACCTATAACGAATGTACCTACCGTCACAACTAGAACCGTTGTAGTTGAAGCGGTAACCGCTGCGACATAAACACTCGATCCCCGTGTCCGTGTCTTTACACGTGTGCTCACAGTCATTCCCCGCACTGCACTTCGTCAGTGCTGCAACATACATTACAACTTGTAACAATGACATATCATCCGAACAAGAATTCTCCTCTCTGGCTCCCCTCTCTCTTTTGTCTCATTTCACTCTTCTCTCTCCCTTCCCTCCACCCTCTATCCGCTAACTTCACTCCCCCTCTCATCTGTCTCTTTTCGCTCCTCTCCACCCTCTCTCTGTCTCCTCACTCTGTCCTCCCTCTCCTCGCTCTTCGCTCTTTGGTCTTAATACTTGATTTCCACCCACCCATCCATCCATCCATCCATCCATCCATCCAGACAGACAGACAGACAGACAGACAGACAGACAGAAAAGACAGAAAAGACAGAAAATACAGAAAAGACAGACAGATAGTCACCGATGCGGTTACCCAGGCTGAATTGCCAAGTGTATACGCCAGGCTGATGCAGGCACAGCTGAGATGGGTTGGCCATGTGCAGAGAATGCTAGACTCACGTCTGCCAAAGAAGGTGCTCTATTGTGAAAACGAGACCCGCGGTGGACAAAAAAGACATTTAAAGGCACATTGAAGATATCAATAAAACATTTAACATGGGTCCTGGATGCCGAGGGAACTAGGACGACGTGTGAACGACCAACTTGGCGCAGCGAAGCAAAAGCGATTGCCATTTCTTTTTAACGCACACGCACAGCAGAGGTCAAGCGGAAACGATGTCAGAGAAAGCCTCGACCTAGTACCATGTTCATCCAGATCCAGTCATCAACCGAGTTCAGTCATGTATGTGCCAGAATATTCCTGACACTGACTGGATTGACCAGCCATCTCCGAATCCACGAAAAATCACGAGACCAAATCCCGGTGAACGATGAAAAATGTGGTCATCTACGCTTCGCGAAGGACGAACAACAAACGTGCCCAGTCGAAGTTACAGCTACCATTCTTGGCAATGACGATCGATGATGATGTGATGATGATGGTGATGATGATGATGATGATGGTGATGACGATGATGATGACGATGATGATGATGATGGTGATGATGATGATGACGATGATGATGATGATGATGACGATGATGATGATGATGATGATGATGGTGATGATGATGGTGATGGTGATGATGATGATGATGATGGTGATGACGATGATGATGATGATGATGATGACGACGATGATGATGATGATGGTGATGATGATGATGATGATGGTGATGACGATGATGATGATGATGATGACGATGACGATGATGATGATGATGATGGTGATGATGATGATGACGATGATGATGATGATGGTGTTTACACGATCACTGTCAATAATCAATACTTACGGTGGCACGTTGTTCCGTCCTCCCCGAGAAAGTAGTTGGGTCTGCATATACAGCGGTACATGCCACGGACCTTGGCACACTCGTGAGCGCATCTGTTTCCACATGTTGGGTCCTCTGTCAAATAAAACGACTCACCGTGGACGCTGTCTAACAAGACAGATGGATTAAAACGTTCCGTGATAGACCGATCCAGGCACGTGCCTCCCTAGACCATAGGAATGTCCTTTGGAATGTGCCCCCCCCCAGACCTTCAAGTGATGGTGTCCTGCGAGCCTCAACGGGGGTTGCAATTTAAGGTTTTTGGAGACCCTTAAGTGTTGGTATTTTTCGCGAACAACAAGGGGAGTGCCATTGGAGTTTTTTTGGAGCCTGAAATGTTGGTTGTTTTGACAAGCCTCGCGGCGGTGGGGGTTGCAATTAGAGAGGTTTCTGACCCCTAGACTACTTGGATCCACCCATGCCGTGCTAGTTTGTTAACGGTCGTATACTAATTATGTCTAAAGAAATACGATCACTGATGGAATTCCCTTGGAACGTAGGCATTACATCTTTAGCGTCATCATATTGCTACACTTTATACAAATTGTAATATAATTTACATTTGCTTGCTGAACTGTGGATAAATAAAACTGTTTTAATTGTTATGACATTATATATTATACAATTCATATATATAAATTACGTTCGTAACATTAAGATAGTATCGCTTTACTGAGTGTGTGTATGTTTAGGGAATGAAGCAACACGGTTTAGAAACGTTACATTGGTCTACACTTTGGCGTATGAGCGTTGTGCGTTCGAGTTAAGGTGTGTTCACACAATGTTCACACGGTGTTCATACAAAGTCATCATGGGTATTCGAGTTAATGAAGTTCGAGTTAAAGAACCGTACACCTACCTAAACACGTGTATCCGCCAGTACACCTACCTAAACACGTGTATCCGTCAGTACACCTACCTAAACACGTGTTTCCGTCAGATGATAACTGGTATCCATGGAAGCAGTAACAATCGAAGCCACCTCCGTAGTTGTGACATCTCTGTTGACATGGTTTCAAGTCACACTCATTAATATCTGAAATCAACGTTGCGACCTGTAGAACATATTACCCAATTCTGCCATAATTTAAAATATACCTTGATAACCTTTCGTATTCACCTTAAGCAGCTTCCTGCGTATCGATTTGAATATTGACGAACCCATTTGTATATATGCGCCTTCCTCTGGGCTTGGTTGTCAATGTGTTAAGCGCAAAAGAAGTGAACTTGTTATCAATATATTAATACGTTAATTCTCTAGTCGTGTAAGGCTACCTTCTCCCAGGCGGGGGTGGTGCGGGGGTGGTGCAGTTGGGGGTCCCAAGGGTCCGGTAGGGTGCATCAGGAGGTTTTTGACTAAGGGGAAACAGTTGGATGTGTCGAGGGGGATGGAGTTGAAGGTCTCAAGGGGGATGTGTAGTTGTAGGTTGTTTGGTTAAAATTATCTTTGATTTAGAAACGCAAACGATTGCAAGTACACAGATGCAGGTGCTAAAAGGCAGGAACATTCAAAGTGCATGTTGTCTGATTGTGCTTGGTGTGTCGCTCCGTAGACGATTGTAAGCTTGTTATTGTTATTATTATTAAACTGGACGAAAACAGTGCTCGTGTGCCATACATTACCAACATAATTGCTGGACAACAATTTATATCGAACTTTTAAACAAAAATAGCCATTTTATACCCACCTGGTACTTAAAATCCATATTTAGATTGGTTATCATTCCATAGCGTAATCAGTGCCCACCATAAAGAAAATCTATAAATTGTTAGCTACGGGTAACAATAAATAACATCGAGAATTACCAATCTCTTGTTTGGTCACTCATTTAGAATAAGTTTCGTAGAAATACTGCATTCTTGATTCCCATGTTATCGCCTGCTTGCAAGAATCGTGTATTTCCATTCCGCGGTGTATCTGTTGTTTCAATCAAATTTTATCTTACCAAGTATTCGCACCGTTTCAACTAATGTTATCACCGTTTCCTTGAAAAAGCGACGCCAATCCCGTATTGTCCGCTTCGGTGGACAGCAATGTATGGGCATCTTTGACGACTTGACTAATCAGTTCACTCAGTGGGGGCGAGATTACCCACTAAATAATTACAGACGCCACTATACATCACGACTACCTATTAATTAGGATGTTTAAAAAAGTACCCTCGTCGACTAGGTAAAGACATTATTTCTAGTAAATCATGTTTGTGATTTACAGCTTAGACTTTTGTTCAAGTGAGTGAACAAGTAGTACAAGAAAGACTGTTTGTAACGCCAGTGCTGGTGTCAACACAGTCGTACTTTGTGTTTGAATATATTTACATGTAGTGTGTTCGTAAACGGCTCTAACATAATGCCACATAAATGGACTTCGATAAAAACACACCCGACGCTGCTTTTGGAAGAATTTCCTGTCTCTTCATTAATTTACATAGCATGCTCGGAACTCAAAGCTGTTTTATGAAAGCGACGTCGATGTTACGTGCAACGCGTGTTCTTCAAAGTCTCGAAATCAAAATTTTGCTGATAGTTGAAGGCGAAGTGTTCTGTACGGCAATGCGAATCGAACTGAACGAGAACCACGATTCTCTGTTCCTACTGCAAACATTTTCCCGCGCACGCGCTGCTGGCCAATCGCGTGCCGCTCAGGTGCCGCGGTTTAATTAGCATTCTGGGCCAGCTTAATTAAGCGCTAGGGCGAATTAAAGGGGTGTGCAGTATTAGAGGGGAAACAGGTTGTTTTTACCACCTAGCTTATCCGCTAGGTGCTCGCTACGTTGTTACACAAAAAAGCTTTTCATCCTGAAGGCCAAAAATTCATTTCTACACTTTCAAACTACTAACAAAATGTCCATCTTCTGGGAAAAGGCACATTCGTAGAAGACGATTTTCCGGAGCATTTGTAAATGGCGTTTGCTATGACGTAATGTTTTTTCGCAGTAACGCGAGTTACGTAACACGTCCCCCAAATGATACGCGGTGCTCGCGAGCTCGGAATAATCGCGAGAAATACGCGTAACATTATAAGTAACCGATTTACGTCCGTCTAACGCACGGTACGAATCCTAAAACCGGTGAAAACCTTTAATTAACGCGGAGTGTAACAACATAAGGGCGTTACGTTTCTTCTGATTGATCGTTGATTGATCCGTGAATATTTGGTTTCTCAGAACAACACCGTCTAGAAGAAACAATTTAACATACACATACGTCTTCTACCTTGACCCCCAGAAGGCTCTGGTCAGCCGGATCTGCAACCTAGAAAAATTACTGCTCCGGCAACAAAAATCTATCTAGTCCGTATTTGACAAAGATGCCAAACAACATTTTATCAACAGAATCTATAGTTGTACCAGCTGCGAACTGATAATGATTTGACTCACGTAGGCCAAGAAGTCAGGGAGGTGTTATCTTGATCGCGAGTTTGCGATAACAATTTCAGGGACATATTTTTGTGTTTTTAACAACGACCAGTTTTGGTGATCAGCTGACATGAATACCGCTGTAAAAATAAATGGTAGTTTCTTAGAAACGTAGGCGTTAATAAAGTAGGTTCAATAACTCTAAAATGTTATTGACCCGACGGAAAATATAGGTGGTCATGACCACCGGTTAGCATATGTTTTGAGCATTGACATATGCATACCATAGGTATTTACCTATACATATACGCTAGCTCAATTATAGTTAAATACTTGTTGTTACCATCATTTCAGTAAAAACGTTATTTCAACAAATGCAACAAAATCTAGACACACTTCTTCTGCCTGAAGTAAATCGTTCAAAATGCATTATTTTATTCGGTCACCTACCGATACACATTCCATCGCTGTTTAATGTGAAACCATTGCAACACTCAAGTTTGTAAGATCGTATGTCCTTGTGTTCGACGAAGCAGGAGAGCTCTGTGAATGTACTGAAAACAAAACCCACGTGACACCGATTTCTCTCAGAGTTAGTTTTATTAGGGGTGATCGCTTGAGTTCGCAAAGACCAAAAACACGTAGCATTCTGTGTGCGGGCAGGTGGTTGGTTGGTCGTAGCCAAGTAGTACATGGAAATGAATCAATGCACAGGCACCACATATCGAGGCGAATGTGTATTAATGCACGTTGATGCTACTCTGAATAAAATAATGTCTTGGTAACTATTTCACATCAGTTGAATCCTGTAGGGATTGGTTGTCATTTAGAAAGCCAAGTCGTACATCGCATATCGGTGAGGGTGGGGTGGGTGGGGGGAGGGGGGACTTCACCGTGAGTGACTAGGCGCAACTACACACAAACACGAGTGAGGTACGGTAGTTTGTTTTCAAAGTAACGTGTGGGTGATAGAACGAGACGAATAGGCATTTCAACGTACATGTGTATGTTCGCAGGCATGTATGTATGTGTATTTATGTGTATGAATGTATGTATGTATGTATGTATGTATGTATGTATGTATGTATGTATGTGTGTATGTATGTACGTATGTATGTATGTGTGTATGTATGTACGTATGTATGTGTGTGTGTATGTATGTGTGTGTATGTATGTATGCATGTATGTACGTACGTATGAACGTACGTACGTACGTACGTATGTATGTATGTATGTATGTATGTACACACACACGCACACGCACGCGCCGCGCGCGCGCACACACACACACATATACACCCATGAGTGGGAAGTGGTCTGATTGTCGCCATGTATCGCGGGGAAATGAATCGATGCATAGGCGCCACCTATCAAGTGGAAAGTGTATTAATGCACTTTGATGCTACCGTGGATAAAATAATCGGGGTAATGTCTTTACAACGATTTCACATAAGTTGAATATCGGTTTTAACAGGAACGTAGTAGAATGAAGAAGCCATTTGACAATGTGAAGAACACGTTACTCGTTCTGTTCCTACCTGCTGCACGCCGAGCTGTTCATGTGGATATCTCCCAAACACGTGCACTCGGACTCACAGCAGTAGCGAGTCTCACACCGCCGACTCACTATCTCCACGACCACCCGCATCTGACATATCATTTGCCTGGAAGTAAACAATGCAACCATACACGTCGTTTACACTGTCAACACATCGCAACACAAGACAATAGCACACCCTCAAAACACTGCACTACACGATGACGTCGAAGCCGACGACGGCGACGATGAAGACGACGGAGGCGGCGAGGAAGGCGGCGACGAGTATCGCCTCTATAACCACCACAACCTCTGCCTCCACAACAATCACCACCACAACCGCCGCCTCCACAACCACCACAACCACCACAACCACCACAGCCGCCACAACCGCCGCCTCCACAACCACCACAACCATCACAATCAAGACAATCACCAGCAAAACCACCGCATCATGCAACACAACCGCTGCGTTCATCGCCACCATACTTCGCTACCACAACCCTAACGTCCTACATACCCAGCCTTGGGTTCGTGAGGTGCCCTCACGATCTCCCCTTCCTTGTGCCCGGGTGGGATCTCACATGTTGGGGACGACCAGGAATCGACGATAAACAACGTAACTACACACGCGACAAGCAACCACCGTACCGCGTGCATTCTGACTGCCTGCCTGTCTGCAAATGATTGCGACACAGCGGGTCTGTCACGCTATTGACACCGTTTCGTTTACCTATATGCTGGGTTACATAGCGTTAGACGCATTCCATTTGGAGCAGGCCAGAGGCCATGAAGCGTAACGGGACTGACATGATAAATGAGGGAATTCTCCGACGTTTACAACCTTGAATGTGAAGAACGTGTCCGACATTCTCTGTCGCTGTGCCGACGCTGTGGAATGTTCTGCCTACAGCAGTTGGAAAAGTGAGATCGGTTGTCGCGTTCAACGTGGTGTTCAAGACAATGTGTGCACTTCAGAACGTTACTTTAGATAGCAGAAACAATTCCGTTGATAACAAAGTATTTCTAAATATTCGGATGTAAAACCAAATTTGTTTTGAGGTAATTAATTATGTTTAAAGGACACTTTACTTATTTATTTATTTGTTGTACTTTATAGTATTCCAATTTCAATCTTGTTAGCGCATTTGAACAGGCATTTTCCGGATACGTAGTTATATAATTTGTTACTATTAGTAGTTATATTCACGAGTCACAGTATTGTTAGCAATAGATCACCTTTCATTTGTTGCGGAACATACCCGTCGTAGTATTATGTCAATCCGAATATGCCAAAAAGAAGTTGGTACATGTTATGTTTAGTTTACTTTTTATTGCTCTCTTGTTTGCGTGGGCCATAGGAATTTGATGCCACCGATAACACGAAGGTCTATATATAGATACTACTGTGTATCTTACTTTGTATTACTTTACTGCCTTCTAATTTTTTGTGGGCCATAGGAAATAGGTGCAAAAAGGGGCACGAAACCTCCCATTTAAAAGAGGGTCGTGTCTTTTTTTCTGTAGGCCTGACATTTTGTCTGTCTCATGTGCAGCGGTGTTGATATCTGAGCATGACACTGCCTGACTCGAGACAGCGCTGGTCGCTCTTTGCTCGTTATTGTTGACTCACAAAGTGTGGCCAATACATGTCTACGTCATTGCAACAATGGCGGCCTTTGTTGAGAGATGCAGTACAGTAGTAGCAAATCATTACTACTACATAGGTTCACGAGTTATTTACCTACTCTGTGTACTGGTTGTAATGTTTTTATCAAATTGCACCTTCGGGAATAGAGGTTACCCGAAGTAACCTGTGGCGCCTCTGTGGTGTAATATAACACTAACCACGCAGGAATTACGCGACTTCCGTTCTTATCGTGTTGCTTTGTTCCGAGGAGCCTAGTCTGATATAACATTTAAACGGATACTAAACGCTGGACTGGGAGCAGAACAGTAACATTTTTAGACAAGGTCGTTGAAAGGAAAGAACGAAGGGTTTATAAGTAACACAAACTAGGAAATGTTGGTAACTAGATCAGCGTCCGTGATACATCGTTGTCAATCAATGTTGGGCGCAATTGATGGGGTGGTTCTGCGCAACCTGCAGATCCAGCAACTGCACCAAACATAATTGTGTTTGGTGCTAGATTTTAACATGTCACAAATTAATTGGTTGTGTCTTATGTAAAACAGGTTTTACTTGCTAAAATTGTCTGTGACATTACACGATGACCGTGCTGGTATATTTACATTAGTGTCACCTTGTCACCACTCTTCTATATCCCGTTTCGCTCCTTCTATGTCCCGTTTGGGGTTAGTATCATGGGTCTTAATAGCGTAACGTAGTTCCAGAATCTCCGGGATGTCACCCAAGACATTCATCCCCAGTATCCCAGACGTTAGTTGATGAGGAATAAGCCCTGGTGGATCTTCCTGTACCAAAATCCCGTTGTTCCTAACGATAGTACCCAACACATTTACATCAGCGGTAAAGTAAGCAATATATGGGAACACTAGAGAGTTGGCCGCTTCCAGCCGTAACCACGAAGAGGCATCATTTAAACCATTGACTGACGTCATTAAATGTTAATCGAACCACCACTCTTGTAAATAGTATTTTTTTGTACCCATATATAAAACCGTAATGGTTTTCTCGCCTGAAATATCATAAGAAAGTATTGGTGTTTTAATAACGATAGCGTTAACTAACACAGTCGTGTTATTACGCCTGCCTGCCTGACACTCGACAGCAGGGCGTCTCAGTTTCCCTGATGATGACGGGGTGTCGAAACATTAGAATATGTCACTGCCTATTCTACCGGGTCCTCCCCACTACGGTGGTACCTGCGCTAGCATTTGGATGCCCCCATGTACGATTTCTTGACTGATCTCCGCTACGGCGTATATCACTCGCAGGCATCCAACACGTAGTGTACGGGTGACCGCTTCAGCCGCAGTACTCACAATAGAGCGAGCCGCTGCTGCCGGGCTCCGGTCTGCTCTCCACACCCACCGCTGTCTGTTGTTGTGATCGCAACAAAGACACATCTTGCGACTGATTTGTCTCGAGTAGTTTGAACAGGGCAGCAATTCGGTCCAGTAGACTCGGATCAACGGGGTCTTGGCTAGGTTCCTGAATCCCCCGAACACATGCACTTCTACATGAACTGCTGATTCCATCTTCCTCAAGACGGGGAATTTCACACACATCCAGTGTCAACACCATGCTAACGAGACTGAAATGGCAAACGTTAGAAACAAGAAGGAAGATTGCTCGCCTCACAATGTTTTTCAAGATCTCAAATGGCCCCGTAAACATATCCAGCCTAAACCTGACAGCACCAACCAGAAGATCTGGACATAACCACAGCAAGACATTCCAGGTACCATCTTCCAGAACAGACTACAGGAAATTTTCATTCTTTCCCAGGACCATTCCAGATTGGACCTCAATATGCTAGATGAAATCGTAGTCTGCGTTTTGACCAAATTTTTCATTTCCTGTTTAATTTGGGTGTCATAGAGATTGTCGCAGAATACTTCTATTAAAGTATAATTCTTATCTTGTGATTTATCTGACAAACCTTCGGAAATTTCCAGAAGTGCCTTGGAAAAATCCTTAAAGCTTTCCCGATTACCCTGCGCTCGACGTATACTTCTGCCTTTAACCAAACCATATAGTGACCATGTAATACTTTAAGTAGCCCGACCGTATAGGGTCCAAGAAAACAGCCACAAACGTCTAGAATAAGCGACAATGAACTAAATCACACAATTATATTACATACACCATTAAGGTCGTGAAGACAACATCACCAACACCACTACCTGGACGCGCCGCGCCAAGTGCGAACAAACACCTCAACTCTGAGTCTGTAATTAAACAGCGTTGCATCACTGAATTCCCCTTGCTAGTTGACGTAGTTACACATGTAACACGATACATAATTACCCAGCATATACCAGTGCCACGCCCGTCGTGTCTAACTGCCACGCCCATATTATCGACGTGTAATGTGGTAACAATAATTTCATACAAATTCAATGTTACACATATTTCTAATGTACAATACAATTATTAAACCACCACAGTGTCGCTGTTCAGTGTGCGCTGAGGGGAAATAGCCACCAAGATAACAAATTGTATCAGGACACAGGGCACAATGATGACGCGACGTCCATAGAGTTTCGTACACCTCATCGCTGCAGTGGTTTGTGTCAGACACTGCCGGCAGCATTGGCAGGAAGTAACGAGGGAAGCAGAAGAACCTAATGAGAGACGTGGACTCCCCGCAAGAGAGCAAAGGGAAGAAGAACAAGCTCGACAGCAGATTCTTTACAAGTAAGTTCGAATTTGTGATGCCATCGTAGACAGCTCAATTACGGTTGTTACTAGCCGATGTGATGGTTCAGTTTTTGACAGCTGTTGTTGCCGGTCTGGTGCACACAAGAAGGCGGAGTTTCCGTAGTTATATAATATATTACGATTATTTGTTATATTCACGAGCCACAGTATTGTTAGCAGTATATCACCTTTCATTTGTTGCGGAACAGACCCGTCTTAGTATTATGTAAGTCAGACTATGCCAACAAGAAGTTGGTACATGTTATTTTTAGTTAATTTTTATTGCTCTCTTATTTGCGTGGGCCATAGGAATTTTGTCCAAAATGTAAATAGAGGAATACAAAATTGTTTTCTTTGTATTGTAATCGGACTGCCGAATTGTGTAGAGTATGTACTTGTTGCTTGTGCAACATCAAACTCACTTTGACCGCAGTCGTCACAGTTGTTCTTGTTTTACTGTTTGGTTAAATTGAATTTCGCGCTATGCCGATGAATGCATGTTTACCCAGGATACTCCGCGTAGAGCCAAAATGAACCCACTTACGAACAGGTCAATGCGCAAAAGGATACATAATGCACAACAAGCAAACAACTGGGAGACAGCCGCTGATGATCGCTTTCGTTGGAAGTCGACCATTAAAACAGGCAGGAGAAGAAGAGAAGACACAAGAACAACACAACTGGCTGAGAAGAGGAACCACTGAAATCAGAGATCTACTAATCCTGCATTCTCTTCTCAACCAACTGTCTATGTCTGCGACAAGTACGGCAGAGACTGCCACGCCAGCATGGCATTTTAAGCCACTCCAGGCGATGTACATCACCAAATTGACAATCACGGCGGAAATCATTGTTTGAGAAGGAAATAGGAAGGAAAAGAATCTTATTAATGAATTGGTGGTGGCATCAAGAGGAAGGTTGATAACGACATGAAAAGTAGAACAGTCGTCATAAATACCAGGACTGACGCGAGGCAGTAACATTATATGACCGTTTAATGACTGTCCTGCGGGCCAGGGAAAATTACAAAAAGCAGATATATATATATATAAGTGTAGGACGGAAGGCTGGAATGTGTAGGAGGCATTGTGCGTGTGCTTGCCATAGTTCCAATTCACCACCGACATCATAATAAACAACTCAAAGTGTCTCCGGTGATGCTGCTACGAAACATGTCGTGTGTTTCACAGGATGTGGGAAGGGTGAAATAAAACATAATGTATGACTGTTACATGGGTAAATGGGTGGGTCTCAATGATAAGGACAAAGTGTAGGTCCAAAAGTATTAATATGAACGTTTCTTCTACACTAAAATATGTTGAAGTTAATACACATTTCTTCTGCTAGAACGAAGCACATTACGTAGTGGCCTAATAACAGTGTTTTAACGTGCATACGAACGCATTTCTAGTACGGATCCAAACGACTAGGTTTGGTGTGCCCCCCAGAACCCACTTTGTTTTGTTAGAAATGAACATAAAATGTGCCATACCTACACAACAGCTTTTACAAGTTTTCTGGGTTTTTTTGCGTTCGTGCATACATATTCACGTACGTGCGAGCAGGTGGTTTTCTTTATCCAAACTCTGCCCGTTTTATCATTGCAATTACGTTTAAGTGTGAAAACATCCTAGAAACAATACGTTCTTCTGGCCTGAAGGCATACGTGAAACAGTGTATTTATCCCCAAATCATGAGCGCCTCGCGCGCTATAACAATTGCGCGAATTCGATGCGCGTGAGACAGGGGATAGATTGTCTTTAAACTGCAAGCCAGTGCTCCGTCGGTGAGCGACAAAGCGCCAGAAGGCCGGCTCTGGATAGACCGCGAGTCATCCAGTGATGAAACACAAGGACATGACCAGGTTTGTGGGAGTATCATTGTCCTCGCGGCGGAAATGGACGAATAACTGCTATCACAAGTTTAGTGCCTAATTAGCTGCACCGACGTTATTCATACAACTTCATCTAAAATTGGAGCAGCTAATCAGCGAGTAGGTAAATCGTGTCCACAAGGCTGGTTTGGCTAGTGATATATCATTGGCAGTCACGACTGTTGTCGTCTCAGAAATAGGTCGAGAACATAATTTCGACTCGTATGTAACAACGCGGAGAACTCATCTGCTGCGATAGCGGCTGTTTCTACATCCGTTGCAGGATATCTTATACTCGTGAGTAGTGTAAAGCAAGGTTGTGCCGTCCCAATAGGTATTGTCGGTAACATTATAGGCGTCATCGCGATATGATATGTAGTTTGTAGTATGATATAATTATCATGATACTACATAATTATACAGAATGAGGCGGACAAGAATGGCAAGATATTGGATATTATCTACGACAATTTGTTTCGTTTTGTGAGTTAGAGGAGGAATTCCATGACATTGACAACAGTGAGACTGATGTCGTAACAACATAGTGAGACATTCTACCAATTCGTGCCTGTTTCAACGAAGTTGACACCACAGATACTGATGTAGTAACATGGTGCGTCATTCTACCAATTCTTGCCTGCTTTCACGACGTTGACACCAGAGAGACTGATGTTGTAACGGGATGCGACGTTCTACCAATTCTTCCCTATTTCCACGACGTTGACACAAGAGAGACTGATGTCGTAACAGGGTGCGACGTTCTACCAATCCTTGCACGTATCCATGACGTTGAGACCAGAGAGAATGATGTCGTAACAAATTGCGACGTTCTACCCACTCTTGCCTGCCGTACATTTGGTGTCGCACTGGTTTATATTGACTTCACAGACTCCGGTAAATGACAGCGAAGACATCGACCCGTTGAAAACGCCCGGCTCTGATGTCGTCATGTCGTACGTATCAATTACCGACTCTCTCTTGCAAGGATGTGCAATCATTATCGTCACAACCATCATTGTTGTCAGCAATGTCGTGAATATCATAGTGTGGAATCGAATTGGAGGTCTTGCGCCCGTAACAAAGTTCATACTCCTCAACCTTAGCGTGTCCGACGCCCTTGTCGGAATCGTAGCATGTGCGCCCGCCATCGTCCCGGCATTCACCGGGCACTGGCCATTTGGCGACATCTGGTGTCAGGTGTCGGGGGTAATGCACAGCGTTTCTTGCGCGATGTCCATCTGGTGTATCTCTATAATTGGTATTGACCGCCACGTCGCCATAAGTTGGCCATTCCGCTACAAACAAGTGATGTCGATGCGAAATGCAATTATCATCATGACAACGCTGTGAATATGCGCGATCGTCACTTTCGTCGCGCCGATCTTCACCAAAAGCAACTTTGTCTATTACCAGTACACTCACAAGCTGAAAATGTACGGGTTGTACTGGGAGTACCCCGTGTTTTGCGTCATCACGGCACTGTATATCCCTGTCGCTTCTTCAGCCGTGGTCGTGTTTACGGCTGTCAAGATCAACCGTTCGCTGAACAAGTCCAACGTCCCGAGGGCAGACAGCAATAGGAGGGCCCTGCGCAAGCTGGTTGTTTCAGCCGTTGTTTTCCTCGTGTGTTGGGGGCCATACACTACCCTCGCAGTGATGTCGTCGTTTGCGCCGGCCGTGAGACCTCCAGCTTTTGTGCAGTTCTGGTCCCTGTGGCTGGCCAATTGCAACAGCTTTATGAACGTGTTTGTCTATTCGTTCACACACAAGTCCTACAGACAGGCCGTCGTTCGTCTGTTCAAGTGTGTGGGCGTCCCTGTCGCCCCAGAACCGACGTCATTGAACACCATAACAAGCAACTAAGTGATCAACTCAGAATGTCGGGGCGATATCAAACGTAATTACTTTCATCTGGCCTTAGCCCTCTTCAGCAGAGGCGAAGCAGTGCTATCGAAAGTGCTCCGGCCCAACGTCAGGTATATGTTAACAAAATGCTACCATATTGGTTAATTTTGGTTCATTTTGTAGCAACTGTTTACCCTTAGAAATAACTATAGATTGTGCCTCATTTATTTACATTACACTATTTTGATTGATATGTATTGCTTCAACCAATATCTGCGCTGGAATGACCACACTTAATTTGGTTAGTTGGATCACGTGTTCTAGTAGCTGCTGTTGGTATGAAGACATCTATTGCAAGTATGCTAACATAATTACAAGACAGTTACATTTACTACATGTGGAATATTATGGGGCTTAGATGTGTCTTCAGATCGCACTGATCAACATTACATCCATAGAAACTAGTAACCGTTTTGAATTTGTCTTTGCATGCGTCCGCACCAGCTGTCGCTAAAAAGTTATGTATGAAATGCCGAATATCACGTTTTGGTATCTAGAAGTATTATGGGGCTTCTGTGCACTGTCTAATTTAGCTGGGGCTACTGATCTGCTTCTCGGTAGGGTAGGTTCTTCAATGTAGAGAGTGTCTGCAAGCATACCGATCTCGATTTCCTTCTCTATCCCTAACGCTCTCCGCAATCGGTGTCGATTGTTGGAGATAGGTAACCGTCAGGAGTGTATGCATCACAGCGTTTCTCTCGCCAACGTATCGTACATTTATGCCTTTTTCAGCTGGTTATGTGGTCCTAATCACAAGCTCAAATAGACAGACCATAATGCATCTAAATCATTTTGGAATTATGTACGAAAGTATATCACAGCGAAGACAGGATGCGTGGTTTTTAGCGCCTTTTACAAGATTTTGATTTGCCTGTTTATATTCGTAAGTACTTCACCCAAGACAACTTTTATAAAAGTTTATTTGCATAAATGTAATGGAATATGTTTTAGAGATTTAGCACATAGATATCTTACGGAAGAATTTGATAATTTTTGTGTGAAAACAACAAAATCGATTGCACGCAATATTTGTGCCCTTACCGTTATGTATTCCATGCTGAGACAGGTCTTACAAAATCATTTTTTGTGATGCAATAAACACAACTGCAATTAAAACGAGGCGGCTAATCAGCCAACAACAGTTGTATGTACAATGCTGTCATATTGTTTACTTTGATTCATCCATAATTTGAACGTAAAGTGGATAGGGATTGCGCTTATCGATCACCCCTGCCGGTTACGTATTTACCTATCCGATCGACACTTAACCGATCGCACAAACACAACAAGCGATGACGTAGTACGTACAGTGCGTTAGGGATAGGAAAAGGAATCGAGATCGGTATGCGTGCAGACACTCTCTTGTATCTCACTTCCGCCTTACTGATGGCATTAGCCCCAGAACTATTCAACTTCTTTATTTGTGTGCATGTTGCTAAGGGTGTTCACAGGCATATAATGCATACACGTAATTGACTGTCCCTCAGCGGCTGACAGATTTGACATTTGAAGAGTTGTGTTTAGGTTGTCAACGTCACAAAGTAGGTCTACACATTCACTCAATGCAAGGGTATAAAAGAAATACAATTTCACCGTATGATAACGAACGCCTCTATACGTGCCTTCATTTTGTTTGTGTCTGAACAGATGTCCAGAGACCTTGCATTTCCATAGTTCTTCAGAGCGGTGTAAATTGTAAGATGCCATGTATTACTGATGCCGGAACGGTCCTCCGCATATGACACAAAATGAATGCTTCCCAGGGTAGATTCATGACTTTCTTGTTTCAACTGTTCTTTAATTTGCTGCAACCTTGTATCGCTATGATGATTTCTTGATACCAGTTGTTTATTTCCTATGTGGTATCGACTGCTTCTTTCATTATTTTACTCTTATGATACTATACACTCAAGCATATCAAACAGTGTCCGACTGTCCGTTTCAGTAACATTACGAACACCGAGGTTAAGATTTCTACGTTTTGGTCCGTGAACCATTGTACCATTTCTAAGTTATCGCTGCCAGTTGCCAGGGCATCGCGGCAAATGGCAATGACGGCCGCCAAATTCGAGGCCTGGAAAAAGTGGTTCGGCCAAGGCCGTTACGGTCCGACTGGTTCCTACGCCTGTGCAAGTGAGCAGGTAGCATACATCAACCATACGACAGACAGACATGCATACAGCTAGACAGACAGACAGACAGACAGACAGACAGACAGACAGACAGACAGACAGACAGACAGACAGACAGACAGACAGACAGACAGACAGACAGACATACAGACAGACAGACAGACAGGCAGGCAGGCAGGCAGACAGACATGCAGACAGACAGACAGGCAGACGCACACACAGACATACAGACAGACATACAGACAGACAGACATACAGACAGACAGACTGACGCCGTCTAACTATTAGACTCTTTGTTATTATGGACACACTCATTGTATTGTATGTGGGCTGTGCGGTATTCTCTATATTACCCATTCGCTAAAGCGTATAACAGTTTATGGGGAACTGATTAATAATCATGTTTGTAAAATGTGGAGTTTGTGAGTCTACCTTTCATAAGACTTGTACCAATATGACATAATTTCAGTTTATGTTAATTCTCAGAACATAATATTTACCGATGTTCTTCCTGCTGTTAAGTTTTCCCATTTGACGATATGAGCGATGATGAACTTATTTTTGAGAACTCAACAATTGAACAATACTACAAAATGTATAAATTAGTTGATACTTTTTCCCAATTTGAATTTTGCTCCTGTGGTTATACTGATTATAATAGTTTCGATTTTGAAAATGATATCGATCCAAATAACAACTTTTGGAACATTTCGACATCAAAATGTAATTATTACACTGATACCAAATTCAATGATAATAATGTGTAGGCTTAATGCTTTGTTTTCATTCATTTTAAAGCCAGAAGTTTTAAGAAAAACTGTTTGAACATTAATGACTATCTGCAAGACATACATGTGAAATTTGATATCATCGCTGTTTCTAAAACATGGACTGAACAGGATGTTATAGATAATTCGAATCTGATTGGCTACAGTTGTGCTTATCGTGTAACTAGAGAATGACGTATGATATGTTCACAAATATACAAGTTTTGGATGTTGCGTTACCATACAAGCCGACATAACAATACGAGAATTGTAAATTTGATCCATTTTATAAGTTCGACGTTACACCATCATGTGTGTGTACGCGCGCGTCCGTGCGTGTGCGTGCGTGTGGGTGTGCGTGAGTGCGCGTGTTTGTGTATGGGTGGGTGTGTGCTTGTGTGTGTATATGCATGTATGTGCACAACTTTATCCATATAATATACAGCCGGTATATTATGAGTGTATGGCAAACATTGTTTGTTTGCATTGTGATTGGACGGCTGTTATGTGTAATGCAATTATTTGTTGCCTGTGCTATATTAAGCTCACTTTGACCGCTGGCATCACAGTTGTTCTTGTCACTGTTTAGTTCATTTTAATTTTGTGCGATGCAGATGAACGCAATTTTATCTAGGATTCTTCGCGTATAGTAAAAATGAACCGATCTCCAAACAGCCCAATGGTCCGCGCCAACGACCAACGACCCCCGTCCGTCTTCCGATCCGACAGCGCGACGGCGGAGTGACGACAGCAGAGTGGGGGTGAAGCTACGGTGAAAATTCTTCAACAGCACCCCTCATCTTCCGATGTAAGTTCAGACTGATGAGTCACGCTGAAGGTCCGGCTCAGCCCACCCAATATATATTAAACATGGTTAGGCCGCCAGCGGTTTCTTGCTAGCCTCAAGGGTGATGCAATTGGGTGTTTTGGGCTCCCTAGACTACCTTATCTAGATCTCCTGTGTGTCATACGTTACATTTCGTCTACCACGTCTCACCAGCATTGTCTTATTAATTACAGCAATATCCTTCTATAGCGCTTAAATCTTCAAACACGTGAGCTCGGAAGCGCAACATACAAAAACCGTTACGCAAATATCCTGAACAGAGATGCGAATGAGTAATCGTCCTGTTACTATTACGAAATTTTACAGATAAGATCACCACGGTGAATTTGAGAAGCTCTGTCAGCAACATAGTAAGCGCACCTTGTTACACAAGCTGTAAGCAACTTACGACATACCATAGAATCATAGGCGTCACAAATCCATTGGTGAACCCTTCGGGCCGCCCGGCATCCAACCGGGCCGCTGTTTTTCCGAAAAAACAGGAAAGTATTTTTTGGTAGTATGTTCAATGGATATATAAGCATTATATGTACTAGCGCCATCAAGCGTTGGATGACTGCAGTAACTGGCCCATGTCATAGCAAAATAAACGGCCCACCAACGTTCTCTATATCATACTTTCAGTAGATACTAAAAAAAAACACTTGTTTGAGCAGCTACTGATGATTCCGGGGAGCAGTAAACGTCAAGGTCGTTGAGCACGCTGAAATACTATCTACCCGTTTTCATCTTGTTGGTAAAACAGCGAAGCAATTACCTTCGAATGTGTATGTGACAACTTTCAAGTTGACAGTCAGTTTCCGATAGAAGCTTCACGTACAGTGTTCGGTGTAGAGAGGGTCGGATTATCATGCTTCGCTTTCTCCTTGCCAGTGGTTCATCCATGAACTCCTCTCATGCCGAGTCTTGGGGGTCTTCCTTATTGTCAATACTGGGCTCGCCATCTTCCACTGACATTTTATAGTCTCCACTATTAGGCCGTACCCGTTCCAGTTCCTGTCTTCAGAAACTCCCTCCGCCGTTTTCAGGTATATAGCCGCTACTTTGCTCATTCCGTATATATAATTACAATGTTCTTACTCACAGTTGGAATGGCGTCCACAGTAGCTCCCACCATCAGGATACACACACACACAAATGTCAACATGAAAAAGTGGTTTTCAACCTAAAGGGGCATACCTAGGATTTATATATTGGTGGGTTTCCAAACGGGTATCACCCCGTATGTTGCATGCCCGTAGCATGGATGGTTTTCGGGGGTGCGTTTTGACGAAAAGCAGTTTGGTGAATTTGTGTCAAGTGTGAAAGTTTCAGACGGAGCATCAGCTCCTGTCTATCGGACTGACATCGAAAGACGGGTGGCGGTGGGGGATGCTGTTGGAGATTGTTTACAGTGACGTCGATCCACTCGTATTATCCCCAAAGTACGGGCCTGCATTTTCTTATGGATCATACAAGAGGCGGGATTTGGTTACGCTCCGAACCCACATATTGTTCCGAACGTACACCCTATGGGCACTTCAAATAAATCGCTGTGCCCAAATAAACGTATTTGAAATATACTAATCTGAGTAGGAATTAGCTATATGATCTAAGACCGACCAGGACCAAACTAAGTTAGGGAAATAGTCTTTACAGTTATACACGGGTTAAATAATGTCTATCTGAAGACAGACACACGGGGGCTGCGTTCGACGACTATACTGCCCCGAGTCTCTTCATCGTACGTGGGGCCCTGCCCTTAAGGCAGCGGATGCCGGGTAGAATGCCAGGTAGATGCTGAGTAGGCCCTTCTGGCCGCCCGGCATTTATGTCGGGTCCGTGTCGATACGACGCCTATGTACAGAATGTACAGACTCAGTATTAGGCAAGCTGTAAGCTAATTTTGACATTCTGTAAAATTTGATTCCATTTACAAGTTTATGCCTCATCAGATAACGCCCACTGTTTTGCAAAATAAAGATGACATGAAATTATTTGCATCTAATTAATGGTTTACGAATGGCTTGCTAATGCCCTGACAGTAACCTTCGGTTCTCCATTCAGCTGTTGACATTACTGCACTAAACGTTTGTGAAAATGTGAATTATTGTAAGAGTAAGCATTGTTTGGGAGTTTGTTGAAACTCTAGCATTGTAGAAACAAACGTTGAAATCCTCGCATCCATACTAAGCAGTTATTACCTTCAATCCCTCTGAATCAACGTTCTTGTAATATCCACTCAGTTAATTGATGGTGTCACATCATGTTAATATCTTTAGGGCGCGGTAGATTAGAGATAGTTACCCTGCAAACGTGAGTCAAAAGCACGAACATTGGCGACATACTTGTGTCTTTATTTAAGATGATGACACGTTATTCGAGGGGGTTCGAGGCTATATTTGGCGGAGATAGATCGTAGAAATTGGTGGTGCAGAAAAGTTGATAAACAAGTGGAATTACTGATTGATAAGTATTATTCTTGCCTTAATATCATTCATAAAGTTGCAATAAACATATATTGAGTAGCAGTTGTGCTTAAAGTTAGTTAGTTAAAGTATTTTAGAACACCTTAGTATAGTGAGTGATAATAGGGTAACTCACTTAGGCTTAGCCTTCGATAAGTTGTAAACAAGATTTAACAAACCTGATTATGTGGTAGAATATATAGGAGATAAAGTAACAACCATCAAACTACTTACATAAGATAATATCTGTGTAAGCCAGTACTTGCTAGATATTTTGATTAGGTAGCATTGTTGTTAAAATTAAGCAAGGGCGATAGTCGGGCGGCGTAACATAAATAAATAAAGCAGCCTAACGTATCGTAATTGATAGTATTAAAATTAGGTCACTACCGGTAATGTTAGCGTTCGTGTCAGGATAAATAGTCGGCTGTGTAATTGAAATTTGTAACCTAAAGTGTGCTGTAGTACACAGGAAACAGTCTTTATAAAGACTAAGTTAGTTAAGTTATTAAATAAATTCTGATCGGGATATGGCGCCTTGCAAGCGGCAAGTCAAGGCAAAGCGACACTTGGTGTGCGATCACTGCCACAGCTGGGTAGATTTTGCATTGTCCGGCTGTGGGAAGTCATGGGCAGAAACCATGGAGGAAGGATTCACCTTTCAGTGCATTGGGTGTTGGAAGGTGGAGTGTCTGCAGAAGGAGATAGTTAGGTTGACAGATATTGTGAAGGGAATGGAGATGGGAATTAGCAAGGAGGCAGGTCGAATGGAGAGAGACGACAGCGAGAGAAGTGAGAATACTGCAAGATTGAAGGAGAATAGCAGTGGCAAGAAAACTGAGGAAAGGAGATTGAGAGGAGGGAAGGTGATTGGAGGGGAAGAAATTGGAAAATCGACAACAGAAAACGTGACAAGCGTGAAGGTGACAGGGAAGAAAGTGACAGAAGAGAAGGAGGGAGGGAAGATGGGACGGGAGAGGAGAGAGGAAAAGGAGATGGGACGAAAGAAGAAGGGACGAAAGGAAGTGAGAGCAAATGTGATAGAAGAGAAGTCGATAAAAGGGACGCTGAAAGGAGGAAAGGTGACAAGAGAAAAAGCGACAGGAAAGAATGGATCGGAAGAGAATGTGACAGGAGAGAAGACGACAGGGGGGAAAGACAACAACCAGACAGATGCAAACCGAAGAAGGAGCTACTCTAAGGCAGTGATTGAGGGGGCAATGAGGAAAGAGAGGGTGTTTATGGGCGACTCCATTATGAGAAAGACGGACAAGACACTGAGCGAGGGGAAGGACGTCGTTGTTTGTTTACCGGGGGCTAGGATTGAACATGTAACTGACAGGGTAGAGAAGGTATTGGGACATGGCAAGGGGGGTCTATACTGGTACATGTAGGAACAAATAATGCAGACCAGGAGGGGACAACTGCGATAGTACAGAAGTATAGACAGTTAGTGAGGAAGCTAAAGAAGACGAGAGTTGAACAGGTTATTCTGTCAGGAATTTTGCCAGTAATGGGAGGAAGGGGGGCAACGTGTAGAAACTGCAAGAGGACGGCGATCAACGCACTAGTTGAGCAGATATGTGAAGAAGAGGGGGGGGGGGATTAACAGATTTATGGGGATACTTTGTTGGGAGGGAAGATATGTACATGAGAGATGGCCTCCATCTTAGAGGAAAGGGGCAGCAGTTTTCTCAGAGAACCTGCTGCGATCTGTTGACAGTGGGACAGGTTGCATCTATTTAAACTAGATTCGCAGGGGGACTCACAGAAAAGCCTGAAAATGGAGGCATAGATGAAGACAGCACAAATGAATCAGCAAATAACAGCCTGGAAAACTCTTCTGAAGCTGGATACAAATGTGTTTGTTTAAATGCAAAGAGTATATTAAACAAAAGAAATGAACTAAACATTATAGTAGAAGATATTGACCATCATATAATAGGTATAACCGAATCCTGGACCACCACCGATATATCAGATGCTGAATTGGGACTGACAGGATATGTAATGTTTAGAAAAGATAGAATAGGAAGAAAGGGAGGTGAAGTTATTTTATATATTAAAGAATCTATTCAGGCTTATGAAATAAAATTAGAAAGAGAAGCAGATTGCGAAGAAGCTGTTTGGTGTAACATAGTTACAGGAAACTCAACGTTAACAGTTGGGTTAGTTTATCGAAGTCCAAACATAAGCATAGAAGAGAATGAAAAAATACAAAACGCTATAAGGGAAGTAAGCAAACGGGACTGTATTATTATGGGGGATTTTAACCACGGGCATATACAATGGAAATCTCTACAGAGTATGGGGAGTGAGGACCACAAGTTTTTAGTTTTAGTTCAAGATACATTCCTTTCTCAACATGTGCTAGAACCAACCAGGGGTGAGAATGTGTTATACATAGTTTTGTCATCACAGAATGAATTAGTTGACAATGTCAAGATATGTGAGCCACTGGGGAGTAGTGATCACAACCAGATACACTTTACCATCAAAGTAAAATCAGAAAGGAATAGTAAAAAGCAGTATAGGAGAAATTTCCACAAAGGAAGGTATAAGGACATGAGGAAATATTTAGCAAAGATAGACTGGAATAACACACTGAAAAATAAGACGGCAACAGAATGCTGGAATATATTAAAGAGTGAAATTAAGTGCATAGTCGATACATTTGTACCCATCAAAAAACAAGGAAAACGGTCCAAAAAGAAACACTTATCGAAAGAAGCCATTAGAAAAATTAAGTATAAACAAAAGATGTGGAAGTCATATAGATGTACTGGAAATGATGAAGTCTACAACAGTTATAAAGAAGCACTTAACCAAGCTACAGCTGAAATTAGAAATTCAAAGAGAAGCTATGAACAACAATTAGCTAGTAATATAAAACATGACAGCAAGAGTTTTTATGCGTATGTTCGAAGCAAACAGAAAGTTCAAGATAAGGTCGGTCCTCTAGAAGATAGTGCTGGAAATATAATATCAGAGGGATTCTTAATGGCAGAAGACTTGAATGAGTACTTTAGTTCAGTGTTTAACAGGGAAGATATCAGTTCACTGCCACTACCAGAGGCTAAGTTCAAGGGGGCAGATTCAGACTATTTAGGACAATTAATTGTAACCCCGGAAATGGTAGCTAAGAAAATAAGGGCTATGAAGGATAATAAATCACCTGGAGTGGATGGTATTCCACCCAAACTGCTATTGGAAATTGCAGAACAAATTAGCATACTGCTTGCAACAGTTTTCAACTTGTCATTAGAAGAGGGAGTGGTTCCTTTAGAATGGAAAGAAGCAAACATTATACCGTTATTCAAAAAAGGTTCGAGAAACAAGTCAGAGAACTATAGACCAGTGAGTTTAACATCAGTGATTTGCAAATTATTAGAAAGACTAATTAAAGATCACATGGTGGATTTTCTTGTTAAACAAAACTTGATAAACCCATCTCGACATGGTTTTTTAAAGCGAGGTCATGCTTAACAAATATGTTATGTTTTTTGGAAGACATCACTAAATGGGTAGATGAGGGATCACCAGTAGATATCGTCTACTTAGATTTTCAAAAAGCTTTCGACAAAGTACTACATCAAAGATTAATGCTTAAACTAAAGGCCCATGGCATAGGAAATGGTATAATAAACTGGATAGAACAATGGCTGATTGACAGAAGACAACGTGTAGTAGTTGATGGGGTGGCTTCAAACTGGAAATCGGTGTTGAGTGGGGTACCACAGGGATCAATATTAGGACCTATATTATTCTTAATATGTATCAACGATTTGGATGATGAAATAACAAGCAAGGTGTTGAAATTTGCGGATGATACAAAATTGTTTAGAAGGATTAAAAGTGATGGAGATAGACAGCATTCGCAAGATGATCTTGACAGGTTGATCAAATGGTCTGAAAAGTGGCAAATGCTGTTCAATTTAGGGAAATGTAAATGCCTCCACACAGGACATGGGAACGAAGAGGTAGAATATACAATGGGGGGTACTGTACTAAGTATTACTGAAAAAGAAAAGGACTTAGGGTTAACCATTAGTGCTGATATGAAGGTTTCAGAGCAGTGCGGAATTGCAGCTTCAAAGTGAAATCAAATCCTTGGATTAATTAGGCGAAACATAACGTATAAGGAAAAAAGAGATAATAATACCGCTGTACAAAAGAATAGTTAGGCCTCATTTAGAATATTGTATTCAAGCGTGGAGGCCGTATCGCAGGAAGGACATAGATATGCTAGAAAGAGTGCAGAGGAGAGCAACTAAAATGATACCAAAACTGAGGGATCTTAGTTACGAAATACGCCTAAAAATGCGGTTTAAAAACACTAGAGACCAGGAGGTTGAGAGGAGATCAGATAGAAGTGTTTAAAATATTGAAGGGTTATGAAAATATTGATATAAATATTTTTTTCTCAGTTATGAAAGATAGAAGGACTAGAGGGCATGAACTTACATTAGCAAAGGAGCAGTGTAGATTAGATATAAGAAAGTTCTCATTCTCACAAAGGACTGTAAATGAATGGAACAGATTATCTGCTGATTGTGTGGGTGCTAGTAGCGTGAATATGTTTAAAAATAAAATCGACACATACCTCAGACGAGCTGGATACACATAGATAAAAGGGTCGGACTCTCGATAAGCCAAAGGGCTTCCTTGTCCACCTGCCACCTAGAGTTAATTCTCTGGGTGGCAATCTTGTTAAATCTTGTTAAATCTATTCCCAACGTCATTAGCAGCATCAGCAGATGACATAATATGCATACTGGTTTGTTATGGGTTGATCTGAATAGGCTGCTTCACATA